>CM033472.1:11989181-12021836 GCA_019447015.1 Hymenochirus boettgeri
TCTGTAATATTCATTCACCCAGGTCATGGTATATCTGTAATATTCATCCAGGGCATGGTATATCTGTAATATTCATCCATCCAGGTCATGGTATATCTGTAATATTCATTCACCCAGGTCATGGTATACCTGTAATATTCATCCAGGGCATGGTATATCTGTAATATTCATCCATCCAGGTCATGGTATATCTGTAATATTCATTCACCCAGGTCATGGTATATCTGTAATATTCATCCTCTGTAATATTCATTCACCCAGGTCATGGTATATCTGTAATATTCATTCACCCAGGTCATGGTATATCTGTAATATTCATTCACCCAGGTCATGTTATATCTGTAATATTCATCCACCCAGGTCACGGTATATCTGTAATATTCATCCGCTAATTTTAATAAACATCTTTCCCCTTGTCATTACGAAAGGAGCTACATGTGTTGCAATTGCAATATATGGAATGCACTGATTGGCGAATCCTTTTCACATCCGTAGACAGGGCGGCGATTTAAAATTCCTGCTTACTTAAACTGCAATAACGGATTTTGTATTTATCTGTGTCCTTGTTCGTTTTCTATGTCGGTAAAACCACGATCGTTTCAACGACATAGAAGCGACATTAGGCTTGCAATAGCAGAACTACCTCTGAACTCGAACAAGACGACACGCCGACCAGTTTCTTCCCACTTCTGCACAGCGAAACATCAGGTCATGGATTTACAGGGATGATAATTGATCAGCCCCCCCTCTTCACGTGGTGGGGACATAATGCTCTTTTGCAGAGGGAATACTATTGGATTTTCACTTTACAAGCATTTACAACCAAAAGGTTTAAATTTCAGTTTGGGTTTAACTTGCTTTCTCCTAAAAGTAACAATGTGTGTACTGTTTATATTTGTAATTTTTCCTTAAGCACTTACTGTGTTTGTGCTGGCAGCCACTAGATGGCAATATGATGAGGTCTCTACTCTATTAAGGCCTTATGTTTTTAATACATTTTTGCATGTGTCTGATGAAGGTGCTTCACACCAAAACATTACAGGGTTTTTGTTTTTCAAAAAAACTTACCGTATATACTCGAGTATAAACCGACCCGAGTAAAACCGAGGTACCCATTTCAGCTAAAAATCCTAATAAAGATATTGACCCGAGTATAAAACCGAGGGTAGAAACCTGGCATTCAAGATATTTGGAAACTAAACCCCAGCTATATAAAGCATGCTGGGAGTTGTAGTTTCCAAACATCTTGAATGCCAAGTAAGGGTGGCATTCAAGATGTTTGGAAACTCAACCCCAGCATGCTTTATTAGCTGGGAGTTGTAGTTTCCAAACATCTTGAATGCCACCCTCACTTGGCATTCAAGATGTTTGGAAACTACACTCCCAGCTAATAAAGCATGCTGGGAGTTGTAGTTTCCAAACATCTTGAATGCCACCCTCCCCCTCAGTTCAGTTTGTACCTGTGGGCTCTTCTCCTTGGACTCTTCTCCCCTGTGGACTCTGTGGACTCTTCTCTTCTCCCTGTGGACTCTTCTCCCGTGGACTCTTCTCCCTGTGGACTCTTCTCCCTGTTGGACTCTTCCTGGACTCTTCTCCCTGTGGACTCTTCCCTGGACCTTCTCCCGTGGCTCTTCTCCTGTGGACGACACTTCTTCTTCTATCTGTGGGCTCTTCCTCCATCCATCCTGCAGGTACGGTATCGGCATTCCGGCAGCTGCGCGCCCATTCCTGTACCGGCGCGCCTGCTGACGTCACTGCCTGGCGCCGGGCTTGGCGCCGGCAGTGACGTCAGGCCGGCGCGCCAGTGCAGAAAAGGATCGCCGGCTGCCGGAATGCCAGTAAGTGGTTGACTCGAGTATAAACCGAGTCCGAGTTTTCAGGCTGATTTTTCGATTGAAAAACTCGGTTTATACTCGAGTATATACGTAGTAAAAATCAAGTCTGTGTAACCTTTTAATTTTTCCTATCTTTGTGCATGCGGTCATTGTTAAGGATAGGAGCGTACTGATTATCTAGAGAGAATTCACAAGTAGAGCACAAGTAGGTACGTTTATCTGTGTACACGGCATTCTATATTCACAGGGTGATGGGAATAAGAGATCTCACCTCCCTGTGAATAATAGATACATTTGCAAGGTCGCAAGGTTCTTACTTTAAAAATAGTGCTAATTTTGCCCTAACCAATCAGATCTTATTAATAACATTTGAAAGCTAACATCTGATTGGTTGGGGCAAAATTAGGGACCAATTTTTAATGATAAGAACTTTTATTGAATACCTGTAATGGAAGGGTAGTAGGGGGGAAAAATGCACCACCTTTACATTTAAAGGCACAACTATCCAGCAATGAAAGCTTGTTATTACAGTGTACATCCCCTTTATTCCCAAACAACAGAATACTGACTGGTTTAATTTTGGCAGGTCTGCAGGTAGAATATTGGGTCCAGTGGTTTTCTAGGTAGAATGCTGTACATTTAGTAGCTATAGTTTCCATTATTTCCTTCTTCTTTAGATAAAATGTTATTTTTTTTTTCCCTTATTTGTGATTGTCAGATTTGTGCCATAAACCTGGCCCTGCTGCCTATGCATTAAAGTTTATTTCTAAAGGATTAGTATCATTATATATGATCCTTATTATCATTTATGAACTTGGTGCAAAATCTGATCCCGGCGGTAATTTACTACTACCGATTTAACCCGTTATATCTATGTTCTCCAAATTACCAAACTATTAGTCCATAGAAAAAGTATCACAGTACTCATCTATATTTTTCACATGTATATATTGGACTAATATGCGCTCTCAAATTATCACTCATTCATAGACCAATTGATATAATCTACTCTTAAAAGAGAAATGTCTCTGGGTTGTCATGCCCCCCAACTAGGACCTAGTCACCCTTCTCCATCTCTATTGACAATATTGTCCTCAACCCAGTTGAATCTGTGCACTGCCTTGGAGTAATCTTTGACTCCTCTATTTCCTTCCATCATCCATTAATAATGTCAATAGGACCTGTCATTTTCTCTTTCGCAATATTGCAAAGAACTGCCCTTTCTTCTATTGCTCCACTACTAAAAGCTCATCCATGCCCTTATAATCTCCCGTCTTATCTACTGTAACATTCTCTACTTGATGTCCCAGCCTGTCATCTCTCTCCTCTCCAGTCTTCTTAAACTCGGCAGCTCGGATCATCTCACTCTCCTCCAAAGAGAGCCCACTACCCTTGATACTGCAGTCAATAGGGAGGCTTCCCATCAAACAAAGAATCATATTCAGTACCTTCTTTTAACATTTAAATCCCTTCACACTACTGCACCTCCTTACTTATCTTCCCACTTGGTTATGCTCCTGGACACTGTGAATTTGTATGAGGGCAGAATGTGTAGGGGTTTGTAAAGAAGATTTGCTCCTCACAACGAAATCTTCTCTACAACCTCCTATGAATTCTGCTTCCTCCCACCTTAAAACCATTCTCTCTTGCTGCTCCCTACCTTTGAACCCCCACCCTCTCACTTCACCAGTAACTCCTTTAGCTCTTTTAAATCTAAACTGTAATCCCACCTTTTGAAAACCAGCAGTATGATGCCTAATGATATAAGCTGTCTGAGCACTATCCCCCCCACTTGTATATTGTCCCTCCCCCTTTCCACTTTAGATTGTAAGCTCTTCGGGGTAGGGAAAGTATAATATATATATATAAAAAAGTAGCAAGATGGTGCACTCAAAGGGGTCTTTTCCAAAACTTTTATTCATATAGTGTTCAGCAACGTTTTGGCTCGTATCCTAGAGCCTTGATCAAGCCCGAAACGTAAGACATAAATTACGGCAGTTGGCGATGTTACACAAATTTTGTGTCACGGAACTGTCACAAACCAATGTACTAAGCTGTTAAAGGGTTTTTAAAGACGTAATCTCTAACGCCAGCATGTAGCTGGCGTTAAAGATTCACAAAAGGTAAACTCCATCTGCAATGCCCTGAGAGTCACTATCAGCCCGTGCATTGCCTAGCAATAGAGAGCAATAGCCCTTATTGTGTTGCAGTTGACTTTTTGCATTGCTTCCTAAATGGTAACATTATACCTGATCTATCACCATAAATGGATCAAGGTGTCAGTAGAGCTATTTTCCTGGGAACATTAGACACACTCAGAATTATGAGGAAAGACTGTTATGATTTTATGAAACATGCAGCAAAATTGATCATCAATGATTTGCTTGTTTAAATGTTTACAAGACCTTTAATAAATCATTAGTTCTTTGTGCAGATGTGTGGTGTGTATGTTGCTAAAATCACACAAGGAAAACTATAAAATAAATAGATAACAATTTGCATTATTTATACACAAAACCAAGTTACTGTATACTTAAAGGATTGAAAAAGTTTAAAAAATGCAAAACAGTTAAAACGAAAAGTACCTGGGGCAGGTGGCAGGATTGGTAATTCCTACTTCCCAATATAGTTTCTTTAAGGAGCACAGCAAGAAGAAATATAAAGGCTTCTGCCTTAGTGCTTCAGCACTATCTTAAGACAGCTCGATGAAATGATATTAGGAGGTACAGTAGTAATAATCAATCCTACTTCTTACCCCAGGTACTTTTAGTTTTAAAAAAGATAATTCATATCATATGTGTAGTTGTCCTTTAAAGAAGAATACCGTAAAAAAGAGAGAAATCACCTATTCTGATCCTGTAATTTAGCCCTTGTTATTGCAGTTAAACCTACCTGATTTGCTCTTTATTTTTAAGAGACTTCAGAAGCCCTTCATGCAGATCTTTATTATTTATAAGAAAGGAGGTAGTACCACTGTAAGTGCCCCCTACTCCTGACCCATTAGAGTGGGCTAGACTGTTAATGAGCCTGAATACAGCTTACATTGCCCTGGAACATTGTTGGGCCTCCAACTCGTGCAAGAAGAAAATTGTAAAATTAATGGGCGTGTCCACCCCTAAAACCATCTTTTAGATTCCTGCAGGAAAACACCCAACCCTAAAATTGTTTACTACAAAGGTTGATACCGGTGTTTGCAGGCCTAATTCCCTTCTTTTCCATGTAGACCCCAATCGCTGCCATGATGGATAATGTCCCGGTATGTAACTAGCAAATCTACCCGGAGCAGTGAAAGCTCAGGAGAGGATGTGCTGAATCTCCTTGAGCTTTTACTGCATTGACCTTTAGAATATCTCCCTTTAGAAACTAATCTGAGGTCTGTAAGTAAAATGGTTTCAGGGATTGAGGATGGACATGCCCTTTAAAACTTTATCGCATAGTCCAAGGGGCATAACTGGGGTGGAATTTCCTGACACGTCAGAGGGTAATTACATTTTTTAAGTTTAATGGTCATTTAAGAAAAAGGAGAGCCATCTTGAAATTCTTGTTCGTTTCTTTTGGATTCTATAAAACAATATCGCACATTTATAAAAGTACAAAAATTTTTCCTTTTTAAATAGACAAGGGCCAAACGACTATCGGAGTGACATGGATTTCATTCCAGCTGTGTTTTTCTGTGCAGAGCGTTAGTCTATATTGATTCAGTGCAAGATAAAGAATAAAATCATGCAAAGCTCTGGATACAGGATATTGCAGATCTCTTTTCCAGCTCCATTAACATTCCCTGCACCTGTTTATCTGGTTCTATATAAAGAACTGACAGCTGAGAATTACAAAAAAACTTCAAACATCAAGGTACCCATGTCTTTACTAATGTTGATAAATTGGGAACGGTGAGTTTGCATGCCTCAAGTCTATCCATTGGAAACCTTCCTTTTGTATTCAAAGTAATGTTAGTGCAAAACTCCCCTTGCTGATTATTATATAATGTTCCAAACTTTCTTTACACAGAAAGAGCTATAGTCTCAAGCTATTCAGTGGAATTGTCCACCTTATCATTTAACATGAGACTGTTCAGTAGCTTCGAGATCTTATCATATATTTTTTGTTTACTTATCCTTGTTATGAATTTAAAATTATTCCAATGATTCATTTTTTAAAATATAAAAGATATTTGGCTTTGACATCAGGTTGAAAGTAATAATTTTACTTTATTGTGATCATTAATGTATCTGGGTAAATGTTAACATGATAGCTCCAGGGTGGCAGGATTTGTCCTCCTATACAGTAACAAACATGTGGTGAATTCTATAATGTAGACCTGAATTAAATTAAATCATCAGGGACGGGAACACAGTGACATCGTTACCCATTGCATGCTAAACGCCGCTCGTTCATGAACATATGGTAATGTCATCTGAATTGTGATATGTAATCACAAGTATTTGCATACTAAAAATCACGAAAATCATGTAATCTTAGATTGCGTTAATCAGTTGTTTCGGAAAGATGTTTTCGGCTAAGATTTGATATCGAGTTTGCCCATGTGCCAATGGCAAGCGCAAAAAAAAAAAGGGAACCTGATTTATTGCAGTAAATTGGCTGTCAGAAAAGAAAATGTATAAAATTAAATAACCCTAAATGTGTGTTAAGGTTGAGAGCTTATAACTTAAATACAATAAAAAATATGATCTTTGTTTTGTTTTTTTATTGGCCTTCATTTATAGATAACATAATGAAAGGGAAAGTATAGACCAAAATGAAAGGCTATAAAATATTGTTAATTGTTTCCTCTTTCAGAACAACCAGTTAAACTCTTTACTACTTCCTTTTGGTGGAGTCCATTGCTTTATTCTGCCATTTGTAGGTGAGTTTGTAGAGCCATGTTTTCAGGAAAATATTAGCTATAGAAGGAACAGAAATAGTGTTCACATTTATAAATATAAAGACTTAATGATTGGATAATAGCTCAGCTGCAAGCTTTATGGGTACCAACCTAATTAGCACATTTACCTTATTTAATGTTGCAAAAAACGATAATTGGAAAGCATCCCTAAAATATAATAATACATCATTTTTGTTGACACTTATTAACAGTACATTCCAATTAGAGATGTACTCAAACCAAACCCAGTTATTATTATTATTATTGTGGATTTATATAGAGCCAACCTCTTCCGGGCGCTTATAATTGCATTAAAATACATAAGGAAAACATACATGTTACATACAGGGGTAGTGCAAGTAATACAAGTGCAATAAATGTAAGTGCTGGTCCAGCAGCATTCATTGTGGTAAGTTTACAGCATTACTGTGGTACATAGGATGGAGGGCCCTGCCCGAGAGCTTACAGTCTAGAGGAGATGGGGATGAGACATAAGGTGAAGCAGATCAGTATCTGTAACTAAGTTGTCATTGGATATAACTTCGGTCTGTGATGGGTTAGTAAGGGGTATGTGTCCAGGTCCAGATTGTAACCTTACAGTCTAGAGGAGATGGGGATGAGACAATAAGAGTGAAGCAGATGAGTATCTGTAACTAAGTTGTCAGTGGATTATAACTAGTCGGTCTGTGATGGGTCAGTAAGAGGGGTAGAAGTGTCCAGGTCCAGATTGTCCCTTACATCTAGAGGAGATGGGGATAGACATAAGGTGAAGCAGATCAGTATCTGTAACTAAGTTGTCAGTGGATTATAACTAGTCGGTCTGTGATGGTCAGTAGAGGGGAAGTGTCCAGGTCCAGATTGTAACCTTACGTCTAGAGAGGAGATGGGGATGAGACATAAGGTGAAGCAGATTGGTAGCTGTAACTAAGTTGTCAGTGGAGTATAACTAGCAGGTCTGTGATTGGTCAGTAAGAGGGGTAGAAGTGTCTGCCCAGATTGAAACCTTGCCTGAAGAGATGAGTTTTGAGGTTGCGTTTAAAGATATGAGTGATGGCGAGTGACGTATAAAGCAAGGAAGAGAGTTCTAGAGCAGAGGGGCAGCACGAAAGAAGTCCTGTATACGGGAATGGGAGGAGGTGATTAGAGTGGATGAGAGGAGAACATCATTAGCAGATGGAGGTTACGCCTTGGGTAGTATCTGTTTTATCAGATCAGAGATGTATGGGGGGCTGTATTGGAGAAAGCCTTGTAGGATAAGGTTAGCACTTAATTGGTCCTTTGGGTGATGGGAAGCCAGTGGAAGATTGACAGAAAGGGGCAGCGTGTGAGAGCGGTTACTTCAAAGGTTACTCCCAGGCATTGCTGTGAGGTGTGGTTGATATGGATAGTAATTTTAGGTAGCGGGGTCGATCAAGAGGGTAGGAAAATGACAAGTTGGGTCTTAATTAGAGATGACAAATCAGATTTTTATGGATACGAATTGACTTTTTTGGATTTCATTTTTTTTCTGAATTTGCGAACTTTTTTGCTAATTATTGAATAAACAGTTAAGGATTGCCATCCACATTTGTGAAAATGATAGTGAAATTTAGATTGTTGAGGGAGTTCTGAATTCGGGATTCGATTTTTCAGAATTTATCTAATTTGTGGAAATTATTGTGAACCCTTAATTCCGTATATGGGAGGTTAACCCTTGATTCTGTACATGTGGGGAAAAACTGACTTTCTGAACCCTCGATTACGTATATAGGAGGTGTATGGAAGGTTTACCGAATTCGCAAACCCACAATATGGGATAAGTGTCAATGTGGAATGTGGAAGCTCAAAAGGTTCTCCATTTGTACGTGTTTTCTCCAGACCATTTACCAGGTCCCAGAGCCATGTACAGTAAGTTACATTACTATTTATACCTTTATTTAATTTAACTTTTCAGATTTTTTGGTCCACATTGGCTTTAATGGATCTGATTTTTAATTTTTGTATTTTTTCAAAATTCCACAACCGGAATCGCAATAAATTTTACAAAGTTCGTCCCTCTAATTAAAATACCTCAACATAAGGTTGTTCTAAAACTTCTGTTATTCTACATAGTATAGGTGATTTACAATCACACTGGCCGATCTTACTTTCTGGTTTTTAATACCAGATTACTGTATAATGCAGTGTAAGGCTATACTCCAGTCAATTATATTACAGTAAGTGCTTCTGTAACTAAAAAGGTTCCATCTTGTTGCCAGTCCATCTCCATGTAGCCTTCAAACCACCTTCTGAGCATGTCCACCTATGTCTGGAAATAAAAGAATGCTTTTCTTTTCTATGAATGAAAAGCAAAACTGAAGATGTTTTCAAACACACTGTACACTGTGTTTACGTTGGTCATACAAGTTGCCAATTAGACATTTGTTCTGATGAACATTTAATCGACTTTAACACTACATCCTCAGTGGTTCATATCTGCAAACTTTCCACACCATTACCCGGCTGGATTACACTTTACAGATTACAGCTGTACGTTGGTCATAAGTGATTGGAAAACCAGGTTCAGGAAATGTATGCTGTGTACATGAATGGCTGAAGGCTTCTAGGCAGTAGGACAGGCTGGAGCTTCCCTGTGTCATCTGCTGTGTAGGAGAGATAGGAACATGTGTGCATGCATGGCGCCCCAAGCACCACAGAGAGATGAATTATGGGAGTTGACCCCTAGTAGCCACAGGCTAATTAAAGAAATCAACCAACAGCCACAGCAAAGTTCGAAGTAGAAAATATCAACTGTATGTGGATGTGCTCTGTCCATTAGAGTGACATGTATCTTGTGAATTTAGTTCTCCTTTAACATGCTGAAATCATGCATGGCATATAGGATATATCAGCTGCCACAAATCAGGTAAATTGGATCTTAATCAGTGCTAGATCAGATTCCTGTTGGTCTCTCGAAAAGGCTGGATAAAAATCTCAAAGCTCATATACCTTTGAGTTCTTCTACTGCAGTAATGTGGGTGTGGTAGAATTTAAAGGCATGTCTACCCCACACATTGTAGTGTTAAATGGTAGGTTTCGAAAACAGGGATTCATCACTAGTTATTTATTGGGTATAACTTTACATATGTTTCTAATGTCAGGAAAAAAAATGTATTCTGAGTACAATAAATAAATCTCTGTTGTATTTAGTCAGGTAAACTGGAAGTTTAGTTGTTGAAGATGTTTTGCTAGTCATTCAACTGGATCACTCAATTCAGAATGACTTGTACGAGAATCTTTGGCAATAATATCCTGGAGTGTCCATTCCAGTCGACTAGAAACCCTTTAAGAACTAAACTTCAAGTCCAGTGGATCTAACTAATACCACAGATATACAATAACGTGGATGGATGAATATTACAATATACCAAGACCTGGATGAAGGAATATTACTGATATACCATACCTGGAGAATGATATTACAATATCCATGACTGGTTGAATATTTATTACAGATTCCATACCTTGATGGATGAATATTACAATATACTGTTCCTGGATTAATGAATATTACGATATACCCGACCAGTATAATTAATTACAGATATACCATGACCTGGATGAATGAATATTACACAATACCATAACCTGGATGGATGAATATACAGATGTACCATGACCTGGATGAATACATATTACTGATATACCATGATCTGGATGAATAAATATTACAGACATACCATGACCTGTGATGAATATTACAGATATCTATGACCTGGATGAATATTACAGATATACCATGACCGGAATGAATAAATATTACAGATATACCATGACCTGAATGGATGAATATTACAGATATACCATAACCTGGATAAATGAATATTACAGGTATACCATGATCTGGATGAATGAATATTACGATATACCATGACCTGGTGAATGAATATTACAGATATACCATGACCTGGATGAATGAATATTAACGATATACCATGACCTGGATGAATGAATATTACAGATATACCATGACCTGGATGAATATTACAGATATACCATGACCTAGAATGAATATTACAGATATACCATGACCTGAATGAATAAATATTACCGATATACCATGACCTGGATAAATGAATATTACAGATATACCATACCTGGATGGATGAATATTACGATATACAAGACCTGGATGAAGAATATTACAGATATACCATGACCTGGATGAATGAATATTACGATGTATACCATGACCTGGATTAATGAATATTACAGATATACTGACCTGTATGAATAATATTATAGATATACCATGACCTGGATAAAATGAATATTACAGATATACCATACTTGGATGAATGAATATTACAGATATTCATGACCTGGGTAATGAATATTACAGCCTTACCATGACCTAGACAAATTAATGTACGGATATACCATGACCTGGATGGGTGAATACGACAGATATACCATGACCTGGATGGATGAATACGACAGATATACCATGACCTGGATGGATGAATATTACAGATATACCATGACCTGGATGAATGAATATTTCAGATATACCATGACCTGGATCACTGAATATTATAGATATGCCATACCTGGATGAATGAATATAGAGATATCACCATGACCTAGATGACTGAATATTACAGATTACCATGACCTGGATAATGAATACAACATATATGTAAAATTACCTGGATTAATGAATACCACAGATGTACAGTACTGTGACCTGGGTGAATGGGAACCTTTACAAACATACAATAAATAAGTTTACTCTAGATCCTTTTTGTGGTAACAATTTTGTTAACTTGTGATAGAAAATGTTATTTATTATAGACACCTAAAAAACTGGAAAGAGTCCAATGAGCATTTCACTTTCAAAAATAATGTGCAGTAGTAAGTGTTGATAGAATACCAATAACGTAACCATTTATGACAACAACATTACTGTTAAAGATGTTTTAATGAAAGCCTGTGAGTTAAAGTAAATATGTCCACCCACTTGCTAGTGCAAACTATTACATGTGTGAAAAGATTCTATTCTCAGCACATAGACCTATTCATACAATGTTAAGTATTTCAATAGCTTCTAATATTCAGACCTATGCCCAACTGTTAACTTCCTTTTTAATTTGACAATTCTAGCTTCTTGTCAAATACTGTAAATATTGTCCCAGAATAACAAATGTACTTGAATGAATGCAATGATCAAACATGGGATCACCAATATCAGATCAGAATTTAGTATCTGGAAAATTTTGGACCCATTGCACTTTTTTTTAAAAGGGTAAGTTGCCCCTAAACCCCTATTTATAAGTTATTACATATGATATGAAGTAATACATTGTTAATAAACAGTTTTTAATCTTTGCAGTAAGTGAGTAAAACATTGTTTTATGTTGGATTTCATCTTTTATTTCTTTGCTTAGGAAGAATAGTTTTAATATGATGACAGCATTCCAAGTTTAATTAATCTATGAGGGAGAGAAAGATAGATAGATAGATAGATAGAAGATAGATAGATAGATAGATAGATAGATAGATAGATAGATAGATTGATGGGTAGACAGATTGATGGGTAGACAGATTGATGGGTAGACAGATAAATAGATAGACAGGCAGATAGATAAAAATCCTTGTGCTGCTTATACTATAAATGGCTCTGTGTTAAGTAATTCTCTGTTGGAAATGGATCTTGGAGTTTTGGTGGATAACAAACTTAAATGTAGCAAGCAGTACAGGCAGCAACAGCCATTGCCATCAAGATAAAGAAAATCTTATCTCTCTTTACAAAGCATTGGTAAGGCCTCATTTGGAATATGCAGTGCCATTTTGGAATCCTGTATAGAAAAAAGACATCTTGTAAATGATGAAGGCTTCAGAGTTGAGATGTTCGAAACTGTTGCATTTCGTTCTATTTCGTAACTTTTGAAATTTTTGGAAAGTTCAAAAGTTCGAGTTTCAGTTTTCGAAAATCGTCTACTTTTGATTTTCGAAAATCATCTACTTAAATTTCGAAAATCGTCTACTTTCAATTTTCGGAAATCGTCTACTTTCGATTTTCAATAAAAATCGAAAATTTGTGAATTCGGGAGTTCCGAAAGTTTCATTGGGACTTCGAAACTGGGTTCTATTCGAACCCACATTACATCTCTACTTCAGAAAAGGGCAAAATAATTAATAAGGGGACTGGGAGAGCTTGAATATGAAGACAGATTAATAAGTTCAAATTATGCACACTAGAGAAAAGTCCCTTGCGTGGGATATGATCACTCTGTATAAATGCATTAACGGCCATACAATAAACTATCTGGACCATTGTTCACCCAGAACATGTCAGAGGACACGTGGACATCCCTTAAGAATGAAGAAAGTAATTTATTCTTCAAGTTCAGAAAGGGTTTTTCACTGTGAGAACGGTAAAGCTATGGAACTGTCTTCCATTGGACATTGTTATAGCAGCATTGGATAGTTTAAAAAAAAAGCTGGATGAGTTTCTGCAAACAGGAATGTTGCAGGTTACTGGTATTGATACACAAAGTAGAGTTGATCCATGGATTTTTCTGAGTCAGGAAGGAATTTTTTTACCCTTCATAATTCTGGAGTTTTTTTTTTTTACCTTCCTCTCGATCAACAGTTAGGCAGGACATGTGGATATGCTGAGTAGGTTGGACTGGATGGATGATGTCTTTATTCAATCTCAAATACTATACTATTTATCTAAAAGACCGAAGGGTTGTACTCTCCAGGCATCTGACTATTTGGGAAATGTAACAGTGGTTAAAATGATTAACAATAAAAAATCCAGTTACAAAAAAATAGAATGCACATCGTTACTTTGAAATGAATGAGAATATTTCTAATAAAATCTAGCAAACTGGGTGATAAGTTATCAAGGATTTTTAATACAGATCTAATAAACTGAATCTAAAATTACACAATAAGAATCTAGAAAACTGACTTCTCATATGACGGGATTTTTTTTTTTCACTTCTTGTGAAATGATAAAATTGCTGCATAATTGTCTCCCATAAGGTCAAAGCAGATGGCGCACTGCAAAGTAAGTAGAATATATGCTTCTACCCTTTGAAATTTTGTTAAGTTGACAACATAGTAAAGTCTGCTTGAAGTTCAGAGTAAGTAGAATGTTATGAAAAAATCATTAAGCTAACTGTCAGGACAAAAAATAGAGGCCCATTTTTAGAAATCAATTGAAAATGGTGTCATTGATGCTGGTACAGTCTATGAAATGACTTGAAATATATTTTTTATATATATTTTTTTCTTTTGAGTAAATTGAACAGGAAATCTCATCACGTTACAGATTCCGTGACATTTCTCAATGTCAGAATAATTATGGAGAAAACATAACATTGTGTCCTTTGATGGGAATACAAGCAGAGAATTCCGTTCATGAAACCCAATGGAAACACTGTTAATAGGCACAGTGTAACATTCATAGATCATGGCAGCTCAACCTTTATACTATAAGGTCCGGACAGACAGACTGTTCTCTATCTTTTATTTGAAACTGGGTGACAATTACACACTATTCCCCACAATGGCAGGGCATCTATACTCAAGTTTTTTTGTTTCTTCTTAACAGTAACGTTTTCTGTATATCTGCCCACTATTTTTTAATGCCTTATTATTATAATTTTTTCTGCTGTCTGCAGTCTTGCTGTAACTGGAATGGTGACAGTTTCTATATGAGAATTGCATGGTGGAAATTCCCTCTTTTAACGCTGGCTCCTATTGATTACTGAGCATGCTCATCCTACCATTAAGTCAGATCAGCTGGAAGTAGGAGTTGGATAAGTGAATAGGGGGCAGATACTGAGGCTGAGTTTGGAAAGAAGACATGCGCCTTCACCTCAGAGTAAGTACTAATACAGTACATGTAAGATGAAGTAATTTTTTAGTTTACATACCTTTAATGCAGTGTTTCTCAATCTTTTTTTCTTTGCAACTTATGAACTTTTCTTTTCTCTCAGGAAACCCTACATATATATATATATATATATATTATGTGTATGGAAAAAGAAAAATATCGCAACTACAAATCATAAGTCATTAGCCAAGTGGTTTAGTTCCTCACCCTGGGTCTATAAGAGAGAGGGGGGTGAATCTGACTAACCGAATTAAATAATAATTAAAATATATAAGATAATAATATAAATAAAATAATATGTATATAATAATAGAATTATACTAAATAATTAATAAAATAATAATAATTGTTTAGTATTATGTTTAGTAGTGTAGTATATATATATATATTTCATCTATATCTTTATATATTTTATAATTTCATTAATCTGTAGTTATTTAGTAATATATATTTTTTTTTGTTTATTGTAATATTAGTGTGTGATGTCGTGTTTTTGTGTTTTGGTACGTATTAACAATAACACAGTACGTAATCGTACATATAATACCATTAATAGTAATGATAATAGTATCCTTGCATATTACTATTTGTTATTTTTATTTGTTTATATGTTGGTATTTGTATGTTTTTATATAGGAAAAGAGATATACTTCTTTAGTTAGTTTAGACAAGTAAGAATGTACCTTGTGAAGTCATTATTAGACTTTAAGTTGTCTGTACATACAAAATAGACATCCAGTCATACTTATGCTGTAACAAAGGTTGTTCGTAGTAAGACAAAGATCTGCTCAGAATGTGTATATACTTTAGTAAGAGAGAGACTGACAAGGAAAACAAGAGAGAGTACAAGTTTGGGAGGATGGTTTGAAGAAGTTTATATAAGGAAAACACCAAGATGTATGCAGCTGAAACCGAGGACCCGCTGGGTTAAAAGAATATATATCCACAGCCTGATAGATGTGATGTCCAGAAACAAGTTTCCATCATGACAGTAAATAAGAATTTTGACCAGGCAAGTAAGACATCTCTTTGTAAGAAAAATCTTGGCAATTACTTGACTGCCTATTAAATTGTGTACGCTTGTGGGTTCTCATTCATCCAGGTCATGGTATATCTGATATTCATCCATCCAGGACTGGTATATCTGTAATATTCATTCATCCAGGTCATGGTATATCTGTAATATTCATTCATCCAGGTCATGGTATATCTGTAATATTCATTCATCCAGGTCATGGTATATCTGTAATATTCATCCATCCATCCAGGTCATGGTATATCTGTAATATCCTTCATCGGTCATGGTTATCTGTAATATTCATTCATCCAGGTCATGGTATACCTGTAATATTCATCCATCAGGTCATGGTATATCTGTAATATTCATCCATCCAGGTCATGGTTATCTTAATATTCTTCATCCAGGTCATGTATATCTGTAATATTCATTCATCCAGGTCATGGTATATCTTAATTCATTCTCAGGTCATGGTATATCTTAATTTCCATTCATCCAGGTCATGGTATATCTGTATATTCAATCCATCCAGGTCATGGTATATCTTAATATTCATTCCATCCAGGTCATGGTATATCTGTAATATTCATTCATCCATGCCATGGTATATCTGTAATTCATCATCCATCCAGGTCATGGTATATCTGTAATATTCATCATCCAGGTCATGGTATATCTGTAATACTTTCATCCAGGTCATGGTATATCTGTATATTCATTCATCCAGGTCATGGTATTCTGTAATATTCATCATCCAGGTCATGGTTAATCTGTAATATTCATTCATCCAGGTCATGGTATATCTGTAATATTCACCCATCCAGGTCATGGTTATCTGTATATTCATCATCCAGGTCATGGTTATATCTGTAATATTCATATCATCCAGTAATGGTATATCTTGTAATATTCATTCATCCAGGTCAACGGTATATCTGTAATATTCATTCCCAGGTCATGGTATATCTGTAATATTTCTTCATCCAGGTCATGGTATATCTGTAATATTCATTCATCACAGGTCCATGGTATATCTGTAATATTCTACATCCAGGTCATGGTATATCTGTAATATTCATTCATCCAGGTCATGGTATATCTGTAATATCCATCCATCCAGGTCATGGTATATCTGTAATATTCATTCATCCAGGTCATGGTATATCTGTAATATCCATCCATCCAGGTCATGGTATATCTGTAATATTCATTCAGGTCATGGTATATCTGTAATATTCATTCATCAGGGTCATGGTATATCTGTAATATTCATACATCCAGGTCATGGTATATCTGTAATATTCATCCATCCAGGTCATGGTATATCTGTAATATTCATTCATCCAGGTCATGGTATATCTGTAATATCAATGCAGGTCATGGTATATCTGTAATATTCATCCAGGTCATGGTATATCTGTAATATTCATTCATCCAGGTCATGGTATATCTGTAATATTCATTCATCCAGGTCATGGTATATTTGTAATATTCATTCACCCAAGTCATGGTATATCTGTAATATTCATACATTCAGGCTATGGTATATCTGTAATATTATCTGGTCCCTTAAAGTGAGAGAAGAGTCACTGGACCAATATGATGACAGGAGATTTTATTGGCCCCTTATAGTGAGAGCAGAGTCACTGGACCAATATAATGACAGGAGATTTCATCGATCCCTTATAGTGAGAACAGCGTCACTGGACCAATATCATGACAGGAGATTTCATTGGTCCCTTACAGTGAGAGCAGAGTCACTGGACCAATATAATGACAGGAGATTTCATTGGTCCCTTATGGTGAGAGCAGAGTCACTGGACCAAAATGATGGGAGGAGATTTCATTGGTCCCTTATAGTGAGAGCAGAGTCACTGGACCAATATGATGGGAGGAGATTTCATTGGTCCCTTATGGTGAGAGAAAGAGTCACTGGAACCAATATGATGACAGAAGATTTCATTGGTCCCTACGGTGAGAGCAGAGTCTCTGGACCATATGATGGGAGGAGATTTAATTGGTCCCGTACAGTGAGAACAGAGTCACTGGACCAATATGATGGGAAGATTTCATTGGTCCCTTACAGTGAGAACAGAGTCCTCTGGACCCATATGATGGTAGGAGATTTCATTGGTCCCTTATGGTGAGAGCAGAGTCACTGGATCAATATGATGGGAGGATTTCATTGGTCCCTTACAATAAGAACAGAGTTTCTGGAACAATATGAGGAGGAAGATTTCATTGCGTCCCTTATGGTGAGAGGCAGAGATTGGACAAAATGATGGTAGGAGATTTCATTGGTCCCTTATGGTGAGAGCAGAGTCACTGGATCAATATGATGGGAGGATTTCATTGGTGCCTTACAATAAGAACAGAGTTTCTGGAACAATATGATGGGAGGAGATTTCATTGGTCCCTTATGATAAGAGCAGTGTCACTGGAACAATATGATGGGAGGAGATTTTATAGGTCCCTTATAGTGAGAGCAGCATCAATGTACCAATATGATAGGAGGAGCTTTTCATTGGGTACCTCTAGGAGCCAGCAAGCCGTCACTGGCCACCACCACATATCATGACAGGAACCATTTCATTGGTCCCTCCGCTCACAGTGAGAGGCAGAGTCAATGGACCCACCTATGATTGGGAGGGTTTCATTCGTCCCTTAGAGTGAGAGCACCGAGTCAATGGACACCAAAATATGATGGGGAGGATTTCATTGGTCCCTTACAGTGAGAACATAGTCTCTGGACCAATATGATGGGAGGAGATTTCAATGGTCCCTTATGGTGCGAGCAGTGTCACTGGACCAATATGATGGGAGGACGATTTATAGGGTACATTATAATGAGAGCAGCGTCACTGGACCAATATGATGGGAAGGGATTTCATTAGTCCCTTAGAGTGAGAGCAGAGTCACTGGACCAATATGATGAGAGGGGAGTTCATTGGTCCCTTACAGTGAGAGCAGAGTCACTGGACCAATATGATGGGAGGGGAGTTCATTGGTCCCTTACAGTGAGAGCAGGAGTCCCACTGGACTACAATATGATGGGAGGAGATTTCATTGGCCCCTTTTGGTGAGAGAAGTGTCACTGGACCAATATGATGACAGGAGTTTTTTTGGTCTCTTACGGCAAAAGCAGAGTCGCTGGACCAATATGATGGGGGAGATTTTATTGGTCCCTTACAGTGAGAGCAGAGTCACTGGACCAATATGATGGGAGGAGATTTCATTGGTCCCTTATGGTGAGAGCAGAGTCATGGACCAAGAGTGGGGAGGAGATTCATTGATGCCCTTAGAGTGAGGCAGCGTCACTGGACCAAATGTGACAGGAGAGTTCATTCGGTCCTTACAGTAAGAGCAGAGTCACTGGACAATAAGGGTGTGACAGGGAGATTTCATTGGTCATTATAGTGAGGCAGCGTCATGGTGACCAAATGATTGGAGGAGACTTCATTGGTCCCTTATAGTGAGAGCAGAGTCAATGGACCAATATGATGACAGGAGATTTCATTGGTCCCTTATAGTGAGAGCAGAGTTACTGGACCAATATGATGAGACTGTGATGTTTCTTGGTCCGTCAGTGAGAACAGAGTCTCTGGCCCAAGATGATGGGGAGGCGAGAGTTTCTTGGTCCAATTATGGTGAGAGCAGAGTCACTGGACCAATATGATGGGAGGATATTTCATAGGTCCCTTATAGTGACGAGCAGACGTCAATGCTACCAATATGATAGGAGGGAGATTCATTGGTCCCTTATAATGACAGCAGCGGCACGGGCCAATTATTATGACAGGAGATTTCATTGCGTCCCTTAAAGTGGCGAAAGAGTCACTGGACCAATATGATGGAAGGGGATTTCATTGGTCCCTTAGAGTGAGAGCAGAGTCACTGGACCAATATGATGAGAGGGATTCATTGGTCCCTTACGGAGAGCAGAGTCACTGGACCCAATATGATGGGAGGAGATTTTAAGTTGCCCCTTTTGGTGGGAGAGTGTGGACGGACACAATATGATGACCGGAACGCTTCTTTATTGGTCCCTTACGGCAAGAGCAGAGTCGCTGGACCAATATGATGGAGGAGAGTTCATTGGTCCCGTACAGTGAGATCAGAGTCACTGGACCAATATGATGGGAGGATTTCAGGGTCCCTTACAGTGAAAACAGAGTCTCTGGACCAATATGATGGGGGCGAAGAAGTCATTGGTCCCTATGGTAAGAGCAGGTCACTGGACCAAATGATGGGAGGAGATTCATGGTCCCTTACAGTGAGAGCAGGGGTCACGGACCAATATGATGGGAGGAGATTTCATTGCTCCCTTGAGTGAGGCAGAGTCAATGGACCAAAATGATGGGAGGAGATTTCATTGAGGCCCCTTTGGTGAGAGAAGTGTCACTGGACCAATATGATGACAGGAGTTTTTATGGTCCTTTATGGCTGAGAGCAGAGTCGCGGGGACCAATATGATGGAGGAGATTTTATTGGTCCCTTACAGTGAGAGCAAAGTCACTGGACCAATATTATGGGAGGAGATTCATGGTCCCTTATAGTGAGAGCAGAGTCAATGGACCAAAATTATGGGAGGAGATTTCATTGGTCCCTTATAGTGAGAGCAGAGTCAATGGACCAATATGATGACAGGAGATTTAATTGGTCCCTTATAGTGAGAGCAGGTACTGGACCCAATATGAGAGAGGGGAGTTCATGGATCCCTTACAGTGAGAACAGAGTCTCTGGACCAAGATGATGGGAGGAGATTTCATTGGTCCCTTATGGTGAGAGCAGAGTCACTGGACAATATGATGGGAGGAGATTGCATAGTCCTTAAGTGAGAGCAGCGTCAATGTACCAATATGATAGGAGGAGATTTCATTGGTCCCTTAGAGTGAGAGCAGAGTCACTGGACCAATATGATGGGAGGGGATTTCATTGGTCCCTTACAGTGAGAGCAGAGTCACTGGACCATTGATGGGAGGAGATTTCATTTGCCCCTTTTGGTGGGAGAAGTGTGACTGGGACCAATAGTGATGACAGGAGTTTTTATTGGTCCCTTACGGCAAGAGCAGAGTCGCGGACAATATGATGGAGGGGATTTCATTGGTCCCGTACAGTGAGAGCAGAGTCACTGGACCAATATGATGGGAGGAGATTTCATTGGTCCCGTACAGTGAGAGCAGGGTCACTGGACCAATATGATGGGAGGATTTTATTTTTCCCTTACAGTGAGAACAGAGTCTCTGGACCAATATGATGGGAGGAGAATTCAATGGTCCCTTATGGTGAGAGCAGAGTCACTGGACCAATATGATGGGAGGAGAATTCAATGGTCCCTTATGGTGAGAGCAGAGTCACTGGACCAATATGATGGGGAGGAGATTTCATTGGTCCCTGACAGTGAGGAGCGAGTCATGGACAAATATGGATGGGAGGGGGATTTCATTGGTCCATTAGAGTGAGAGCAGGCAGAGTCCACCTGGACCAATATGATGGGAGGGGAAGTTCATGGTCCCTTACAGTGAGAGCAGAGGCACTGGAACCAATTGTGATGGGAGGCGATTTGCATTGGCCCCCTTTTGTGAAGAGAAGTGTCACTGGACCAATATGATGACAGAGTTTTTATTGGTCCCTTACGGCGAGAGCAGAGTCGCTGGACCAATATGATGGAGGAGATTTTATTGGTCCCTTACAGTGAGAGCAAAGTCACTGGACCCTATGATGGGAGGAGATTTCATTGGTCTCTTATGGTGAGAGCAGAGTACACTGGACCAATTGTTGGGGAGGAGTTTCATTGCTCCTTCTAGTGAGAGCCAGCGGTCACTGGCACAAATATGATGGACAGGAGATTTCATTGGTCCCCTTACAGTAAGCGCAGTGACACTGGACCAATTAAGGTGAAGGAGATTTTCATTGGTCCCTTATAGTGAGAGCAGAGTCACTGGACCAATATGATGACAGGAGATTTAATTGGTCAACTTATAGTGAGAGACAGAGTTACTGACCAATATTCATGAGAGGGGAGTCATTGGTCCCTTACAGTAGAACAGAGTCATGGACCAATATGATGGGAGGAGATTTCATTGGTCCCTTATGGTGAGAGAAGTAGTCAATGGACCATATGAGACAGAACATTTCATTGTTCCCCCCCCCCCCTTACGGGGGGAGAGCAGAATCACTGGACCAGTATGATGGGAGGAATTTCATGGTCCCTAACGGTGAGAGCAGAGTCACGGAACCAATATGATGAGAGGGATTCATGGTCCCTTACAGTGAGAGCAGAGTAACTGGACAAAATGAGGGGAGGAGATTTCATTGAGTCCGTTATGGTAAGAGCAGAGTCACTGGACGGAAATATGAGGGAGGAGGAGGAGAGTTAAATTGGTCCCTTACAGGTGGGAGCAGAGTTATTGGACCAATATGAAAGGGAGGGATTTTCATTGGTCCTTATAGTGAGAAAAGAGACACTGTCACCATAATGATGGACAGGAGATTTCATTGGTCCCTGATAGTGAGAGACAGAGTTACTGGAACCAACATGATCAGAGGGGAATTTATTGTTTCCCCGACAAGGAGAGCAGAGTCACTGGACCAATATGATGGAGGAGTTTCATGGTCCCTTACAGTGAGCGCAGAGTCACTGGACCAAATGATGGGAGGAGATTTCATTGGTCTCCCTTATAGTGAGAACAGCGTTACGGTACCAATATGAAGAAAGTAGATTTCATTGGTCCCTTATAGTGCGAGCAGAGTTTACTTGGACCAATATGATGAGAGGGAGTTCATGGTCACTTAAGTTTAGAGCAAGAGCACTGGACCAATAGGATGGGAGGAGATTTCATTGGTCACTACGTGAGAGCAGAGTCCACTGGACCAATATGAGGGAGGGAGATTTCCATGGTCATTACAGTAGAGCAG
The DNA here is from genome assembly GCA_019447015.1 of Hymenochirus boettgeri. Classification (NCBI taxonomy): domain Eukaryota; kingdom Metazoa; phylum Chordata; class Amphibia; order Anura; family Pipidae; genus Hymenochirus; species Hymenochirus boettgeri. Next base: position 12,011,702 of record CM033472.1, read on the forward strand.
AAGGTCACTGGACCCACTATTATGGGAGGAGATTTAATTGGTCACTAGAGTGAGAACGCGTTACTGTACCATATGAAAACAGGAGCTTTCATTGTCCCTTATGTGCGAGCAGAGTTACTGGACCACCCAATTTCTGATGAGAGGGAGTTCATTGGCTCGTACAGTAAGAGCCGAGTCAATGGACAAATATGAAGCTGGAGGCTGATTTCATTGGTTCCCTTACCTTGAGAGCAGGTCACTGGACAATATGAGGGAGGAGATTTCATGGAGTCTTACAGTTTAGAGAGCGGTCACTGGACCAATATGATGGGAGGAGATTTAATTGGTCCTTACAGTGAGAGCAGAGTCAATGGACCAATATGATGGGAGGAGATTTCATTGGTCCTTAAGTGAGAAGCAGGTAACTGGACCAATTGAGTGGGAGGCGATTCATTGGTCCCTTAGAGTGAGGCAGAGTCCCGGGACCAATGTTATGGAGGAAGTTCATTGGTCCCTTACGTGAGAGCAGAGTCACTGAGACATATGATGACAGGAGTTTTTATTGGTCCCTTACGGCGAGAGCAGAGTCGCTGGACCAATATGATGGAGGAGAATTTTCTGGTCCATTACAGTGAGAGCAAAGTCATGACAATATGATGGGAGGAGATTTCATTGTCTTTATGGTTGAGAGCAGAGTAACGGACCAAATATGTTGGGAGGAGATTTCATCGCTTTCCCTTATAGTGAGGAGGCAGCGTCACTGGACAAATATGAGACAGGAGATTTATTGGTCCTTACAGGTAAAGAGCAGTTGCCACTGGACCAATAAGGTGACCAGAAGATTTCATTGGTCCCTTATAGTGAGGCAGAGTACGGGACCAATTATGAGACAGGAGATTTAATTGGTACCCTCTATAGTGAGAGCAGAGTTACTTGACCATATGAGAGAGGGGAGTTCATTGGTCCCTACAGTGGAACAGAGTCTCTGGACCAATATATGGGAGGAGATTTCATTGGTCCCTTAGGTGAGAGAAGAGTTCATGGAACCAATTATGAGGACAGGAAAATTTCATTGGTCCCTTACGCGTGAGAGCAGGATCATGGCCCATATGATGCGAGGAGATTTCATTGGTCCTAACGGTGAGAGTGAGGGCGAGTCACTGACAATATATGAGAGGATTTCATTGGTCCCTTACAGTGAGAGCAGAGTCACTGGACAAATATGATGGGATGGAGATTTCATTGGTCCTTTATGGTAAGAGCAGAGTCACTGGACGAATATGATGGGAGGAGATTTTCATTGGCCCCCCCCTTACAGGGGGAGCAGGAGTTATTGGGACCAATATGAAGTGGAGGCGATTCATCGGTCCCTATAGTGAGAAAAGAGACACTGTACCAATATGATGACAGGAGATTCATTGTTTCCCTTACAATAGAAGGCCGAGTCAATGGACCAAGATGAGGGTGACCGAGATTTCATTGGTCCCGTACAGTGAGAGCAGAGTCACTGGAACCAAATTGATGGGAGGAAGATTTCATTGTCCCTTTAAGTGAGAACAGCGTTACTGTACCAATATGAAGAAAGTAAGATTCATTGGTCCCTTATCGTGAGAGCCAGAGTTAATGGACCATATGATGAGAGGGGATTCATTGGTCCCTTACAGTTAGAGCAGAGTCCTCGGCCCAATGATCGGAGGAGGATTCATTGAGTCCCATACAGTGAGAGGAAGAGTCCACTGGACCAATATGATGGGAGGAGATTCATTGGTCCCATCAGTGAGAGCCAGAGTCACTGGGACAATATTATGGGAGGAGATTCATGGTCCATTATAGTGAGAAACGCGTTACTGTACCAATATGAAAAACAGGAGATTTCATTGGTCCCTTTATAGTGAGAGCAGAGGAGTTAGTTATGGACAATATGATGAGAGGGGAGTCATTGGCCCCTTACAGTAAAGAGCAGAGTCATGGACCATATGATGGGAGGAGATTTCATTGGTCCACTTACCTTGAGAGCAGAGTCACTGGGACACCATATGATGGGAGGAGATTTCATTGGTCCCTCCCAGTAGAGCAGAGTCAGGACCAATATGAGGGGGAGATTTAATTGGTCCCTTATAGTGACAGAAAATAGTTACTGTACCAATATTATGAAGACAGGGAGATTTCATTGGGCCCTATAGTGAGAGAGCAGGGGAGTGACTGGACCAATATGAGGAGGGGGGGGTTATTGGTCCCTTACAGTGAGAGCAGAAGAGTCACGACTAATATGATGGGAGGAGATTTAATGGTCCCTTACAGTGCGAGCAGCAGTCACTGGACCCAATATGATGGGAGGAAGATTTCATTGGGCCTTAGAGTGAGAGCAGAGTCACGGACCAAATTATGGGAGGGGAAGTCATTGGTCCCTTACAGTGAGAGCAGAGTCACTGGACCAATATGATGGGAGAGGAGATTTCATTGGACACTTACAGTGAGAGCAGAGTCATGGACCAATATGATGGGAGGAGATGGAGATTCATGGTCAATTATCGTCGAGAGCAGAGTCACTGGGACCAATATGATGGAGGGAGTTCATTGGTCATTATAGTGAGATGAGAGCAGAGTAACGGACCAATATGGTTGCAAGAGACAATTCAATTGGTCCCTTAGAGTGAGAGCAGACAGAGTCACTGGACCAATCTGATGAGAGGGGGTTTCATTGCGTCCCTTTACAGTGGAGAAAAGTAATTGACCACAATTAATGAGTTAAGAGTTCATGGGCCCATGACAGTGAGGTTAAAAATACTGACTCATTAATGTTGTCTCGGGATTGGGATCCCAGAACCGTGCTGGGATTGTTCTGCCCAAGGTAAAATCAATATCCGCCTTTTATTATGGTCATGCATGTGCATATATAGAATCACTAGCTAAGAACCTCATGTCTGCTCAATATCCATTTTCTTCTTTCTATGTAATCACATACTCACTTGCTTTTACAAGGAAGCATTTTATAGCGGGATAAAACAAAGAATAATTATAGCCAAATACATATGGCTAGAATGATAATAAGCTTATTCACTTGATGAATTCCTTATGTGGTGCAGTACGATGCATTTCTTTTTTTTCGTCGAGGGGTGAGCTTTAAACATCTGTCTAATGATGTGTGAGATTAAAAAATCCTTACCTGTGACATACACAAGGAATGCAATGGAACAAATCGTTTATTTTCAAGCAAATTATCTGTTTTTTAATAACTAAATTCTACACAATATGAGGGAAGATAGAAGACTTCGGTTATTAACCCATGGGATACTGAGAAAGTTGGGAAAATCCATTTAAACAACTACATAAAGATTGTTGTATCGTTTGTATGCAACTGAAAATACAGTAAAGGGGGGAGGAGATTGCCGCCAGCTTGCATTCAGCGACAAGATCTCTATACAACTGGCTTTTTGTATATTTGGTCAACAATGTTTAAATGGTATTACTAGAGATGCCTTAAGTCAAAACCCCCCAACCCCAAGGGGGTTTTTTGTTCAGTTTTCGGATTCCAGCTCTTCAGGCGAAAATCTTGAAGATCCGAAAACGGAATGAATTTTCAATATTATCAAATGTCGAGGCTATTTTGATCATTTTAGAAAATATCCTTGTGAAAGAGATCGGGAGATTACTTTCGAGTTTCCATTGTATTTTCGAGTAGGATTGAAGTGGTTCAAGGCTATTGTTGAAAATGTCGAAAACAGACTTGCATATTGCGATAATAATTGAAACAATGCGCTGCCGAAGTCACGATCCGGATGGATGATTCAGATTTCGGACAAGGGGCGTACCGTTTACCGATCCCAATCGCTAGCAGTAAAATGACGCCAGTGTTAAACTGATAACGATAATAGGAAACTTTCGGCCTCGTACCACAAGTGCCAATTTAAAGCAGTGTGATTCAATTGCAATGAACAATGACAGCAGACGACATCGGATGATGCCAGAGTCTGTAACCAGCAATGAAATTGACACCCTTTCCAAGTGCTTCTAGGTACTGTAGGTGCAACAAGCAGCTTTTTTCTAATAGCTGATCACGTGTTGTATGTAGTAAAGGAACAGGCCGAATAAGGGTATAGCAGAAGAATCGGCTGTAGTTTTTAACCAGCTGATCCGTTGTACTGTACTAAAACTTTAAGACATATGCAAAATCAGATGTTTAAAATCAGCTGTTGGCAGAAACTTCCTTTTGATGGCTGGCCCTCCTAGCCACCAGGCCCCACTATTAGCGGGGGGCTTAGGTTACGCTATGTGTGCCATCATTGCAGTTTAGACATCATTGTTGATCCTGAAAGGAGGATGTGCGTTTATTGGTTTTACCTTGCATTACTAGTCAGATATTAAAGGGCATGTCCACCCCAAAAACTTAAAATTTAACCCACTACTGGACCAGTTGCTGTTAGTGTTAAAAAATTCCTTCCCATACTCCTCTGATCCTCATGGCTTCCTGCAGTTGCATGTCCTGTAAAGATCCGCAAGGGAGCCCTTTTCCCTCCATCCATTCGGATCCTCTTTGTTGCTTGGTGACCTACCATAAAGTTTTTGGCAGTGTGGCAACCGAATGGTTTGTTGTAAACGCGCAGAAAGGTACTTACCATGCTTCGTTCCATGGTGTTCTGCATTGCACGGCAGACGCTAGCTGCCTCTCAGCCATTGTATTTTGTCTGTATTTTATCCAAACTTTGGAACCATTGACTTCAATGGGTTAGTTTTCGAACATTGAACTTTCTACTTTTTACTGAAGTTCGAAAATGATCCAAAATTCAGGAAGTTCGCCCGATCGCCAAAGGTTCACCCCTCAAATGAAAATTCCATGTTATAAGTATATGTAAATAACCCCCAAAACCACATCACTTAAAAAGCTTGCAACATAAGGGACTAATTGTGTTATCTTCTCCCTCTTCTTCTCTTAAATTGCCTCCTGCTTCACATTAGCCAGGAGAGCCAGCTAGGGAATCGTTTCAGTCATTGGACTGTTGATGTCATCTGTTACATCCATGACTGGACAGTGATAACTGAAGTACCAGGAGCAGAAAGAGGGGGGGTACCAACATAAGGAAGCATTTTAGATTAGTGGAACGAACATCTGTCAGCTTTTAACTATTGTGGTTGGACTTTGGGGGTGATATTTATTTTTCTGAGGGGGAGGAGAACTTGTAATTTAGCAACAGATGGAGTTTCATGACTGGGTTTCCTCAGGGTGCCCTGGTTTCTTTCTTCTTTGAAACAACACAATGACTGGTAGATTGGGTTCTGGTTAAATAGTTCTTTGTTTGCTTGGGTAGGTTAATTAGCTGAGATAAAATAAAAAACTATTAAATATGATGTCACAGAACTGTTAATTATAAACGCAATACAGATTAACCAGAGGGCAGTTGTGGTAAGGCCTTAAAAGATTTATAAGCTTCTCTAGGTCTTTTGAGTTTTTGAGTTCTGTATGTTGTATTTTTTATATTACAAAGTAACTAGTATTGGCGGCTGTATAAAGATATACTGTATGCCTCTAGTCCAACCTTAATACCTTACCCTTAATCCTGTCCAACCAATTGATACCCTACCCATAATGTCTGCTATAACAGTACAAGTAACATAGTATTGGAGGTTGATAAAACATTGTCCATCTAGTCCCAAACTTTATACCCTACCCAGAATGTCTGTTTAAACAGTTACATAGTAAATAGTATTGGAAGTTGTATAAAGACATACGTCCATTAGTCCAAACCTTTATACCCTACCCATATGTTGTTTATAAAAACAGTACATAGTAAATAGTATTGGAGAGATTGTATAAAGACATACTTCCATCTAGTCCAACCTGGATACCCTAACCATAATGTCTTGTTATAAAACAGTTGACATAGTAATAACATAGTATGGAGATGGGATAATACATACATCCACTCTTAGTCAACCTTTATAACTCTCCAGGAATGTTCTATCTAACAGGTAAATAGTAACAAGTTTTGGACGGTTGTATAAAGACATAAGCATCTAGGTCCAATCTTATTACCATACATCATAATGCGATATACACAGTCACATAGTAACATTAGTATTGGAGGTTGTATTTATAAAGGACATATGTTCCATCTAGTCAACCTTTATACCCTACATAATGTCTGTATAACAGTTACAGAGTAACATAGTTTGGAGGTTGTATAAAGCACACGTTACTTATGCCAACCTTTACACCCTACAAATAATTCTGTATAAAAAATTACATATTAACTGGTATGGAGGTTGTATAAAGCATACGTTCCATCTAGTCCATCCTTTATACCCACCCATAATGGTCTGTTATAACAGGTACATAGTAAATAGTATTGGAGGTTGGATAAAGACCCACGTACATTCTAGTCCAACCTTTTATTACACCTACCCATAATGTCTGGATAACAGTACATAGTAACATTATTATTGGAGGTTGTATAAAGGACCACACGTACATAAGTCCAACATTTACACCTACCCAGAATGTCTGTATAAAACAGTTAAAGTAATACAGGTATACAGTTGGGGGTAAAAGGTTGGGACTAGACTGGACCTATGTCTATACAAACTCAAGTTCAGAAGTTTTCAGAAAAGAACCAAAAGTTCGGCCAATCTCAATCAACAAAAATGATTTGTAAATATGGGTCATCATAAGCAGTACTTTATTAAGTGTAAGACATTAAAACATCTTTTCATTAACCAGGTTCTATCCAAACACAGAAAAAAAATCAGCCCAATCTTTCCTGACATTAAGGTTGCATTTAAAGGGTAAGGAGGAAACAATGACAGGATAGTTTACAATGCAAATTGGGATAAAAGACAGCTGTTAATTTGAAAAGACAAAAATACAAACAAATCAACCACGGAACTTTCACGATTCGGAACTTCCGGATTTGTGATCATTTAGAACTCCTTTCCAGGTTTACCCTATATATTTTTGACGGTTTACCTTAACTCAAGGGTTTACCGAAAATACAACGCCGCCTTTGAGGTTCTTTAGCACAAGCTTGTGCTAGAGAAATGTATGGCCCTGGAGTGGAGGGCTAGGGGACTATACCGACCTACTATCTGCATACAGCAACAAAGAGTGATGGAGTGTCTTCTTGGGACATGTATTGTCTTTTGAGTGTTAACAAATATACGAGGCTAACATGGGTTCCTTATTATCATGGTAACCGAAAGTAGTCTTGTATATATGGGACACTCGAGTTTTTTATTATTCATTATTTTGGTGATATGATTGCTACTCTGACCATTTTCCAGGTTTCTGTGTCATTTACACTAAACTATTGGTATTCCACCTTAAATTTGATTGTAATTTTGCCACCATGACTCTATGGGTTCTGAAAATCCAACCCAAACGATACAGAACTTTCAGGTTTTGACCTTTTTTGTACCCATTAAACTGCCTCCCTAACCACTAGGTTTAAGATAAAAGAAAGGGGAATGCAAAAGGACACGGAGGTGGTTCGACAGTACCTCCTTTCTTTGCGAGTCCTCATATATAGTGTTCTGATAAAAGTGCTAATTCCTTTAAGTGTGTTGATCAAAGCCATGATGAAAGGATATGTCCCCCTGTGAATCCTCAATAGTACACATGACACTGACCTATGCTGCATTAAATCCACCACCTATGAATAAGGATTACTAAAATAAAATTACCAAGCAACTCTTTAAGTTCAGTATACAGGTTCATAGTGGAAGAGAGGAATATGCAGCTAATTGATATCAAGTGAGAGCACAGAGAAAAGTTTCATGCATGTACAAATCAACAGCCAAAAGAATCTAACAGTTTCCGTATTCTGGACAAACAATAATAGCTTCTGGCACAGTTCAGAAAGAAGCTATTTATGAGGTGTGTTACATGTGTACCCTAGAGTACATTGGTGGACTACTATAATTAACGTGTTTACTTTCTACAGGAAAAGTAATCAGTTTTGGGAAAAGTAACATTCCCTAAGGGTGAAGACATCTTATCAATCATCATGGGCTAGTTAAAATAATACTGGCATAATACATAAAGACCTTAATTAAAAAACTCAAAATGTTATCAAAGCTTTTCTATGTAATACAACTAATGTCGACGAACGTTAATCTGTTTATAAACCTTTCTATTGGCATGCATCTTGACCACAATTCCTAAATTAGCTGTAGGAATTAAGGGACTTTGGCGTCTCAGCCAATCACTGTCATTGCTGCCTTTCTTGGCCTATTCTACTTGCTTATGTGCATGGAAAAGGCAGGGAGACAAGAGAGGCACCCGAGGGAACGAGGGCGTAAGAAGTAAGAGGCTTTTTTTTAACACTTAACATGGCAAGATCTAGGTTTTTTTGGGGGGGTCTTCTGTTACTAGGACAAATTTTTGTTGAGTGAGGTGACAGGCCCTTGTTTAAAGAATTTTAATAGAAGTGGGTAGTGAAACTCCTGGGAGCTTATCGTTAATATGTGCTTGTGAGACAAATGAATACAAAACTTCTCTATAGCTTGTGAAGGTTATCATTCATCCAGGCTTGGTATATCTGAGTAGTCAGTTTAGAGCATGGATTGATTATCAATTCATCAAGGTCATATATTCTGTGTATTCAGTTAGATCAACTGGACTGGTCTCATTCATCCGGTCATGTATATCTGGGTATTCAGTTATATCAACTGGACTGGTTCCATTCATCCAGGTATGTATATCTGTGTTATTCGTTAGATAACCTGCGACGTTCTCATTCCTCCAGGTAGGGTATATTCTGTGTTATTCATTATATCAACTGGACGGTTTCTCATTCATCCAGGTCATGGTATATCTGTGGATTCAGGTAGATCAACGGGACTGGGTTCTCATCATTCCAGGTCATGGTATAATCTGTGTTATTCAGTTAATCACTGGGACTGTTTCATTCATCAAGGTCATTGGCGTTATATCTGTGTTATTCAGTAGATCAAATGGACTGGTTCTCCTTCATCCAGGTCATGGTATATCTTGTGTTATTCGTTATATCAACTGGATGGTTCTCATTTAATCTAGGTCATGGTATATCTGTGTGTGGTATTCAGTTATATCAACTGGACTAGTTCTCATTTCATCCAGGTCAGGTATATAATGTGGTATTCAGTTAGATCACTGGACTGGGTCTCATTCATCCAGGTCATGGTATATCTCGGGTTATTCAGTAATCAACTGATGGTTATAATTCATCAGGTCATGGTATATATGTGTTAGTCCGTTATATCAACGGACTGGAGTCTCATTCATCAGGGTCATTGGTATATCTGTGTTATTCAGTTATATCAATGGATGGTTCATTAATCTAGGTCATGGTATATCGGTGTATTCAGTACATCAACTGGACTTAAAGTTTAAGGTGGACATTACATTTGCTATTGAGAAATTGAGGAAAGCCAGTCGATAAACTAGCGCAAGTCTCAAGAACTAAATTTAAGTCCGGTTGATCAAACTGAATACAACAGATATAACTTTCTCTGTTTTTCCCCTGGATCATATAATGGATAACGTTGAATTCCTTCACTACCTGTAGCCCTTTATCTAATCTAGTACTATAACAGCACTACTAAATGAAATAATTAACGTTAAGGACTTTAATGAATTTTCTATACATTTAATTTCAAAATTTGGTTTCCAGTCCAGGACCTTAAAACAAGTAAGTAGCAGTGGCAGGGATATACTGCCAGATGTCCGTGCAAGATTCTTAGTTCGGTCAGAAAAGGATCCAAAGCTTTGACTGATATGTGATGAGTAACTATAGCAACGTGTCAGTATGGAACGTTCAGAATCCAATCTACGCCTAAACTATGCTCACTAGAAAGCGAGGATTCACACAAGTCTGTCTTGAAATCAAAGCTACATTGTAGCTTAAATAACAATTTCGTCTCAACAAAGTTCTTTCAACAAAGAATAAACAAAATCATGTAAGAGATCTAGCAGCATAAAGCTTCCGGTACCAGCAGAGAATTCCGCCAGCAACAGTCCATTCTTTCAGTTATTTATTGTGCTGGGGTTGTTCCAACCTTGAGTCATGTCAGATTGGGACATAGAGGGTGGACCAATATGATGGGAGGAGATTTCATTGGTCCCTTATGGTGAGAGAAGAGTCACTGGACCAATATGATGACAGAAAATTTCATTGGTCCCTAA
>CM033472.1:12024596-12479596 GCA_019447015.1 Hymenochirus boettgeri
TACAGTGAGAGCAGAGTCACTGGACCAATATTATGGGAGGAGATTTCATTGGTCCCTTATAGTGAGAACAGCGTTACTGTACCAATATGAAAACAGGAGATTTCATTGGTCCCTTATAGTGAGAGCAGAGTTACTGGACAAGAGTTACTGGACCAACATGATAGCAGAGGGAATTATTTTCCTCTACAATGAGAGCAGAGTCACTGGACAATATGATGGGAGGAGATTTTCATTGGTCCCTTACAGTGAGAGCAGAGAGCACTGGACCATATGATGGGAGGAATTTTCATTGGTCCTCCTTATAGTGAAACCCAGCGCTTACTGTACCCAATATGAAAGAAAGTAGATTTCATTGTCCCTTCTAGTAGAGCAGTGAGTTACTGGACCCAAATTCTGATGAGAGGGGAGTTCATTGGCCCTTACAGTTAGAGCAGCGTCACGGACCAAGATATGATGGGAGGAGATTTCATTGTCCATACAGTGAGAGCAGAGTCACGGACCAATATGATGGGAGAAGATTTCATTGGTCCCTTCCAGTGAGAGCAAGGTCCACTGTGACCAATATTATGGGGAGGAGATTTCATTGGTCCCTTATAGGGAGAACAGCGTTAGCTGTACCAATAGAAAACAGGAGATTCATTGGTCCCTTACTAGTGAAAGCAGAGTATACTTGGGACCAATATATGAGAGGGGAGTTCATTGGCCCCTTACAGTAAGAGCAGAGTCACTGGGACCCAATATGATGGGACGGAGAAATTTTCATGGTCCCTTACACGTTTAGAGCAGAGTCAGAGTCACTGGACCAATATGATGGGAGGAGATTTCATTGGTCCCTTATAGTGAGAACATCGTTACTGTACCAATATGAAGACAGGAGATTTCATTGGTCCCTTATAGTGAGAGCAGAGTTACTGGACTCTTTTCAATGAAGTTTAAAAATTCCCTTAAACAAAAGTGGAAAGAGTGTGGATTTAGTTGAACAAGACAGCGGAATCACAAAGCATGGTTAATTATCCTGTTACAATTTAAAAGGGTCATTTTCTGGCGTTAAAGGGCATGTCCCAACCTGAAAACCAAAAATCTGGTCCGTTCTGCCCGCAATCCCAACTGCTCTTTTTAGCCATTTTATTAATGCAATTTGTAAACCAGATAGGTTCTATTTTTTCTGGCGCAAAGGTGTCTGCGCCTTCTCCCTCTGCTCAATGAGCTTTTTATAAGCTGAGCATGTGCAGAGGAGGCAGCAGGATGGAAACAGCATTCAATCATGGTTTGCGATTGTCAGCTGTCACAGCCTAGATTGATCTGAAGGGAGGGAGGGGCCCAGCTTAATATTAATACCCTTAAATGATCTGGTTAGATGCCAAGTGACATCTTAAAGTGGCAAATTCTATTAGTTTTGGAGCTGGAGGCAGGTAAACTAACAATTCAACTTACCAGTTTTTATTAAAGCGTGAACATGGCTCTAGTAGTCCCACAATCACTACTCAAACTGTTATTATTATATAATTATATATATGAGGAGAGGAGAGGAATACGAGCGGAGCACCCACTGATTTCTTAGTATAAAACCTAACTTTTGATTGGCATACAGGAATATCATCATTTGGATTCTACCAAGCCGTCATCAGGACATCGAACATATGTCCTTTCCTCCTTGTTAACACAGGTAAGTTAGATAACCACACAACCAAACCTGCTCCACCACCCACAGCAGCCCTGATCTCCTCCCCTAAGAACATAAAAACATAGCTGAAACAAGCGGGGAGATCTTAACATACAAGTTTTACCTAATAATCATAAGAAAACGATGGCTGTCCCAAAATCAACACCCTAAGCTAACATCAATCATTGTTTATCGATTTAAAATCAACAAAAACAAACAACTTTAGAACAATGGTAAGTGTACATCATACAGTAGACGTTCAAAACGATTCAACATATAGAAAAACCTCGTTGTCCAGGTAAAATAACCCTTTTTATAATAAATAGCAGGAGACGATAGTCATTTGCTTCATTAATGACCGCGGGAGGGGAGGGACAACTGTACAGGAGTCAGCCGTCGTATCTGGCAACTTCTTGTTGGAGGAATTAACTGTTGCGGCCATCCACCTTCTCAGGAGGGGGGGGTCCCTTCATGGGCCCATGGTGGCAGTTCTGAAGAGATTCACAGACATCCAACACACCTTCTTCCAGGTTGGGTGATGCTCCATTTACCTCATCCCAATCCATAAGTAAAAACCATGACATGCACCTTTTTTAGGGGTGACCAGAAAACATGCGGAGCGTAGGAACACAAGACGTATAGGGGGCTATTCAAAAATAAGAGGTGGACGCCAACCAAGACCGATGAGATGAATGAATTGTCTATAGATGCTGGGTAACACAACATAAGCATATTTCAATCACGACCGAGTTCACAAGCCACCTGTATCGGACAGGGCGGAAAATTCTCCAGACCCAACCATCAATTGTCCCAATTTTATACGTGCTTAACAATACGGACCGCTGAGAATGTAAAAGGTGAAAAACAGTTGGAGGAGAGGGCTCATAGAGTTTTCCACAGGGGGCAAAATATGATAGTAACATGACAAGGACACTTGGCACAGCAGCGCTCACAAGGTGAGTAGCGAAGTCGAACATCCACTGAGAAGAACTTACCGGATTGATAGACAAACAGTACAAAATCTGTTATATAAAGTTTACAAATAAACGTATGATCATGCACATATTCCAACATTCTAGTACCGATAAACAGAGGGTACGAAAACACTTATTGGGCGATTTGAGCTCTGATGGGGGCTTTTTTCTTCCATTTGACAAGTACACCCCATGTTTTGCCACTGGATGGGGGTGAAAAATTTATGTAAACCTATGGTCTATGATTTGCAAAACCTAAAACTAAGATGAGCCCTCAGCTATATGTGGTTTCACCACCGAACCCGGGCTGCTATAGGTGTTTGGGCTTTCAACAACTTTGCCAAAGGCGTCCACATTAGAATAATAATACTGAACAGGGGTAGAATTCTCCCACTCCTCCATGGATGGTCAGAGAATTAAATTAAAGAACACATAACATGCTTGAGTACCCAGGTGATATATATAATCACTGGTGTGATGTGGCCTATACATAACTTATAGGGAAGAGAATCGTATGGCTATCACCGATCGGCCATTTGCAACGGTTGAAATTAAAACAAACACAAAGAAATAAAAATGTGGCTTGCTACGGCGAACAGCAGTAGCCAGGATTTAAAAACAGGCACACCATCAACTCAGCAATATGCGCTGGATGGCTATTAGATCCATCCCAAAATAGGGTTGGGTGGGACCGCAACAGTACTTCCTCCAACGGGAAGTGTCTGCTGGACGATGGCTGTACACGTGGTCCTCCCGCGGTCTAATGAGCAAATGGCTGCTGTCCTGTTTCTATTAAAAGGTTATTTACCTAAAAACAAAGGGTTCTAATTCTGTAGGTTTTTTCTAACCTATGATGTCAACTACCAATTGTTCTAAAGTTGTTTTTTGTGTGTTTTAAATAGATAACAATGATTGATTTAGCTTTAGGGTGATGTGGGGCAGACACTTGTGTTATTAGTGGATACACTGTTAGCGACTCTGCAGCTATGGTTTTAAATTATTAGGGGAAGGGTGGGTGGACTACAGGTGACATCACAAAAACTGCAACCATGAAAAACTCCCAGAAGTTCCTCTATTTTGAGGGGCTGACTGGCATATTGGGAAGGGAGATAGCAAAGGTTTTTTTGTTTACCACATGTCCCATTCGTGTAAGTAAATAGCTGCAGGGTAATCTTTAAACAAAACAATTATGACCAAATCTATAGTAATGGACATTGTACAAAGAAACCCATCTCTATTCCTCTGGAGAAATAGGATGCATTGTATGTATAAGAATAGTATAGTCAGTACATAAAGGGACAATGAGAAAAAGGAAAGAAATGTGATCACAAATTCTCACACAAGGGTGACATAGGGCTGGAAGTGTGGTGTAAAGAGATACACTTTAGTTTAAAGAGGAAAGAAAAAAGTTCCCCCACTGTGTAGTTCCTACACATCCCTCACGCGACATCAGCAGGAATAGTAAAGTTAACAAGTACTACATGTTTATTTGCTAGGTCAAAAATAAACACAGAAAACACACAACACTGTCTTATATATAATATAAAAATCACAGGCGGGCAACAACCAAAATTGAGGAAATGTGGGAAAAAGGCCACATGGATTAATCGGGTATGGTATATCGAAAAATAAACCAATGAGTGTAGTGTGGGAGAAGCTCTATCACATAAGGCAGCCTGACCCTAATTTCTACGTATGGCTCCTATAAGGCGAGCAGTGAACATTGAAGTACAAGAGGGAAAAACTATCACTCTATCACATCTTTTACTGCCCTCGTATTGAGGGGCAGACCGGAGAGTGTTGTCCCGGTTAGAAATGCTGATTGGACAAAGTATGTATCCAATCAGCAGATGGGACAATATGTTATACAAATCAGCGGGACATGACCATCGGAGTTAACATTACCCCGATATCGTTTTTTTTCCCATTTCCCCTATTTTGGTCGTTGCGGCCCAGCTGGGATTTATATTATTTATGATATGTACAGTGTGTGTTTTTCGTTGTCGTTTAAGCCTTCAAATAAAAGTGTAGTACTTTAAGTTAATTATTCCTCTGGGATATCATATGAGGGATGTGATTAGAACTACAAGGGTGGGGTAGAGGACTTTTTTCGCTCCTTTATAACTATTAAAGGAAAATGGGACAATACCAGTCATACAGAGTTAAATAAGAAAATGATTGTAAGCCAAATCCTTTAACTGAAAAATGAGCAGGTGGTTAGGGTGGGAGCTGATAGATCTCAGCATAAAAATCAGGATATTGATTTAAAGATTAAACCCAGGGGGAGGACCCGAACAGGATATCACCAGATAGAATAGATAGTCGATATATCACAAATTAGGAAGATATCAAAAAAATTGCAAAAACAGTTTCCACAAATTCCAACCATTCTTTAAACATTAAAAGATCCTTTATCTGTCCGGTAACATACCCATTTTCAAAAAATTCTTACGTCTACAAATACATCTGCTAGAGTGGCCACTGGATCACGATGTATATGATGCTATCAGTGGCAATGGTGCTATGGTGGCAACTGACACTAAATATACTGTATGGTACTATGGTGGCCAAATAGTCTTGGTGGCCATGGATACTACGTTTATGGGATGTGGCCTAAATGGGCTAGTGGCCACTGGATCACTATGTATATGGTCATAGGACTAAGTGGGTGTCTATGGTGGCCACTGGATCGTTCACTGTATGCTGATAGTGGTGGCCAAATGATGCTATGTGCCCATGGATAAACTACGATTATGTTGCTGCTATGGTGGCCAAATGGTGCAATGGTGGCCACGGATCAACTAGTATATGGGTGCTATGGTGGTTAAATGGTGCTATGGTGGCACTGGATCACATTTTATGGTGCTATGGTGGCCAAAAAAAGATGCTATGGTGGCCATCGGATCACTACGTTTATGGTGGTTTTAGGTGCCAAATGGTGCAATGGTGGCCACTGGATCACTACGTATATGGTACTATGGTGGCCAAAAGGTGCTATGGTGGCCACTGGATCACTAGGTATATGGTGTTATGGTGGGGGCCCAAAAAGGTTATGGTGGCACTGGATCCCATTTATGGTGCTATGGTGGCCAAATGATGCTTATGGTAGCCACTGGATCACTATGTATATGGTGGCTTATGGGGCTAAAAATGGTGATGGTGGCCGAAACAACCAAAGATAATAGATGCACATCCCATTCAATAGTTTGGACCACATAATAATTTATACACAATGAGAATTAGGATGAGATTGGACGTTGAAATATATTGGATATTCTCTATATCATCGATTGTTATTTGTGTGTATAGCCACCATTACACTGAATAGATACAATGACGGGCTGCTTTCATTCTCTTTAAAAATGCTTCAGTATTTTTGTATCAAAAGGCTATTAATTATTCCTGTTTGCTTTAAGTAGAGGGACCCCATTTGATAACCTCACCTACACATAGTTACAAAGTGTCTATTATCTAATTCCTTCCCAAAAAAACCCAACAAGAAGTACAGATTTGTCTACCTTCCCATCCATGCCCACTGACTTCTGACACCAGGTCATTATAAATAAATTACACTTCTAGATCAGGACATTTATGAGATTAAAAGGTTCAAATTGGCCTCATTTGGTTCTACTTTTATTGTAATCGAGCAGCTGAATACTAATGGACGTCCCTTAGGTACATTATTCAGCAGGTAGAGAACATCGTGTCCAAACCGTTACGCCAACAAACAATATTTAGCAGTCTTTTCACTATTTCATTTTAGAGCTTTTCAGTGATATCAAACAGAATGCCAGGAAAAAAAAAAAATTGGCATCCATGCAAACCACATTTAGGAAACGACGAGTATTGCCATATCTATTGTGACTGATTTATTTAAGTTCGAGTTTGGATTTCTCTGTGCTTTCAAAATCAAATAGAATGGGACTACATAAATATTACTGCCCCCAGCCAGTATTAACAACAACAAAACAAAACAAAAAAAATTCAAGGATTCTTACTAGATTGAAAAGTATTTAGACTTTTTTTCTCGCAAACACAAATAAAAAATGGCAAGCTAAAATGTTCACCATAGTCAGCCAACTGTACTTGACATGTTGGGTTCTTTCTACTGAGGATATTTTTAGAAGCAAAGGGGTCTTTGTGCTCATCTTCTTGGTCTTTCAGTTTTATTGATGTTGGCTGAATTCGATTTGGCAAGAATGTAAGGTGTGACGAAAGGAGCGAATAGTTGGATCGATTTGTGTTGTTTTTAAAAATTCTAGAAATCTCAACAATACAATGCGGAATGTCAAAACAGGAAAGATGAAGTTTTTGAGGACTGACAGGTTTTTTAAAAAGATTCTGGGTTTTTAACTCCCATTAGTTTTAAAGGTTATGTACCTGTATATACTCGAATATAAGTCAATTCAATGTTTAAGTCTAGGTGCTATTTTTACCTGAAAAATGAAGTGTAAAACCTGATTGACTGAGTATAAGTCAAGGGTAGAAATTATGACATCACTGCCTTCGATTCTGTATTGTTTTGAGGCTTAGTGCCCGTTAAATGGACAGCAGAATTCCCAGTACAATAATAGCCAAATCCAGTATGGCTATAACTATATGGACTATTGTATTGGAATTCTGCTGTCCATTTAAGGGCAAACACCAAGCCTCAAAACAATATGAATCAGAAGGCAACAAGATACCTTTCTCCTAATTCTGTATTGTTTTGAGGCATTAGTTGCCCTTAAAATGGTAATAAGCCCATACAGTAACCCCCATTCTTTGACAATCCCAGATGTTTGGAAACTACACTGCTTAGTGCTGGGAGTTGAATTTTCTATACATCTGCAGTGGCAAGGAATTGGGGGTTACTGTATGGGGATCCGTCTCCTACAAGCGAAACAGATTTCAGCTATTGTATGGATCGCATAGCAATAAGAGAGCAAAGTCTGCACATGGAATAGGGAGGGAGGTTAACACACTCCTAAAGAGCATTGGGAATATAATTATTAATTTGCCGTAACTTGCAACCTGGATTTTTACACCAGCACAGAAAATATTCAATTTCCAATTACTGTACTTTTGTTAATTGGCATTTGGCTTGTAATAATAAAAAAAAAAAAAAAAAAACAGAATGTAACCAATGCAAATATGAGAGCAATTAACATGTTTTATGACTATATTGATAGTGTCTATTATTGGGTTACATTGACAAACCACAAAACCAATAAATCTCTAAGGTTGGGATGCATTATTGGTAATATTAAGTCACATCCTTGGTTGCTGAAGATTATTAGCATGGGACAAATGTTGCATCAGGCACTAGGCTCAATCTATTATTACCTGACAATATAGATCAACATGGGATTATGGGCTTGCATAATTAGGACATTTCACTGATTGGGAAAATATCATTCATAGGCTAATAGCCAGTAAGGCGTTGTAAAACAGCTAATGCCTCTTTGATACTAATACCTCCTACTAAACTGCTCATTTAATATCACAAGTGGAGCCTAATGTAAATTATGAATTTCAGGAATTTATGTCCTAGCCATTAGAAACAATCTCTCCTGAGAAAAGCAGACCCAAACCTATGTCAAATGCTTTCATCTATATAGCTCTATAAAAGATTTTCATAAAATAGACATCAAAGCCATCCCTATAAAACATATTACCTCAAAGGAAAAAAGGACAGAACTTTGCTTTGTTAGTGTATGGAACATTCTAGAAAAACACTGTTCTATAACTTGGTTCTAGACACTGTTCTGTAACTTGGTTCTAGGACACTGTTCTAAACTTTGTTCGGACAGGTCTATAACTTGGTTAAAGACATTGTTCTATAACTTGTTCAAGCACATTGTTATAACTGTCTTACTTCTCTTATAGCCTGAGCAGATCACTGTTCTATAAGTTATTCTAGACACACGTTCTATAAGTTCATTGTAGACACTGTTCTATAAACTTGAGTTCAAAGACATTGTCTATAACTTGGTTAGGACACTGTTCTATAACTTTCTTGGACCACTATTATAGAATTTTCTTCTAGATATGTTACTACCACTTTCTTCTAATGTTCTAGAATTTTGTTTTAGATATGTCTATAACTTTCTTCGGACACGTTCTAGAATTTGTTCTAGATATTGTTCTATAACTTCTTCTGGACACTGTTCTAGAATTTTGTTCTAGATATTGTTCTATAAACTTTGCTCTGAACACTGTTCTAGAATTTTGTTTTAGATATGTTCTATAATCTTCTTCTGGACACGTTCTATAATTTTGTTCTAGATATTGTCTAAATTTTCTTCTGGACACTGGTTCTAGAATTTTCTCTGACACTTTTCTGTGCTACCAGACCTTAGATGTTTTGATCGACATTGTTCCCTTGAATGCCAATCACAAATAATGGTTTGACAAGGAAACATCATCAATTCAATAGTCTAATGTTATGCCAATAATTGGGCCATAAGGTAGGTAAACGTCAGGAGTATTATAATGATGTTGATACAGGGAAGCGGGTTGTGAGTTTTCTGGATGGCCAAATCTAAGACTGTGGTTTAAGTGTTATATTATTGAGTTTTAGTCTTTTAATATAGATTTTATTATTGATGTATCCCAATGTGTAAATGGTACTGGACACTTTGTAATGCTATTTCTTTTATTTATTTTTTTTATCACACTGAGGGCAAAAGTGCACAGACAAACAAAAACTCAAGATACCTAAACCAATATACGGTGACACATTGGTCTTCACAAAGACTTGAAAGGAAATTCTATGTAGTCTTAGCTTCTGGAAGGTTCTAGAAATAGGATTGTTTTGGCTGATTTTGATTGAATCCTTACATATGAATTGTATCTGACTTGATGGGTAGTTGTGTAATGAACATGTTAATTGTCTATCATACAGTTCGCGATGATTTATTAAAAATTTAACAGGGTGCCTTTTAAGTTTTTACAATGCAGCGGACATCCATAAACAATTTAATTACAAGAGCTGGATGTCGGGGTTGGTGAACTGAAAAATAATTGTAATGGTAATTTGTCTGTTACATTTAAAAGTACAAGCAAAACAATGGTAGGTATTTGTAAAAAAGGTGCTTAGAAATAATGAGATAGATAGATAGACAGATAGATGATAAAACAGGACAGACAGGCAGACAGATAGATAGATTATAGGGAGACATACAATGGATAAATAGACAGATGGACAGATAGATAGATAGATAGATAGAGATAGATAGATAGACAGACAGACAGACAGACAGACAGACAGACAGACAGATAGATAGATAGATAGACACACACTAGATAGAGAGACAGACAGACAGACAGACAGACAGATAGATATATAGATAGATAGATAGATAGATAGATAGATAGACACACACTAGATAGAGAGACAGACAGACAGACAGACAGACAGACAGATAGATAGATAGATAGATAGATAGATAGATAGATAGATAGATAGATTATAGAGAGATATACAATGGATAGATAGCCAGACACGAAAGGGGACAGACAGGTAGGTAGATAGATAGTAGATAGATAGATAGATAGATAGATAGATAGATAGATAGATAGATTATAGAGAGATATACAATGGATTAGATATAGATAGCCAGACAGAAGGGGACAGGCAGGCGACAGGCAGGCAGGCAGACAGACAGACAGACAGACAGACAGACAGACAGACAGACAGACAGACAGACAGATAGATAGATAGATAGATAGATAGATAGATAGATAGATAGATAGATAGATAGATTGATAGGTAGAAAGATAGATAGATTGATAGATAGATTATATAATAGGCAGATAGATCAATAGATGGATGGATAGATAGATAGATAGATAGATAGATAGAAGTAGATAGATAGATTATAGAGAGATATACAGTGGATAGATATAGATAGCCAGACAGAAAGGGGACAGGCAGGCGGCAGACAGGCAGGCAGGCAGGCCGGCAGCAGACAGACAGAAGACAGACAGACAGACAGATAGATAGATAGATGATAGGTAGAAAGATAGATAGATTGATATATAGATTATATAATAGGCAGATAGATCAATAGATGGATGGATAGATAGATAGATAGATAGATAGATAGATAGATAGATAGATAGATAGATAGATAGTAGAGATGGCTGAACTTTTGAAAGTTCGGTCCGTTTTCAAACTTTCGAAATATATGGAAAGTTCGAAAGTTCAAAAACGGACCCATTAAAGTCAATGGGAGTCGAATAGTTTGAAAGGTTCAAATGAAATACAATTAAAAATCAATGGTAACTTATTGTAAATGGCTGTGGGACCTGGGAAATGAGTCTGGGAAACCAGTTCGAAATCCAGGACTTTTCGAACTCGATTTTACTCTCACACACGCTAATTGGTTATAATAGATATTTACTCGCATATTCGTGTGCCTCGAACGTTCAAACATTCGATAATTATCAAAAGTCAGGAAAATATCGAAAGTCTGAGTCCGTTCGAACTCGAATAATTCAGCTCGAACTTGGGTTTGAGTTTGAGTTCTAGTCCATCTCTAATAGATAGATAGATAGATAGATACATAGATACATTGATAGATAGATGATAGATAAATAGCTGATAGATAGATAGATAGATAGATAGATAGATAGATAGATAGATAGATAGGATAGAAGTAGATAGATAGATATCAAACTAAGTTAGTGCATTATGGCACTTACTCAATTATGGCTTGAGAAAGTATAAGAGGGAGACCGAAATGTTGTTTTTTTTTTTTTTGCACGTTTAATAAAATATTTTGTTTCCTAAAAGTGCCCTGGAACTTTTACTTCATTGGATATGTAATTAAATCACACCCAGCAGCACCCAGGCAAATTGAACTATTGAAGTTTGATATTGTGAGTGCACACGCTTTTGTTTTTTAGATAGATAGATAGATAGAAGATAGAGACAGAGGCAGGCAGATAAGACAGACAGAAAAGGGACAGACAGACAGATAGGCAGACAGATAGACAGACAACAGACAGCCAGACAGACAGACAGACAGAAAGACAGATAGATAGATATAATTAAAATAATTTAAATGGGGATTAAATGATTAGCAGAAGAAAGGACTATGGGAAACAGAAGGAAAGGAGCATCAACACTGTATCATAAGAATTACAGTAAATTAGAAGGCAGATAAACTTGCACTTGAAAGTAGTAATGTGTCTCACCTTTAATTTTCATGGGGTCAGGAAATTTCCTTACTAAAACTGGGCATAGGGGATTTATTTCCCAGCATATCCAGTATCACAGTTTAGTCACTGACTGTTATTTCTTTCACACATGCCCATTTCAGATCCACAACAGGAACTTAAGCAGGTCATGGCTACTTATAATCTCAACCAATCCTGTTACTGAGAGTATGTGGCTGAGGTCAGTATGTGTAGCCAGGGCAAATGAAACAAAAAAAGTTATCTTACCCAGTATTCAGGGGATAATTGAATTTTCTGGATGTGTTTTTTGTAGTTTTTTGGTGTTCGGAAGGGTGAGGTTAAGTATTGGCCTAGTTTTCCTTTAAAAACAGTGTGTAACAGTAGGACAATTTAGGTTTCCAAGTAAAATTAAAACATTCATATCAACCAACCTTTATGAAGTCAGTAAATAGAACAAGACTTTGAAACATTATTATGATTCATCGTTGTTGATTGCTGGAAAGTGCCCACCAATCGAATTTACGATGTTAGAAAGCTATAGAACGGCTAGAGGATTTTTTTTGTCTTTACTCATCAATAGACACAGACGATAAAATAAATATAGAGAGAGGCGCATAATCACACCATCATAAAAAGGATGGGTGTTCCTTTTAGTAGGACTTGATAGCCTTTTTAACTAAAAAAATACCCTCTGTCGACAAATGTGATAAAAAACAACGTATAATGTCAAAGACTAAATTAGCGGGGAATCTGACACGGAAAGTTTAGCAGTAAAATGTAAAATCTTGACAAGATGTGTTTTGTTCACAGTTTGTATCGTTAGCCAAGACTGTAAAAAGCTACTGTTATCTTGGGAAAGTATAGACATAATCATGTTTTTGGTTTTTTTTGTCAAAAAGGTCAAAAGTGTATCTTCTTAATTGCGTGGTAAGATTTTATAAATATATTATACTAATGGATAAGTCGCTGGGACCTGCTCATTAAAGGGAATGTCTATCCTTAAACAAAAAAAAAAATGGTCAATTTTCAGTTACCTTCCCTAACAGCCGAAAAGTGTGTTGTGTATTTCTGCACTAATAAATTGGGATTACTTCTTTGAATATGACTAGATACCCTGTTTTTTCATTTGAAAATATTTGCATTTTATTACCTGCATTATACTTACCATTCTGGCAGAGGAAGCTGGTCCTTTCCTCCATACAGTCAATCAAAGCTGTGACCCACTGCTGCCTCCTCTGCAACATGTGCTTAAAGGCAAGTCCAGCCGTGAAATGAAAACTTACATACAGGAAAATCCCCCCCCAAAACCCTAAACGGTAATAGTTTGAAATGTGAAATATATAAGTCTAACCTGAAATCCTGCACAATGTCCTGTTTCCCGTTTGCTTCCTGGTTCTTCCAGTTAGTAAACTGTCAGTTATGGATTTGACAGTTGACATCACAGCCAATGACTGAATGTTAATCCACTGTCTGCCTCTTCTGAGCATGCTCAGGCTCAGTACAGGCTCAGTACAGGTTTCTAAATTGCTCAGTTTCCACAAGGCATCTAGAAGCATAGCAGGCATACAGTAATGAATTCATTGGACAAAGTAGGATATATCAACATATTTTAAAGAGGCCATTCTATCAAAAGATGTTTTATGAGAGTGAAGTTGTCCTTTAAAAAAAAAAAGCTCTATGAGCAAAGGAGAGGGCAGATACCTTTGCCAGAAAGGAATAAAAACTTATCATTAAATATCTGGTTACAAATACATGTAATATAACTGGTAAAAATACGCAGTTGGGTTTGCAGGCAGATAATTGACAAGTCACCAGTGTATTGGTTATATGCCTTTTAAGGTTCCTGCAAAAGACTATATTAATTAAAAGTCAATCAAATCCAGTTGTCTAGTAATGGGTAATGGGTAATGTAATGGGTAATGGGTGCCATGTTAATTTTTTAGCTATCCAAATGGAACCATTTCAGCTCTCAATCAAGGTCTTATTACCATAAAACTCTTCAGCTGTGTGGGGGTTTGCTGTAACTGGAATAGTGACAGTTGGTATGGTAAACTGCATGATGGGAAAATCTCCTCTCCCAATGGCTGCGCTCATGCTGGTAGTGCATACTGAGCATGCTTGCCCTCATAGGAAGTTTGGTCAGATGGAAGGAGATGTTGATTAAGAGAGGGAGGGGGGTACTGAAAGTGACAAAATCAAGTCCCCTTTCACACACTCACCTGTGTTATTAACCAAAAACTGTGTGTTTGTTAGTAAGTGGAGGTGGTTTTTGGATGTTAAGCCTAAAAAAACTGCACTAGTCGCGGTGGTGATAATGCATTAGTAGGAACATTTCTAGCCTGGAAAAAGGTTCTATTGCAATGTGTCTATTCCACATGGTGCGTTCCAAAATACAAATAAGTGTCCGGGGGATGTTCGACCATTTTTGTTAATTCTAGATTTAAACGATCATTGGTTTTTACAATTCCATTTTTTTTACAATAAAGATGACCAGGGTCAACATGTACAGAATTATCCCTTATTGTATTTAAGGGTATCTCCGCCCCCAATAAAAAACAACATATAATAAATGCTAAACCCTAAATGCTAGGTTTACTACCCTACCTCCATTCCCTCGGTCACGGCCTCTCTGCTACTTCCGGAGAGAAGAGAGAGAGCAGAACGGGCCAATCACAGACATAGCTGCTGGTTGGCAGAGGGAACGAAGGTGGGTAAGTACATGTCAGGGTTGATTATAAAGTTGTAAACTAGAGTTTAGGGATCCCAATTATATGAAGGTTTATTATTTTTTTAAAAAGATTAATGCAGCGACGAGGTAAGTTACGTATTGAGCACTGCCAAGGTACAGTATCGGGCATGGAAAACAAATAGAGGCTCCTACTACTTAATTTTTTTGTGGAATTCATCAATCCTGCAGGACAACGACAAGGAGCAGACAGAAGGTAAGAATCTTCAACCTACACAGGGGGCCAACAGAAGGGCAGGTTTTAGTTTGGGGGGGGGGGGCGTTTGGACATGCCCTTTAACCGCAAAAGACCTCTTTGCTATGTTACCTAATTATCAGTTGCAGCCCTGGTTGGTATTGGGAAAAGATATGGAGATATTTTTCTATTTCACTGCGATATATAAAACTTAATGCAATGAATTTCACGGTTATAACAGCCCCTTGTAAATATAGCAATAATAACGAGTAGTATAGCTATGCGAAACCCAGCATTCCACAAAACCTTTACCTTGATTATTATGCCCCTATGTCCCAATCTGATGACTCAAGGGTGGAACGAAAACCCCAGCACAAAAATAACTATTAAGAATGGACGGGCTGCGGGAATTCTCTGCTGGTACCGGAAGCTTTATGCTTCTAGCGCATTACAGGATTTGTTATTCTTTGTTGAACTTTGTTGAGACGGAAATTGTTATTTAACTACAATGTACTTTCATTTCAAGGACAAGATTGTGTGAATCCTTCGCTGTTCTAGTGAGAATGTGTTAGGCGTAGATTGGATTCTGAAAGTCCATACTGACCAAGTTGCTATAGTTACTCATCACATATCATCAAAGCTTTGGAATCCCGATTATGACCTAAATAAGAATCGTTGCAAGGACAGTCATGGCAGATATATCCCTGCACTGCTACATACGTGTTTAGTCTGGACTGGATGAAATGAAAAATGTATAAGAAAATTCATTAAAGTTTAACGTTGAATATTTCATTTAGTGCTGTGATAGTAACTAGATTAGAGAAAGGGCTACAGGTAGTGGGATTAAAATGGTTATCCATTAGAGGAGCCAGGGGAAACAGAGAAGTTATATCTGGTGTATTCAGTTAGATCAACTGGACTTAAAGTTTAGTTCTTGAAGAAGTTTCGCTAGTTATCCGACTGGCTTTCTCAATTTCTCAATAGCAAAATGTAATGGTAAACTTAAACTTTAAGTCCAGTTGATGTTAACTGAATACAACAGACAAGATATACCATGACCTGGATGAATGAGAACCAGTCCAGTTGATTATAACTGAACTAACACAGAATATACCATGACCTGGATGAATGAGAACAAGTCCAGTTGATATAATGAATACACAATATACCATGACCTGATGAATGAGAACCCAGTCCAGTGATATAACTGAATAACACGATATACCATGACTGGATGAATGAGAACCAGTCCAGTGATCTAAACTGAATAACACAGATTATACCAGACCTGGATTGAATGAGAACCTAGTCCAGTTGATATAAACTGAAATAACACAGATATACCATGACCTGATGAATGAGAAACCAGTCCAGTTGATTAACTGAATAACACAGCAATACCATGACCTGGCGGATGAGGAACCAGTCCAGTTGATACTAACTGAATAACACAGATATACCATGACTGGATGAATGAGAACCAGTCCAGTTGATATAACGGATAACACAGATATACATGACCTGGATGAATGAGAACCAGTCCAGTTGATTAACTGAATAACCCAGATATACCATGACCTGATGTGAATGAGAACCAGTCCAGTTGATAAACTGAATAACACAAGATACATGACCTGGATGAATGAGAAACCAGTCCAGTTGATCTAACTGATAAACAGATATACCATGGACCTGGATGAATGAGAGAAACCAGCTCCAGTTATTATAACGCTGAATAACCCAAGATTACTACAATGACTGGAGTGAAGTATATTAGGTACCTGGATAGTGTCCCTGTGTTTCTTCCTATCCCTATTGATAGTGTATATTAGGTACCTGGATAGTGTTCCTGTGTTTCACCCTATCCCTATTGATAGTATATATTAAGTACCTGGATATTGTCCCTGTGTTTATTCCTATCCCTATTTATAGTGTATATTAGGTACCTGGATAGTGTCCCTGTGTTTTACCCTATACCTATTAATAGTATATATTAGTACCTGGATAGTGTCCCTGTGTTTCACCCTATCCGTATTGATAGTATATATTAGATACCTGGATAGTGTCCCCTGTGTTTTACCCTATCCCTGTTGATAGTATATATTAGGTACCTGGATAGTGTCCATGTGTTTCAACCTATCCCTATTGTTGGTATATATTAGGTACCTGGATAGTGTCCCCGTGTTTCACCCTATCCCTATTGATAGTATATATTAGCTACCAGGATAGTGTCCCTGTGTTTCACCCTATCCCTATTGATAGTATATATTAGGTACCTGGATAGTATTTCTGTGTTTCACCCTATCCCTATTGATAGTATATATTAGGTACCTGGATAGTGTCCCTGTGTTTCACCCTATCCCTATTAATAGTATATATTAGGTACCTGGATAGTATTTCTGTGTTTCACCCTATCCCTATTGATAGTATATATTAGATACCTGGATAGTGTCCCTGGGTTTCACCCTATCCTTATTGATGGTATATATCAGGTACCTGGATAGTGTCCCTGTGTTTTACCCTATCCCTATTGATAGTGTATATTAGGTACCTGGATAGTGTCCCTGTGTTTCACCCTATCCTTATTGATGGTATATATTAGGTACCTGGATAGTGTCCCTGTGTTTTACCCTATCCCTATCGATAGTGTATATTAGGTACCTGGATAGTGTCCCTGTGTTTCACCCTATCCCTTTTGATAGTATATATTAGGTACCTGGATAGTGTCCCCGTGTTTCACCCTATCCCTATTGATAGTATATATTAGATACATGGCTAGTGTCCTCGTGTTTCATCCTATCCCTCTTAAAAGTATATAATATCTGTGTTACACCCTATGCTTATAATACTATACATTAGATATTATATAAAATCCAAACAAAGTTTGTATTAAACAAGAAGTCTTCCTTATTTATATTTAAGATAATGCAGACTAAATGTATTTAAAAAGATCTTGTAGTTATCAACTTGTTGTGCCTCCTTGTTTAGGTTTTACCAACTGAAACATTTAGTAATATTCTTTTGTGCTCAGGTTAAACCTAATGTTCCCTTGCCCATAATAAGTACATATAATAATATAGTCTGTTAAACACTCTTTTAATTATGAAGGAAATTTTATTTCCCATGAGGGAAGCCAAATTATTTTCAGTGTGGAATGTAAAATTTTAATTGTGCTGTAATGATGAGCTCTTCATCAAGTTATGACCTCATTAAGGTTTGTTTCACAGTGACGAATTCATAGTAAGTTAAAAAAAAAAAAAAAAAGAAGATAAATGTCCAGATTGGAACAATGAGTTAGAAATCCAGCAAGGTGTAAATGGGAACATTTGGATTTGTGTTTGCTTAATGAATACATTTTGACACTGAGACACTAGTGCCAAAAAAGTGGTCGTATCTTACTTGGGTTTCATCATGTTTACTTTAAACACAAACATATATCAAACCTATTTTGATAACCATAAGTGGCTATTGTCCTTTCAGATGAACAATACTCAAACTATTGAACTCTCTCTTCTTATAAACAAATAAAAAAGAAAAATCAAGAAAAAATGCTGAAAAGGATATTCTAGGAAACCAAATAAGCCTTCAACTGGACAGGGAATGGGCTTTTCTGGTAGTTACTATCGTTAAATCGATCATTCATTTCTGAATGGCTTAACGATCGTTAATTTACAATTGCGTAAAACTACGATAACGTGATCGTAGATCCCCATAGAATACCATTGCGGTAGTTTACTACTGTATGGTATTCTATGACCGAGCGTTTGTTAATTAACAAACGTTTGGCATAAATGTACGTCCGCAGTTGTTCATTATGGATAATGCATGGTATCGCTAAAACAAATCTGGATTAGATTCAGAAATGGCAGTTTTGAAAATCTGCGAAAATATTTGCGAAAACTTTTTATAAAGAATTCCATTAAAAAATAAATAATAAATTATTGAAAAATCAGAAATTTCGATTGAAAACAAAACTGGCCTGCTTTGTTCATATCTACTAGTTCCAGCTCTAAGAGGGAGGCGTGGGGGGTACTAGTGGGAGGAGCAGTGGATCTTTTGGCCACGATAGAGGGGTGAGCTGTTGCAGACAGCTGTTGTAGACAGCTCACCGCTCTGCAGCAATTGGAGAACAGAGGTTATAGTTGCTTCCCCTAGTAATTATATAAAAAAAAATATATTATTGATGCCCTTGAAATAAGTTTTAGAAACAAATATAGTTATCCTATTGAAATATATTTTTGTACATTTTTTATAGTTTTGTCCACCAGAATACACACGGTAAAATGAGGGGAGGAAAAATATTTCTAGCTGTAAATATTATTATACGGGAGCAAGTTATTGGCTGAAAATCTTTGATTTTTAATTGCTGTAAGAGAAACTTTAGACTTAAGTTCCTTAAATGAAATGTGTTCCCAGTAGAGTTAAATTGGCTGTTAATGACCTTGACTAAAAAAATAAACACCCAGTTCAATAAGGTAGATGTTTCTCAGACTCAGATGTGAATGTAGGTAAGACTCTCTGGACAAACATCATTATAAAACTTCTCATCATCCTCTGCGTTTTTCAAAGCCCAAGAGACTATCAAACGCATTCATTACTCCCATATGATCTCTATGGAACTGTGATAGCAGCTATATGCTGAATACCAAACGGAGTCAGGGTCATATAAGGGTAGGGAGATAATTTCAAGTGGTTAAGCTGACAAGATGAAACTCTAAGATGTTATTTGTAGACAACCGGACCCCCATATTAAAGGGCATGTCCACCCCGAAATTTAACTTTTGATATGTGGTAGGGCGTGCTCCCCCAGCCATTACTGTGATCACATGAATGATCACATTCATTTTAAAAAGCCAAAGGGCTGGGGGGAAGTGAGAGAGCCTGTTATATGGATCCAATGCACAACTATGAGAAATGCAAAAGTTAGCTAATGGTAATTGAAGTAAAAAAGGTGAGAAGTTAGGACCTTCCAGACTGGGGTTACCTTGACGTGGTTGGAAGACTTTTCATTCATGATATAATAGACAATGCCGCACTCCTTCTAGCAGAGATGGTTGGGTGCCGGTGTTCCGCGGGACCGTAGATACAAGGGACCTCTCCCTTGTATCACAAAACAAAGTAAATACACCACACTCGAAAATTCATGCAAGTATCCTTTATTATGTGGCTCGCTGCATACCAAGGCTACATTTCGGGAACTACATGTCCCCTTTATCAAGCCCACAGCGTAACGGCCATGACATAATACAAACAATATATAATCTAAAAGACATAAAAGTCCCACAAATGATCTCTGAAAAATTGACATCCCACACAGCATGATATTTTACAAAAATACATGTAAATCATAATCATGATTAAGCCCTAGAGGATGGAGGTGCTTAATTTATGTACCCACCAAACCTCTCTTTTCTTAAGCAACAGTTCCCTATCCCCCCCACACCCACGTTTGGGGCTAGGGACACATTCTAAGACTAGTATATATATATATATATATATATATATATATATATATATATATAAAATACTAGCTGTATTTACAGTGTACATACCCTTTAATATTATACTTTTTTTAAATTAAAGGGCATGTTACCCCTAAAATTTAAACTGTGCAGGTAAATCAACCCCTTAAACCACAATATTCACAGAACAAGTATCTCTAACCTGATATTTACAAACCTCATCTTTCCATATCAGTTTCTTTTGTGCCGCAGCTAAGAACGATGAATGACAGCTGTTTCCCAAGCTACCTCCTTTGCACATTTGCAAACTTGAACTTGAAACTTGAAACTCAGCTTTAAGATTAGGTGATTAAAGGGTAAATCCAGCCCCCAAATAACTTAACATATTCTATCACACCCAAAAACCCTACTCGCATTGTAACCTTACCTTCCTCTGATGCTCCCACGCTGAGTTACAAGAACTTACAAGAACCACGATCCTTCTCCAGAAGTCCCTCCTCCTCCTGTAACCTCTCTAGCCATGATGTTACCTTCCTTAGCCGGAAGAGAAGGAAGACGTGGCGAGGGATAGGCTTCTTGTAAGTTCTTGTAACTCAGAGTGGGAGCGTCAGAGGAAGGTTACAATGAAAGTGGGGTTTTAGGGGTGTAATATGTATTATTTGAGGGCTGAAGTTACCCTTTAAGAGTTTTTTATGTTAGAGGTACATTTTATAATACATTTTCAGATGTCTTTTATTATTAAGCCCTTATGCAATCCATGGTAAAATGTGAGAGATGTTACCCATGGCAGGGAAATATCTGTTGAAGAGAAGTTGTGGTTTAGATAAGTATGAGCTTTGTTAAAATTTAACAGTTCATAATGTTTCAATAAAACACAAGTTCATTTTTCCCTTATATTCTCGCTCAACTATAATTAAACAATTAGAGTTCAGAACAAGTATAGCCGCCTACATTTTTCGATTGGTTTGCAACCCCGTGAACAAG
This sequence comes from Hymenochirus boettgeri, assembly GCA_019447015.1. Classification (NCBI taxonomy): domain Eukaryota; kingdom Metazoa; phylum Chordata; class Amphibia; order Anura; family Pipidae; genus Hymenochirus; species Hymenochirus boettgeri. The sequence goes on from CM033472.1 coordinate 12,045,766, forward strand.
TCAGTGAAGGTCACTGGAAGGTCATTGAAAGGTGGGAAATTGTACATCAGTTAAGCTACTGCACAATGCAATTTCAGTGAGTTTTAATGTTTTAGAGTTCAGAAAATCATTACTGATTGACCGAAGCACTTCAAAATAAGCCATGAATTTAGCACACTCAGTTGGTTTGATTCACAAATAATTATTCCATAGTGTTCACTATATGGACCAACAATCAAGCTGGCTAAAGGCACATGCACACACTGATTTTACGGACGAGGGCCGATGCAGGAGCATTTTGATGATCCAACCTGGCAAAACCCATACACAAAATTCCCCCGCAATCGCAAATTAAACATAGGTTGTAATCACTTATACAATTAATTGCTCCAAACTGATTTTAAAGCTGAAATTGACCACAAGATCACTAGTTGATTTGTCCCAGAACCAGTTTTGGCAGAAAACAGGCCATCATTAGCTATGGAGTATTGCTGCGTCCAACTGTGGCAAGTTACCATTACTGTTTTAACAAAAACATTTGTGGAAATGAGGTGTGGACCTAGCTGTTTAGGTTCTCACCCTGAGCACTATTTGGTTGTTGAAGGAGAGGAGCTAGGGGGAGGTGTGTATAATTGCATTTTAATGGCATTTTTTAACAATAAGATCATTGATGTACTGTAAAGTGATAAATATGACCAACATTTATCTCAACGCCAACACTATCTCAACGCCAACACTAGATGAAATAAGGAGTTTATTTGGTTTTGTTCAGCAAATTGTATGAATTTCAAAGAAGCAAGCAAATTACCCAACTTTTCAGTTGGCACGCCATATTTTTCAAGATTTACAACTGACTACACCGACAGCTGAAAAACATATTCACCTTAAAGTTCTTTGTTTCTGTTCAACATCAAAATCAATTTTAGAAAGTTCATTTTATAAATTTTCTAAAAACTCTTTTTAAAAAGTTATTTTATACATTTTCTGAAAATTCTTTTTATAAAATTTTATAAGAATGTATTTTGTAAAGTTTTTTTTCAACTTTCTTAACTTTATTTCTTGAGACGAATAACCAAACATATTTAATTCATAATGTTCCAAATCTGGGCCTGCAACACAAGTTTTGCTTTTGTTTGGGAGACTATTGGCACTAAGACATGAGATACACTAAGCTGTCAAACAAAGCATGTGTCTGCTGGATGCACTCAGTACATTTCTGGGCAGCGCAATCTGCCACGGGGTGCCGCTTTGAGGCTTAATACCCAGAGCATCTGCTGATCAGCCAATTCTACACTCCCTCAAAGTAAATCACTGACTGTGCCTACAACTCGCAAATATGCTAGAAAAATGATGATTCAGTTTGTGCAACTAGAGCGAGCTACATCAATATCTACTTCATTGTTTATATATATATATAAAAGTTCCCCCAACATTACACTGATTCTAAAAGTTATCACTTGTAAAAGAACTTGAATTAAATGGTTTATGAGTGTGAAAAGTAGCATCACACAGGAACCAAATATGCAGTGCTTCAGTGATTCTTTATTGTATGTGGCACTACATGTTTCAGGTCTTTCTTCAGGTGCAATAAGAATGGTTATGTGTGATGCTACATTTCATATTATCAAGTTTGACAATTGGTGTGCCCTCTACACACAGTTGAGCCTACTCATATAAAGACCTGCTGCCTGGGGATCATCTTTTCCGTTGGTTTATGGGTGTGGCCTAACTTTATGGAATGTTGTGATGTCATTTGGAGATGTTAATAGTTAAAAGTGACCCTCAATAGATCAGACCAAGTGGAGGAGCAGAAAAAGTACTTTACAATACTACTAAATTATTCCCCTGTACCATGCAAGGCAAAGCAAAGAAAACTGCCTTTCTGATGCAAATTTGAACAACACTTGTAAAGAAACTCCTGAACAGTATAAACCTTTATTGTATTAATTCCTTATATTTTGATATTTCTATATTTATTTCAAGCACTACTAAAAAAATTTAAGAGTTTAAGCCGTACACATACACATAGCAATATAATCTGACCAGCATGCCAATAAAACTCCAGCATGTTTGAATTTGTCAACCCCCCCACATGATACAATTATTTGTAGTACTAAGTATCATACAGTATAATCGCATTGTTACATTGTTACAATAATCCCCCATTTTTAATCCCCATCGAGGTATAATAAACTATCAGTAGAAGGAACATGTGGGTGGATTTTCTTTGCATCAATATACAGATCCTAGTCCAGCAGAATGTGGAAGGTGAATTTAGAGAAACATCCAGGTAAGTAAAACCTTTTATTTCCTTTTTACCTTACTTTGAAGACCTTTAAAGTAGGATCCTCCCATTGATTACAACTGATTCCCAGGAATTTTTCACTTAAACTCCACATAGGGTTTCCACGTACAGAGAGACCTGTAAAGCACAGAAGGCAGGAGGATTGTTAGAAACTAAGTTAGCTTTTACTAAACATAGACACATTATAAAGCTCTTTAGAAAATGTTTAGCTGTTTGTGTTCTCCATTTCTCCATTGAATAGGCCTTGAAACATTAAAAGGAGAATTATATTTGGAAATACAACCTCCCATATTCAGAACCTCTGGTAGATCATCACCCTTGGGCTTGCTCAAGATCCCTCATATGCGCCCTTCAAAGTCCAGTTTACAATGCCAGCCTGGCCCTGCCTCCTCCCTCAGTCTATGGGAAGACATGCTCTGCAAGAAGTGTGTCTTCCTATTAGTTTGTCTTAGACTGTGAGAGGGGGCAGGGGCAAAAGGGCTGGTATGAGGGCTATAAGGCAACCCAGGGATTAGGACCTAGTGGTTTAGGTCTTTACCCTGGGTACTAGGATGGGGTCATTTAATATATTTTTTTATATTTTATATTTTTAGAAAAAGGCCTTTTCGGTTTGATTTAAAGTGATTCTATTTACCTTTAAATATAATAATTCCCAACACAGTATATATGTGTGTGTGTGTGTGTTTACATTGGTAGAATCATAGAATCAACTACTTATATCAAAATAAATAAAATCCTAGATTGAATTTTGGCTCGGTTTAGAGAAGCTAAATTGTGCTGACTGTCAGCCAATGGTATTAACCTGTAGAAACAGTTATCGCCTTTCACAATCCATTCATCTTTCATGCCTCTCACTGAGCATTAGGCCCAGAACAAGACAACCAAAACCGTTTAAACCTTTTAAAGGGATTTAAATTCCCAGCATGCCGAGGAACCCCTGTTTAGAACTGCAGAGATTAAATCATCGTTATTTTAGTATGTAAACGGGCAGATAGATTATGACAGTCATCTGAAATTACAAGCTGTAAAATTCAACCTGATAACGACAAAAATAACTAAATAAGTAACTAAATATGAAAATTACTATCACTGAATGAAATGTCATGTTTGAGATGTAGGAAAAAAATAGACCAGAATTTGTCTAATACCCAAATAGTATGGTGGATTTTAGTTTGCATGACTAAAAATAGCTTCTCTGGAAAATTGTATTTATACATATAAGTATAATACAGTATTTGCTACACAGTATTTGCGACAGTATTTGCTTTGGAACTTTTGAATCCTCAAAAATATGAAAATACTTTCAATCAGATCTACTTTTGAGAATTGCCGAAGCTACTTTCTAGGGTGATCTACTTTCTAGAGTTATCTACTTTCTAGGGTTATCTACTTTCTAGGGTTATCTACTTTCTAGGGTTATCTACTTTCTAGGGTTATCTACTTTCTAGGGTTATCTACTTTCTAGGGTGATCTACTTTCTAGGGTTATCTACTTTCTAGGGTGATCTACTTTCTAGGGTTATCTACTTTCTAGGGTGATCTACTTTCTAGAGTTATCTACTTTCTAGGGTGATCTACTTTCTAGGGTGATCTACTTTCTAGGGTTATCTACTTTCTAGGGTTATCTACTTTCTAGAGTGATCTACTTTCTAGGGTGATCTACTTTCTAGGGTGATCTACTTTCTAGGGTTATCTATCTACTTTCTAGGTGATCTACTTTCTAGAGTTATCTACTTTCTAGGGTTTTAATCTACTTTCTAGGGTTATCTACTTTCTAGGGTTCTCTACTTTTAGGGTTATCTACTTCTAGAGTTATTCACCTTCTGGGTTATCTACTTTTAGGGTTATCTACTTCTAGGGGTATCTACTTTCTAGAGTTATCTACTTTCTAGGGTTATCTACTTTTCGGGTATACTACTTTCTAGAGTATATCTACTTTCTAGGGTTATCTACTTTCTGGGTTATCTACTTTCTAGAGTTATCTACTTTCTAGGGTTATCTACTTTCTAGGGGATCTACTTTCTAGAGTTATCTACTTTCTAGGGTGATTCTACTTTCTAGGGTGATCTAATTCTCTAGGGTTATCTACTTTCTAGGGTTATCTACTTTCTAGGGTGATATTACTTTCTAGGGTGATCTACTTTCTAGGGGATCTACTTTCTAGGGGATCTACTTCTTAGGGTTATCTACTTTCTAGGGTTGATCTACTTTCTAGGGTGATCTACTTCTAGGGTTATCTACTTTCTAGGGTTTATCTACTTCTAGGGTGATCTACTTTCTAGGGTTATCTACTTTCTAGGGTGATCTACTTTCTAGGGTTATCATTTCTAGGGTTATCTACTTTTCTAGGTTATCTACTTTCTAGGGTTATCTACTTTCTAGAGTTATCACTTTCTAGGGTGATCTACTTCTAGAGTTATCTACTTTCTAGGGTTATCTACTTTCTAGGGATCTACTTTCTAGGGTGATCTACTTTAGGGTGATCTACTTTCTAGGGTTATCTACTTTCTAGGGTTATCTACTTTCTAGGGTTATCTACTTTCTAGGTGATCTACTTTCTAGGGTGATTATTTCTAGGGTTATCACTTTCTAGGGTTATCTACTTTCTAGGTATCTACTTTCTGGATGATCTACTTTCTAGGGTTATCTACTTTTGGGTGATCTCTTTCTAGGGTGATCTACTTTCAGGGTTATCTACTTTCTAGGGTGATCACTTTCTAGGGTGATCTACTTTCTAGGGTGATCTACTTTCTAGGGTTATCTACTTTTCTAGGGTGATTTACTTTCTAGGGTTACTACTTTCTAGGGTTATCTAACTTTCTAGGGTGATCTACTTTCTAGGGTGATCTACTTTCTAGGGTGATCTACTTTCTAGGGTTATCTACTTTCTAGGGTGATCTACTTTCTAGGGTTATCTACTTTCTAGGGTTATCTACTTTCTAGGGTGATCTACTTTCTAGGGTGATCTACTTTCTAGGGTTATCTACTTTCTAGGGTGATCTACTTTCTAGGGTTATCTACTTTCTAGGGTTATCTACTTTCTAGAGTGATCTACTTTCTAGGGTGATCTACTTTCTAGGGTGATCTACTTTCTAGGGTTATCTACTTTCTAGGGTTATCTACTTTCTAGGGTTATCTACTTTTGAGGGTATTGAGGATATTTTCAAGGGTTACCTATTTTGAGGGACACCGTAGCAACTTTGGAGTGTTACTGAAGCTACTTTCAAGAGTTATCTACTTTCATGGGCTATAGAGGCTACTTTTAAGGGTTATCTACTTTCATGGGTTATAGAGGCTACTTTTAAGGGTTATCTACTTTTGTGGGTTATCGAGGCTACTTTTAAGGGTTAGAAATAATAGTAGATTGGGTTACTTCTGCGCTATGGTGTGGTAGGGAATGTCTCCTTAAGTAGGGTGGCTGCACTGCAAGTTGTCCACTGAATTGTTTATAAAATCTTTAAAAGTATCTTGCTTGCGCTTGGGGGTATGGGTAGGGGAAGGGTTAAAACAAGCCACGACTTAAAGGGGCCACACCATAGCAGAGAGGTGCAACTTCAAAAACTGCTAATTTTTTGCAAGGTTTTTTAGTGCTTTTTATTGTTTTTAATTGCTATAATAAAGTTTGTTGGCAACCTTATTCCTGTGTGCAGAGGTTTTTGGGAACTATACAAACCAAGCAAGCATCAGAACAGCACAGAGTAAAGCCTGCATTACCCCTAGTGGTGGATAAACACAAGTGAGTGGTTGAATTTTAATATATGGAAGTGTCATTTTAAACTGGTTTGTTTACAGAGATCTTAATCTTAACCTATTTATTTTTTATTTTTTACTTCTTGTTTTAACCCTTCCCCTACCCATACCCCCAAGCGCAAGCAAGATACTTTTAAATACTTTTAAGGGTTATCTACTTTTGTGGGTTATCGAGGCTACTTTTAAGGGTTAGCTACTTTCGTTGGTTATCGGGGCTACTTTAAAGGGTTATCTACTTTTGTGGGTTTTCGGGGCTACTTTTAAGGGTTATCTACTTTCGTTGGTTATCGGGGCTACTTTAAAGGGTTATCTACTTTTGTGGGTTATCGGGGCTACTTTTAAGGGTTAGCTACTTTCGTTGGTTATCGGGGCTACTTTTAAGTGTTATCTACTTTAGTGGGTTATCGAGGCTACTTTTAAGTGTTATCTACTTTCGTGGGTTATCGAGGCAACTTTTAAGGATTAGCTACTTTACAGGTTTCTTGTGGCTACTTTGGAGGGTTACCAAATAAAGAAGGCTTCATTTTAAGGTTACCGAAAGTAGCCTTGAATATACATGCTGAAGCTCGGAAATAGTTTGCCTGTAGGAAATTTTATGTTATTTACATTCTGGTGATATGTACGTTCCCATTACCATTTCCCAGGTGCCCGAGCATCGACTGTAAGTTACCATGCTTTTATTTCCCTTATTTTACTCTGAACTTTCTGATTTTTTTCCCGAATTTTATGATTTCATTTTCGGATTTTAAATTTTTTTAAATTTTTCCAAAAAAGTGAAAATGGAACAAAACTCGCCAGTTTCAAACATCTGTAATCAATAAGAGAGAAGATCAAGGCTTATACAGTAGCTCAAAAGCTGCTCATTAATAGTGATGGCCCAGTTCGCGGATCCGAACCCTGAATCCACGGCGGATTCACCTTGTTCGCGAACGGCGGATATCGCAGATTTTCCGGTTTTCCGCCTTCCCAACTTTTCTGAACCGCGTTTTCGAAAATTTTCGAAATTACGAGGATTTTACGTATTTTCGAAAATGTTTGTTTTAATGGGTCCACTCGCGGATTTTCGAATTTTTTTGAAAATTCGCGGATCCTCGAGCGGCCCGGATTTTGCAAAGTTCGGACATCTCTACTCATTAAAATGATCTATGTCTTGATTTTCATTGATCATTTCTATGCTAAGATACTCAGGTGCACATCTATAAAGACACACCTAACTTTTTTTATTTTATTGGCTGTAAGCTCTTGGGCTTAATCACCTTCTCTATTTTTTATGAAGAAACAAATAATCAATACTATAATTTGACTTAAAATCCCAAGAAATTAAACTAGATCACCAAAAAGACCTGTTTCTCAGAAGCGGCAATGTTCTAATGTAAGCATATGGGCTTGTTAGTAAAACCTCCTTTTACACAGGAAAGTTTATATTTGCTTTATTCCCACCATGCCAAACTAGGCCTCCGGGGCAGGGTGGGGAAGGGGCCAGGTTGGTGGGTGGGAAGGAGGTGTGGTCAGCATGTTGTTGGGTAGGGGTGGAGTTAGAGGCATCCCAGGGGCATTCCGGGGGCTTGGTAGTGACGTAAGGGGTGTTTCTGGGGGTGTGGTAGCCAGGAAAGAGCTTCCCAGTCCTTGTTGTCACAGGAGTTTGGGGTGGTCTCGCGGGAGTGTGGAAGACCACCCCAGAATCAGGGAGACTCACGGGAGGAGTGAGATACCTGTTACTCATTACCCCAAAAAACCAAGTTCACACAACATACACAAGCTGTAGATCTTCAGTCCCATGCTCATTGCCCTCTGCTGTCTTAGATCTTGCACAGCTTTAAGAGGAGGCAGAAACCATTACAGAAAGGAGCAGCACACATCAAGCTCATGTTATGGCATCAAGAACATCCTGCAGCTGTGTAAGTATTGCACATTGGCACGGTGAGGGAGAATGTTGCCTGAAGCACTTCCCCCTTTGCCAGCACTTCCTATGTCCATGCACTTTATTGTAAGGGTAGTCGGTACCCCGAGAATTGTTTGCCTTGTGGGTGTGGCTCCCCTGGTATTGTGGTGTTGGTGATTGGGTGAGTAATGTTATTATGACAATATAAGACTATGGATCTAGCTGATTGGGTCCCACTTCCCGGTAAGTGAACGGAATTAGCGCCATTGAAAAAGCTCAGTGGGAGAGCGGAAGCGTTTGGAGCTTAGTTTGCTCCCCCCTTACCAGAATCTGTGCCTCCAGTTCCTTTCTGTTTTTGGGTCTCCTCCTTGATGACCAGTATCTGACTACTCCGTGCATGGACCCATGGTTTGACTGTATAGGGGACTCACTGTATGACAATAAGTACACTGACATTTGTCATTTATATGTTATTGCTGAGGGGCATATGTTGTTCTGGTTGTAAGATCTGAAGGGTGTAGGGGGGGTGCAGGCATGAGAGTACCCCAGTTAGGGGCTCTCTTTTGTTTGATAATAAATATATGATATTTGCACCATATCTCCTCTTTCTATTTCTTTTCTTGCAAGTGCATATGGATCTAGTAACATGTTTCCTTCATTCTTTTCTTATGTCTGACCATATAAACTTCTTGGGGACATTTTACCTCTTAGACTAGTAAGTGGTTAATGTTAACAGTAAAGTGCTTTCAGTTTAATGTATGAAACGCACTAGAAGCCTTTATCACTGCAGTTTAACATTCTCTAGCAAAGGAGACGGTATATATGTCTCAGAAATTGCTTATTAATTACCGTCATTTCAGGTACATTTAGATATAAGTGCATCTAACTGGATTCTAAGAACGGTCAAACCCAGCAAATATGAGTTGCTAAGATTTCTATGCGCTATTACCATTATTTAATGACCCTATATGAAGTGTATCTAATGATACCGCAAGTTCTAATAGAGGTCACTGCAAAGTAAATACTCTTCATAACATAAACTGTCTTCATAGTAGGTATCTGAAGATTAGAAAAAATGGTTTATGAAAAAATGACTTCATTATAAAAGATAAAAGATACTTGCCTTTCTTTGCAATTCTAGCCAAGGATACAGAGTAAAATTCTTAAAGGGGAACTGTGGTCATCATACAAGTGCCCTTTTTTAAAAAGAGCACCTTTAAAATGACTCCAGGGTTGTGCTGCAGTCTATCTAAGCTTATAGAAGTATAGATGGTGGTGTTTCCAGCTAACACTGTGAGCTGTGACATCAACGGCACCATTGCTCTGCCCCCCCATGCCTTAGGCACGAGCATGCCCAGTTGTATCCTACTGCTGTAATAGAGAATCATCTGCTGTATTACTTCCAAATAATTTTTAAAGCTAGACACAAGCTGTTTATCCTGACTGTCTGAGTGTAACAAGCCCATAACTTAAGATCCAGGGAAACTAAAGTTATGAGGGCACTTGTATAGAGACCACAGATACTCCTTAATTACAGAAATCTCTACAGTTATTGCCCATTCTTCTAGCACAGTGACCTCAGGCTTGATCAGAGGGAGAGAGAGAGGAATCAGATACTTTTAAAGAAATACATTAATGCAAACTGGCGCTTCTAACCTGCTTGAGATCCCATGATTCAATTATCCCTTTGAAAAATTTATTGCAAGGAGACATCACAGTTAAGAAGTGCTGGTTTTTGCCTATATTCTTTAGTTGTTAAGTTAATTTAGTAGTATAGTATTTGAGGTTGAATAAAGACATACGTCCATCCAGTCCAACCCATCTAGCAATATCCTCATTTCCTGCCTAACTGTTGATCCAGAGGAAGGCAAAAAAACCCCACCAAATTTATGAAGGGGGAAAAAATTCCTTCCTGACTCTAAGTGGCAATCGGAAATTTCCCTGGATCAACTCTACTTTATGTATCAATTTGACTTAGCCTATACTGCATAGGCTGCAACAGGTTTTGAAAACCAATCAGGCACCGCTAATTTACTGTAAAACCCACGCTAACCGGATAACAACTTGGGCATTGTGGGTTTTACATAATTTGGGCAGTTAGTGGCCATTAATCCATTGGAGTAATCCAAGAAACTGAAGGGCTTTCTGAAGTTAAAGGAATATTTCACAGAGAAAGTTAACTATTCCTTTATTACATTCATTGAGTAGCAGGAAGTAAAGCTACTTATGCCTTACCTCCCATTCTTCAATTAATGTGAAAGGAGCCAATAGCTGTTTATCTTATTTCCTGTACTGAGGATACAATATATCATCTTCTCTATTTCATCCTAAAATGATCTCGGCTAATCCATATAGACATTGCCCCTGTAACACCAACATTTGATAACAGTAACCCTTTATCTTATAAGTTTAAAAATTATATCTGGATAAAGAAAAATTCAAAAATATTCAATTACATTATAGTTCTAGGTAACATAATCCAAGGCCTAATATGGAATTATTATCTATGTTCTTAATTACTAGGATGGTGATTGGGCCATAAGATTGTATTTATTAACGTAGTATTTAACAACATAATGCTAAATCTAGCAGTAAGGCAGAGCCTATCTAGACACACAAAATACTAATTGGTATTCTGTTAATTTGTGCTGGGATCAGTATTGATATATCTGCAGAGTGCAGAACCAGTGTGCCTTATCTCCAAGGGAGTCCTCTCCAGACTGAATCCTTTCAAGCTGTCTCACACTAGCAGTTCGGAAGGCCGACCCCTTGGGATCTGTGACAAGAGCAGTAGGGGAAGCGACGTGTCTGAAAACGTATTCTGAAAGCATCATTTTTCTTATAGGAAATAAAACGATCTTAAAATAAAAAAACAATAATAGGTTTTAAGTCTGCCAAAGAAAGTCTGTCAAATATAACATGGCATCCTTCTTAATGTTAAAGGGGTACTAAAGAAAAAGTACCTGGGGAATGGAGGTAGGATTGGTTATTCTTACCTCCCAATATTGTTTCTGTAAGGAGTACCAGCATAAACTGCTTCTGCCAGGCTTCCTTAGTGCTTCAGCACTATTTTTATTACAGGAAAGCCGAGGACACTAGCCTGACAGATGAAAAATGCACTTGCTGGCGCTCCTCGACAAAAGTAAATTGAGAGGTAGTAATAACTAATCCTACCTCCCTGTCCCAGGTACTTTTTGTTTTTAAAAAGTTATTTTTTTCAATGGAGTTTTGAAAAAATAACATAACTATTCTAGCCATTTTTCAACTAACAGCAAGGGCTGAAATAAAACCACCCCAAACGCCATAATATTATGATAATATTTTTTTGTTATTTTATTAATATTAATATCTAAAATGCATTGCATTGCAATAACTTTATGTATATAACTTACCACAGGGTTGAAAATCCTTGAACTTAGTATCTGCAGTGACAATCATTTTGGGCAATATTTACACTCACATACTGTATCCCTTCTGGTGTTAAAGAGCGTACAGCCTCTGCCTAACATCTGTCGTTATTATGCTGATATTTTATTAATATCACTTCAGGGCTTATACAGAATCTTGATGTTAATGTCTACTTAAGAAGACTACAAAGGTGAAGCTGAATACACACCATTAGATGCTTTGTTCCAACCAACCATTTGGCATTTCTGACTGGTCAGCCAGGACAGAGGACTTTCGGTTGAGACAAAAGTAGCTGCGAACGAAAGTTTGCCACGACCATTGTTTTCCAATGCATGTGATGGCATATTCTTTAGATTCGGACGAATGGTAAGATGGCGGTTGCGGTCAGCCAAAAAACCATGCAATTTTTTCGGATACTGAATCGATCTGGCTAAAAATTTGCATGGTGTGTACACAGCCTTTAGGAGATCAAGAAGCAATTAGGTAGATAATGCAAAGTAGTTTATTTGTGCAGTTCATGATATAAAAGAGCGTCCAGGTGCACACCGCCTGTGTGGGTGCAGACTACACAGAGACTTCCTACTCCACGGGAATCAGTAAGCCATTACACAGGAGGGTATTTAACAACATGGTTGTTTGTGTTGCACACCACCTGAAGAAGGGGGCCAGTACCACCGAAAGTTGTATTCATGTTTGGTTTTTAATAAATTCCCAATTCTTGGAGTGCGACTACAAGTATCTGTTTTTTATTTGTGCAGTTCACATGACTTGTTTCAGGTCCAGTTGGGTTAACTGCACTAATAAATCACTTTACTTTTCTAGTATTATATAAGTACCAGGAAGGGAGCATTAGGGTACAAGAAGCCAGCTGCCTTCCTGTCAATGAGATTTATATTTGTATTTCGAAACAAGACCTTGAAATGAACCTCAGGTCCTCATAGGTGGCTTCAGGAACCCTATAAAGAAAATCCCAACAACAGTCCAAGATCAATCCTTTAAAGCCATTAATGTAGTTTTTCCCTTGCTAATGAATGCTGCAGTGTATTGAATTATTAGACTGGTCTGCCTAGGAACTGCTTGCTCCTATGCTTCCAATTACCGTAGACAGATACGGAACTCTTCAGTCACATAATGTGAAATTCCTACATTTAGGCTCCCATATGGGAATTTTGAGGTGATCTCCGTAATTAAAGCATTTCAGAAATGATAATCAGTGTGACCAATACTGAAGAAAAAAAAAACAGGCCAAAGTAGAGACTTTCTGCAGGAACTATATTTCTATATTAGATTTATAAATTAAGGTGGGGCACAAAGAAAAGTAATAATTGGTCTATTGAGCACTGGTGGATAAATTAGAAGAGATCTTTCTCCTTAAGTGAATTGTTAAAGGCCAAGTCCACCCTCAAATAAAAAATTGTATATAGGTAAATAACCCCCCAAACTGCAAATAGAAAGCTATGAGATATAAGACTAACCTGAAATGCTGCCTGATGACCTTTTAGCCAGCCCTATTTTTGCTTTATGGTTAGCAACTGTCAGTTTTGGATGTGACATCACAGCCAATGACTGAATGCTGGCTCATCTGAGCATCTGCGAGCTTGTAACAAGCTCGGATAGCTTGGAGAGGAAGTGGAAACATTTTGAGAGGCAGAGGGAAAAAGGAAAAGTATATTTTGCTGCATTATCCCCACATCTGTAGGCTTTCTAATGTTTGTGATATTTGGGTTTGGGGATTTACCTATATATCATTTTTCATTTGAGGGGTGAGCATGCCCATTTAGGTTAAACTTGTCAGTTATCTGCCCCAACCCCAAATTATATTTTTAACCATTTTTTTGTAACCAGATATTTAATAATAAGTTCTCTTCTGTTTTGGCAAAGGTATCTGCCTCCTCTTTATGCTCAATGAGATTTTTATGAGCTTGAGCATGTGCAGAGGAGGCAGCAGATGAAACAGCAGTCAATCATTTGGTGGGATGTCAGCAGCCACAGCCTTGATTGACTGCATAAAGGGAGGAGCCAGATTTTGCTGCCAGAATGGGGACAATAATTAACCTAAAATATCTGGCTAGTAATGCAGATTTATATAGTGTAGATAACTGATAAGTCACCAATGGACATGCCCATTAAAAGTGGGGGTGTTCCATCAAAGCAAAAAAATGAACAGCAACAGTTCCTCAATATCTGTGGTCTGGTTAGAAAATATTCAGTTTCCTGTACCTTTAAACCTGGAGTTTTACCACATTAAAATATTTTTAAAAAATAATCCATGTGACATTTCTAATACTGACTGTTTATTAACACTCATTTCTTTTGATATCTAGAAACGATAAAAAACAATCAGATCCCATTTGTAGTGTAGCTTCTTTTCGCAAGTGTATTTTCTAAAGCCGTTAATCTTCGGGGATATAAAATAGTAATAATAATGTCATTTGTCTTGGGAGAAGCAACTCATAGCATCCAACTCTATTAGTTCGAATTAGTCAACTGAATCCAGGCAAATAAAAGAGAGATGGTGGGTGGTTTCTAAGGGATGTCACAATAGTTTAATGGATCCCTCTGAGTTTTCTTTATTTCCCCTCTACAAGCAAAGAACGTAGCAATATGTGACTGGTATGATCAAATATGGCAAAATAATAGTGGCATTTACGTGTGAATGAGTGCTGGTCCCCCCCACAGAGCCACTGCTTGGGTGCAGTCCATATGTACACAGGACAAGGGAGATTTGCACTCACAACACCTAAATGTGGCGTTTTGCAATTCAAGCAATTCTGCTATTACAACAGCTTTTCTGAAGGTGAAAGTGAAACCCAGATAAACCTCTTCTGGACCGTGACCTCTATGTTCACCTTGAGAAAGGTTGGTGTAACCTGACCTGATATATCTGCAATAAACCCATTTTAATTACCATGAATGAAGGTTTTCTTTATCTTGTTATACTGTAACTAGGATAAGTCATTGTGAATAAGTGGGAATTGCATTTGTTTGTTTTTTTTTTAAACAGAGGCTTAGCCAGCCTTGTGTGTATTAATACATAACGCTTTAAAGTTTGTTGTCCCTCTATAAGAAAATACGTTTCTTGAAGTTGACCTTAAAGGGGAACTGTGGTCTCCATGCAAGTGGCCTTTATTAAAAAGAACACACTCCTACCTTTAAATCGACTCCGGGATCATTATTCTAGCTGCAGTGTATACAAAGTTACAGCCTATAAAGTGTGGTTTTTCCTGCTAGCACTGTGATCTGTGACATCACCAGCACCACATCTCTGTCCCCAAGTCTCAGATTGGAGCATGCTCACAGCTGGGACAGAGGATCTGCAAATGCATCATAAGCCTTACCCCCAAACTAAAATCATTTTTAAAGCTAGCCACAAGCTTGAAAATAATTTGTTTTCTCTCAGTAAGATAGAGAAAAGGACAGAGAATGGGTGCAGGTCTGTAAATAGCTTCAGTAAAAGATCAATTGTTTTGGGAGCGGGGCTTCTTACATAGCTCATCATGTGCCTCAGTTACAGACAGGAAAGACAAGGAAGTGTAACTTAAGTTCCAGAGAACCTAGAATCATCATCCTCAAATTGTTTAAAAGGAATGAGAGAGTTTTTAGAGGGCACTTGTATGGAGACCACAGTTGCCCTTCAACCCACGTGTTAATTAAAACAGAGTCCAACTTTCTCCTCGTATCTGGGTTTCTTTAACTATTGTTCAGTTCCTCAGATTATCAAGTTTATTCCAATCAATTGACTGCAGTGAATAAATATTGAGAAATGCCCGCAAGGCATTAAGTGAGCGATAAGCATCCTTGTTTTATATTCAAAAAGCTGAGTGCATTTATTGTGTTTTCAAAATGAATAAATGATGAAAATTACAAAACAAAGTACGTGCTAAAAGTTTACATTAAAATAAATGGTTATTCATTCTGTTGATGCCATTACCTCTGCACTCTAGAAGAATCAGAAATTGACCTTTGCGACTCTAAGGCTTGCTATTCCATTAATTAATTTTGAAAGAGTTGTTTACAGATTCCTTTTATTTTTCAAGAAAGCCATTTATTAATTAAAAGAATCACTTTTGAATGAAAACACATATTATAGTGATTTGGGCATCAACACCCACACCTGCCATTCTTAGTATTTACCTATTACAGGGAAAAACATATTTTTTTTATGAATAAAAATTCAGCAATGTTGGTAGAATTTAAAGGTCTGTTGCGAATTATATTCAAAGGATGTGATCATCCTGGAAGGTTGTCTCAAAGGAATGTGATCACCCTGGAAAATTAAAGGATAGGTCAACCATTAAACAATAATTTATCAGGGAGATTCAATAAAAGTTCTTATTGTTAAAAATGGTGCTTCGGTTATTATTTAACATCTGAAAGCTGATTGGTTGGGGCAAAATCAGCACCATATTTAAAGATAAGCAGGAATATTCAATAAAGGTTCTTAGTGTTAAAAATGGTGCTAATTTTGCCCCAACCAATCAGAGGTTAGCTTTCAAATGTTACATAACATCTGATTGGTTGGGGCACAATTAGCACCATTTTTAACAATAAGAACTTTTATTGAATATCTCTGAAGAACATTTATTAAATAACCCTGATGGTCTTACTAGGTATCATGCTAACTCAAGAACTCTTTAATGAAAAGAGCACTGAACATATCAGTATAGATCCTACATGCCTAGCCACATGTCTAGCAGAAACCAAAGGATCAGAAATAAACAGCACATGGTTTAAGGGAATGGACCTTTCTAAAGTCAATGTGAAGGTGGTTCCTGGTGAAGGGAGGTTGATCATCAAAACACTGTTTATTTATTATTCTTGTCACCAATAAATTTATTAAGTTAAGTACCCTTGGATCCCTGCATAATGGTAGTATGTGTGGTTTACTTCTGATCCTTTGCAAGGATTACCAGACATAATTAAAGGTCTTTTACTTCTTTAAAAGAGATCCACCAATGAACTAACATAAATTTTAAATATCTGCACACGGGACCTTCCTTTCCATCCCTGTAGCTTAGCAATATTTCTAAATCTTCCTAAATCTATTTCTGTAGACAAACCACAACACTTCACTCTAAACCTGACATAAATGATGAATCAAATTTTTTTGTTGTTTTTTTGGGGGGGCAAAATCTTTTTGCTTTTCAATCAATAATTAGGATTTGAACAACTCACTGATAACAGAGATTCTCAGTTTCTAGTATGAAAAGAGTAAATGCTTTTAGCAAACCTGCCATACAAAAAACATCTTGCCAAGCCCCCACACACACTAAATCTTGATTAATACTTTGGACGGTGAATCACAGACCTAACAATGGCAACCAGAGCCCACCTACACATCATTCTAGTCATCAACTATAAAAGTATGGAAATATACTCTTTGATCTATTTTGTTACAATGGAAGAGCAGCTTTTTAAAGACATCACTGTTTCAATTGTGTGTGCGTTTTGCACAGACTTTTAAGCTTTAGGAAGCCGAATCTAACAAAGACCATTTGTCATTTTACTGCTTTAGTTCATCCAGGCTAGTCTATAATTCTTGCCCATCTAGATGTAGGATTGTTTCATTTTGCTGAGTAAAGAACTTAAAATTACAATGCTCCCGGAATGCAAACAAATAACAAACCAGCAAAAAAAAACATCCAACAAAAAACGGAAAGCTCAGGAGCTACCATTCGAAGAAAAAGCATTTGTGCATTATCCCCCAGGCAGTCAGCAGAAAAAATGAACATATATTGACCAATGAGCAGAATAATAGCTTTGTTGACAATTTCTAAAGTGCTGAGCACTAAGAGGGCTGAGGGGGTGGACTAAAAGGGAAGATGCCAAAAATTTCAACCCCTTTATTGGCTTCGAACCATTATATTGAAGCCAGATTACAACACGCTGATATGTCTGTTGTGCCAAGATGGACAAAAAAAAGGGCAAAATAAACTTCATATGTTTGTTAATCCCATTGCAGTTATATCCCAAAGGGGCTTTATAATGACAAAGTGAAATAGTCAACAAACAATGCAAACCAATAAGTGACACATATTTTGCTTATCTTGTGTAGTTGCCAGTAAAACATGTTGTTAGATTTATTATCTACTTACTATTTACAAATTAATATGGGTGTTCATCTCATGATTTTAAAATCGGACAAAATTGAACTATTTAAACTAGTTCGGGTTCGAACTAGTTCTTTTCTGGATTCGTGGCTGTATTTTCGATAATTATCGTAAATTTGCTAAATATCGAATTTATGGACCGTTCGCTAACCCTAGAATGTATGGTTCGCTAACCCTCGAAAGTAGCACTCATTTTGGATAATCCTCGAAAGTATTGTTCGATTTCGGTAACCCTCTTATTTATGGTTCTTTTTCCGCTAACCTTCGAAAGTATCGTACGGTAACCCTTGAATTTGCCGCAACCCTCGAATGTAGCTTGTGCAAAACCCGACAATTGCCCGCTCGTGTTTTAACCAGTTTTGGTGATAGTGACATGTTCCCCAGACCATTTCCCAGGTGCCACAGCCCTTTAAAGTAAGTTATCATTGTTAGTTTAGCTGTAAATTATCTGGACTTTTTGAACTATCACTCTCCCATTGACTTTAATGGGTCCGAATTCAAACTTTCCAACTTTTACTGAAGTTCAAAAGTTGGAAAACGGACCGAACTTTATGAAGTTCGGCCATCTCTAATTGTCAGTTACTTGCTCCCAGTCCCAACTGATATATTTAGCACTTTATTACCTGCATTACTAACCAGATATTTAAGTATAATTATTACCCCCATTCTGGCAGAGTAAGCTGGCCCCTCCCTACATGCAAGCAATCCAGGCTGGGACTGCCGACATCACATCCAATGATTGACTACTTTTTTATCTGCTGCCTCTTCTGCTCATGCTCAAGCTTATAAAAAGCTCATTTGCAAAGGGAGTAGGCAATTATCTTTGCCAAAAAGAACCTAATGGTAAAACTATATGGTTGCAAATGCATGTAATAAACTGGTTAAATTAATACCAGTTTTTTTAAGGCTGGGCATCCCCCCAAATGCAACAGAAACACAACCATACAGAACCAACACAGCTGTAAAAAAAACAACAACACAGTGTGATATATTCCAACCATGTGGAAGGCACATTTTTGCCTTAGAATAAAAATTTTAGGTGATGTCTCTACCACAGAAACCTGAGGTGGTAGAACTGGAAGAGAAAGCCTACTTGGAAAAGTGAACTATTGCTTTTAATGCTTTAACCTCCTGTTCTTCAATCAATTTTTGTGGAACCAGAAACAAAGGTGAAAGACCTTAACTTGTGTGATCCACCGTGGCCATACTGTCAGGTGTCGACCTCTTCCTGTTTCTGTTCAACTATAGCACATGCAAGATAATGCGTGCTATAGTTGAACTTAATTATAGTTGAAGTGAACCTTCATTCCTGGCTCCACAGAAATTGATTAAAGAATGGGAGGTAAGGCATACAGTAGCTTCTTAACCTCCTGGTCTTCAATCAATGCATTAAAGGAATAGTTCACTTTTCCAGTGGACTATTCCTTTAGTAAACAGGCTCTTTCCTGCAGCAGTAAGTGTCTCTTTAAATATTATGCCTCTGTAAATTTACTTAACTAGACTGTAAAATGAGATTTTGTTCCTCTTCAGAATAGTTTGTACCATTTGAGTTCTTGAAATCATGACCCTTATTTTAGTATATCTCTTCTCTGCCTGTGGGTAATGATGGGGAAATCTTATATCTCAAAGCAAAAATATTACAGCCAAGATAGCAAGTGAAGCAGGCAGAGGCAGAAATCACATACAAGATTTTATTTATCCAGAGAGGAAAGGCCAACTATACACAATAAGTGTTACATTTATCAAACTGGTACTAGTACTAGCGTCAGAGAAGGAATCATGAAAGCAGAAGAACTTTTTAAAGTTAGTTCTAAAGGGATGCAGATTAGCATTAGCAGTGCCTACAGTTATTGTTTATTGGCATTTGTGCAATCACAATAGGATGGTTTGTGGAAATATTTTTTTAAAGTGACTTCTGTGTTTTAAGGTACACACCATGCAATATTTCTGTCTGATCAACTGATTTTTTCAGTGTACCGGTCCCAAATGATTGCATGGGGTTTTGGAAGTGTCTGACCGACCGTTTGTCCAAATTGGCAGAAAACCACGTCCGATTGTGCGGTCCTCTATGAACCATACAGTCAGTCATGGTAAACTGTCGGCCGCGGACACTGTTGCCATGACCAACAGTCCTTCCTCCTGGCCGACTGGTCGGTCAGTCCAGAGAAACCATTGCATAGTGTGTACCATGCTTCAGTGCTGATAAATGTTCAGTGATGCCTTTAGAGTTAAAAAAGAGAATCCCTTTCGAGGCAGAAGTGTCAGAAGCCACTTTCGGCAGGGTGGGATGTCTGGCTAGGGGTTTTTTAAGTGATATTGACAGGAGCTATAGAGATCCTTCACCTGTGATTAATAGAATTATTTATCTTTCAGTTCTATTTGCATAACTTGAAGGGCAACTGCGGTCATTGAACAAGTTATTGTTAAATAAAAGGCCACATCTCTGACTGCAGCCTGTGAGAAATTATACTGCAGATAATATTCAAACTTTCTAACAGTAGCTTAAATGGACACTAAAATAATTTTATTAAATACATGAAATCTGTAGTTATTATTCACAAGGAGGTGAATTACACTTACCTACCATTACTCCACTTTCTGCTCCTCCCCAGCTGTCCCGATTGTGCTCCGATCATTTGCATTGGTGTGCATGCCCAGAAGATAGGAGCTCTAACAGGACACAGTGCCATCTGCTGGGGAGCAGACGCAAGTGGATTGCCAGTAGGTCAGTGTATCACTGTTACCCGGGCATTCTATTTATAGGGAGGTGAGAATAATCACTCTAACCTACTTGTTATCTACAGATTTTATGTAAGGAAGTACATTAAATCAGTTTAATGACCCTTTAAGTGAAATTACCTGACCCTCTTTCCCTCCCTGTCCCCATGGGCAGAACTTGCTTACTTAAAGGATAACTACAGTGCATATAAAGTTTTTGCTAAATCAGCTGAAATGAAAAGTACCTGGGACAGCAAGGTAGGATTGGTACTTTTTAACTCCACATATCATTTCTATGAGGAGCGGCAGCACAAAGAAAAAAGATTCTGCCAGGCTTCCTGAGTGCTCCAGCACTATCTTTAATGCAAGAAGACCCAGGGCACTAAACTGGCAGATGAAAACTGTACATGCTGTAGCTCCTCAATGAAACAATATTGGGAGGTAGGGGTAATCATTCCTACCTCCCTGGCCGAGGTTTTTTTCATTTGTAAAAAGTTTTTACATTATAGTCATCCTTTAAGACTATAAGGCTGAGGAAGTCAGGAAATACCTGCACAGATATTTAAAAAAAAATAGACAGTTGAGAGTGGGCCTAAAAATGCAGGCAGAGGCAGATCAGATGACCATGAGCTGGAAAAAAATGTTACAAGCTACAGATAACAGGACATGCTCACAAATTTCACCTACAGATCTAAATGTTATTTTGAAGGTACAAACATGGGCTTCTATTTAACCCTAACTTGTTTGCAGGCCACTGTTCCCCTTAAAGTATTTTGATGAATTAATGACTGATAAAGAAAGATATAAACATATATAATAATGGATTTTCACTTGGGGTTCCTGGGACCGGAAAAAATGTTTAAAGGGAACTGCATGAATAACAATGTTGAGTAGATTCCATTGTTCTATATATATGTAAATTAAGAAATTTAGTAAAGATATCTCTCCCTCTATCCTTTTTACACATACTGCATGGTTGATCATCCTTGGAATTATCTGTGGTCAAACAAGGACAAATATCTAGGGCCATATTTTTAAAAGGTGCGGTATTGATTTTTAGCGATACCACGCCTTTAATGATTGGTTTAAAGATCCTTAAACCAATCATTAATTTCCAATGGTTTTCACAATCGTTGATTTACTATCGTTATCGTAAACGATAACGATCATAAAGTGGCCACTGCCGTACATTACAGATAACGGATGGGATCTAAAAGAGCTTAGAGCTATGTTAATTCCCTCTGCAGATATATCAGAGTCACCAAGAAAAAAACAATCATTACTCCCTCCTCTTCCTTTCCAAAATAGTGTTGGGCTATCACACTGTATCATGCAACACCTAGCACCGTATTATTGCAGCCCTTGGATAACTTAAATGTGCTAGAAGTACTTTTTAATCGAATAATAAGGACACTGAACACATTATGCATTGTTTAAAAATAAACTGATACAATAATAATAATGCAAAAGAATTATATAGTACTGAAGTACTGAAGTACAATGACCGTGCCTGAAACAGGTAAACCGCGTTCAACCGCAATTTATTAATTCTGTTAAAATAAAAGCTCCATCAATAATTTAGATCCAAACTGGTTTAAAAATAAAGCAAAAAGCAGGACACACCAGTCTAAAGTAACAACATTTTATTCTGACGTCTCGGCACAAAAATCTGTGTCTTCCTGAGATAGAGGAAGGCGCACTGAAAGGTCACCATAAACTGTTGGCAACAGCTCTGGTTGCACCCAACAATCACTCTTCCAGTACATGCCCTCTGGCATTGTTAAAAAGGTGTGCAGGACCCCCTTCCATTTTAAACTGGTTTAAAAGTTTGTTTGTTTTTTGTTGATCTGTCATAGGATTCTTTAGAAAACTAGATTGTAAGCTCTACGGGGCAGGAACCTTCTTTCCTCTTGTGGTAAGGCTCTATATATAATTTATATATTTATGTACTGAACTATTTATGCATTTGTTCCGCTTCTAAATGGCGCTTTATAAATAAACTATACATACATATGTATATATACATAAATATCCAATCTGCACCATCTTACATTTCAACTATCAATCAAGTGCCTTATTATCATAAACTCTTCTGCTGCATGCAATTTTGCTGTAACTGGAATGGTGAGTATGTGTGAGTTATGTTTGATAGAAGGAGTCGTTTAAGTGTGGGATTGGGAATATTGAGCCTGAGCAAAACAAGTCCTGGATTGAAGGCATGCAGCAACACACAACCCTTAGAGTATGGGCAACTTACATGTATTAAATTATAGATTACGACGAGGCAAAGTAATCTTACCAGTATAGTTGCCCTATAAACCCATTTACAATGACTTTGGCGTAAGTGATTAGCAGCATTTTAGCATGACTTTTAAAACACCAGCAAATAGCAAAAAGCTGGTGTCATAAAGTCAAAAAGATAGTAAGAACTGATTGTAACTTAAATAATAAAATAATAAATCTAAATGAATAATAATAATAATAATTTAAGCGTGGACAAAATCCCCATTCTAGCCCAACTCCCTTTGTCTGTACCAAGGATGAGAACACTACCTTCTGTATTGCAAGGGGTGAGGTCCTTAACCAGGGTACAGAGAGAGGGAGGAGGGTTTGATCTAGGCTTTCAATCCAATTTAATTACATGTAGCAGCATGCTTTATACATATCATTAATATTTAAGAATATTTAACGTAAGAATAATTTCATGTGAAAGGTTTACAGGCTCCACCCATCTACAAAATCATGGTGTAATCACTTAATGGGTCTAACTAAAGGAATGAGGGCAGAACAAATCTAGAAAAGTGGATCAAATCATATAAAATAATCAATACTGGCTCCACTATTAGAATAAATCAACTTGTGAAGGCAAAACATCCATTGATATATAACTCTTTTTTTAAAATGTGGTTCAAACAGTATTAGCTGAAAAGAGAAATAAGTTATAATATATTAAAATTTTTGATATTTTTTTTAAGAAAAGTTTATATTGAATGATATTGGCGAGTTTCGTGCTATCAGTGGTTCCCAGGGAATGTGTTGAAATTTTGCGGAAACAAAGAATTTGATTCAAACTCAATTGAAAGTGGATTTTTAATTTTCAACACCGAATTTCTAATTTTGACAACAGATTTCAACTTTTCAACATCAGTTTTTGACTTTTCTGTTTTTGTCATCACATTTTAAGTAATCAATGTATTATTTTGCAGAAAGTTCTGCCTATTGAAGTTGATTTTTCAAAACACAAGTTCTGTCTGAAAACCAGGTTCTATTATAAACTGGCTCATAACTAGAAATAGGCTCTGGGTTCCAATTTTAAACTACATGTTCTAAAATTCCATTGGAACCATTTGAAAATTTGGGATCTCAGAACTTTCAATATTTTTGGTAACCCTCAAAAATACGGATCTACTTTTGAGGGGTACTAAAGCTACTTTCCAGGGTTATCGAGGCTACTTTCCAGGGTTATCGAGGCTACTTTCCAGGGTTATCGAGGCTACTTTCCAGGGTTATTTACTTTCATGGGTTACTGAATCTTCTTTTGAGAGTTACTGAATATACTAGGCTACTTTTTAGGGTTACCAAAAGAAGCCTTGAATATTCATGTTGAAGCTTGAAAATAGCTTTTGTGTAGGAAATTTTCTTTGTTTAAATTCATTTTCTACTCTCTCCATTCGTACTTCGTTTATTTTATCTTCCCTGTTCACAGGAAGATTCATATCAAATTGCCCTCCATGACTCTCTTTTGCTCATGTCTTCAATGTGAATCACCATTCTGCAGACCAAACAGATCTACAACATAATAAATAGGCCAAACATTGAAATGCCTTTTCAATGTTATCCACTATAATTTAATGTAATCACTAGTAATATGTACCTTCTTTCTTTCCCGTGGCTATTGTTCATTATGACTAAGCACAAATGTATTTGCAATGAGTCATTTATTTTCATCAAATATCTAGTGTATGGTATTTAAGATGCGCGGTAATCCAGATTTGCTGTCACCAGATAAAGGCTTACATTTTCATCTGTGAAAGGAGTGCAATAGGTTATAAACCTGGAATGCTTAATTATCTCCATCACACAAACATAGACGGAAAAACAGTGAGGATTGTAGATGGTTTAAAATGTGAAGAAATACAGCAATACATTACCTTAATTAGTGGGTCCTAAAAATGAATTCCTTTTTCTGCCAGGCTGTATGCACATGAGTTAATATTTCAACCCAACTGACTACCGTGTTAAATATTTAGATTTTTTGGATCAGGCTGAAACGTTGTAATATATACATATATCCCTGACTGATTTTGTGTGGGTAAATCACGGTTGATATCCTGGTCTTCAATGGGCCACAAGCTTTATCATGCCAAAATAGTTGCACATGCACTTTAAAAGGCATAATTACTTCCTGAAAAATCAGGACCCTCAAAATCAAGGTAAATAAGCCAGGGAACAAGATAAGACTCAAAAAAGATGGGCTAGGGGGGGGGGGCGAATGCGGGTCTTCTATTTTTTTCTCTAGTGTTTTTGGGGGAAAAAATGTTCAGGGGGGGGGGGAAATGCACTTTAATTTCATCAGATGGACTACTGATCTGTTTATTGATAGTATGCTTGTGAAGGTTCTCATTCATCTAGGTCATGGTATATCTGTAATATTCATCCATCCAGGTCATGGTATATCTGTAATATTCATCCATCCAGGTCATGGTATATCTGTAATATTCATCCATCCAGGTCATGGTTTATCTGTAATATTCATCCATCCAGGTCACGGTATATCTGTAAGATTCATTCATCCAGGTCATGGTATATCTGTTGTATTCAATTAGATCAACTGGACTTGAAGTTTAGTTCTTGAAGACGTTTTGCTAGTCATCCGACTGGATCTCTCAATTCAGAAGTGAGAAATTGAGAAAGCCAGTCGGATGACTAGCGAAACGTCTTCAAGAACTAAACTTCAAGTCAAGTTGATCTACCGGTAATTGAATACAACAGATATGTTTATTGATAGGCAGAACTGTTGGCAAGAATATTGGGGGAATGAATTCTCGTGTATACATACAAGTTAAAGGGGGAGATACCATACACTGAAATATATACACTTGTCACCAGGAGAGATGGCCAAATTTACTGAGGTTCAGTTTGTTTCCGAACTTAAAACTTCAGTAAAAGTTCAGAAGTTTGGAAACGAATCCATAAAACTCAATGGCAGAAAATAGTTTCGAAAAGTTTGGATGCATAACATTTAAAATAGTAATGGTAATTTACTGTAAATAGCTGTGGCACCTGGGAAATGGTCTGGGGAACTTGCACCTATTGCCAAAACTTATTTAAACACTTATTTTTTCATGATCAGGCAATTGTCAGGTTTCCACACACTACATTTGAGGGTTACGGCCAATTTGAGGGTTCCTGAATGCTACTTTAGAGGGTTACAGAACAATAGAGATGGACTCGAACCCGAGTTTGAGTCAAACTTAACAAGTCCAAAAGGACTCGGACTTCTCAAACTATACTGTACCCGGATTTCTTGGACTTTCTGGACTCGTGGCTGTATTGTCAATAATTATTGAAAATGCGTTATCAAATTTACGTGCCGTTCACTAACCCTAAAATGTATCGTTCGCTAACCCTCGAATGTATTGTTAGTTTTCGGTAACCCTCCAATGTATGGATCGTTTTGCAAAACCTAGAATGTATCGTTCGCTAACCCTCAAATGTATTGTTATTGTTTTCGGTAACCCTTGAATGTACAGGATCATTTTTGCTAACCCTCGAATGTAGCCTTCGATTTTCAGTAACCCTCGAAAGCATTGTTGGTTTTCGGTAACCCTAGAATGTATGGATCATTTTCGCTAACCATCGAAAGTATCGTTCGTTTTTGATAATCTTCGAATTTATGGTTCTATTTTCGCTAACCCTCGAAAGTATCATTCGGTAACCTTAGAAATAAGGAGATAAATACAAATATAGAATAATTTATTTTATGTCGTGATTCCTTGAGGAATGAAAATTGTGTCCAGGGTTCTTCAAGGGTAAAAAAGTAAAGAATCTATGTTCTCACAAACCACAAGTGTCTTTCTGCTTAAAAATTGTTTTCTAGAGATGGAATAGAACCCAAGTTCGACCCAAAATTTAATAGTTTAAATGAACCAGAACTATTAAAACTATTCTGAATTTCAAACTACATGAAGTTTTCGATAATTATCAAAAGTTCGAATTCAAATCCCTCAACTTAAGTACTACATAACCCTCAAATGTGTTGTTCAGTAACCCTCGAAACTGGCGATAACACGGAAGTTCGGAAACAAACCAAACTAGGAAGTTAGAAATTAATCCATCTCTACTGCTGAATGCTGATCAAGTGGTAAAATACAAGCCATGAAATGAGACACAAGAATCCAAATGCTGACCATGCAGATTTATAATGGACACCAAGACACACCCAGTACATACAGATTGTTGTTTGTCTACCTCTAGACAGCTGTTTCGGAGCCTTGTACACCGTATTTTTGTTTTACCCTATATTTAATTGTTCAATGTACAAATAAAACACAGTAATTTAATTTATAATCTGTAAGTAAATACATTGTTCTTTTTTTTGGATGCTCTGAATAGCTTCAATAGCTTGAACCCCTCTATTTTGTCCAACTCTTCAAACTCTTGCTATGTACAATTTAGCTGTAGGGCTGTCTGATACACCTCAATCCAATCCTTAACCCCCTGCATAGAATGTTTAGAAACACCAATGTCTGTCAGCCCTAATCATTTTTCATCCTTAAGGTTCGTACACACATGCAATCACGGATGCCGACCCGTGTATGAACAAGTGTTTTGGCCGATTATTGGCCCGTGTATGGGCACTTTATCTATCCAAAACAGCCGTTCATTTGGAGATCGTTGCCCAATCCGTTGTGGGGGATCTTGAACGAGCAGAGCAGACAAAACGCTCGTTCGTACACATCGTGCGTCGCGGCTCGGCACCCACGATCCTACATGTTTACGAACCTTTAGACTGCTCTGTAAAGAGTCTGAAAAGGTTAAATTATAAAAGCATCATTCAAAGCTCATACAAAGGAGTTTTATATTTAAATATTCTTTTCATGGGTAAGAAGCAAATCACATTTCATGGGTGAATATTTCTCAATATTAAAGGTAATTCTTTCCAGATGAGATTGAATGTTTTCATTTTAAAAATTCAGCTTCCATGGCTAAATTGGAAGAATAATGAAGGGGAAAAAAGTTTAATCTGATGTAGATAGCCAGCAAAACGAACTGGAATTGGAAACTTGTTTTCTTTTGTTTTCTAATTATTTGATTTTATTTAACATGGGGATTTAATAAACTCATTAAAAATGATTTCTGGAGCAGGTATCTGATCTTGGATATAGAAGGCAACACATTCACATTAACGCACAAAACAAACCTTGAATGAATGGAGTATTTATTCGAACTAATTTATTCAGAGATCGCATTGTGATGACAGGGACAATAGAAATTCTATATGTAAATGAGGAAAGAGTTTTCCTGTTATGTGATTCTTCATTATAACACCTCCATCTTATGGTATTACAGAATCAGTAAAGAAAAATCTTTGTAAGACAGTAAGTACTTATTTTGTAAATAACTTCATTCTCTCTGCTGCGTAGAGATGGCCGAACTGATCGCAGTCTCATGGATTTTGGGAATATTTGAAAATCCGAAAAACAAAAGTCAATGGGGTTTTAAAAATCTGTTAATTTATCCTGCTTTTATGGTTTAAATAGCAATAGTAATAGTAATTCAAAAATTCAAGAAAAACAGAATATTCTGGAATCCCGAAAATCAAAAGTCTGTGATCTGCGAATCTAGAAAATCTGCCTCGTAATCTAGGTTCGGAAATGTATTCCGGTCCACCTCTACAGCTGTGTGATAGGATTCAGAGAATAAACATGCTTTGATCCACACCAATTCAACACACCAAGGTTGCTTCTAGTAAACAATGCATCTTTTCAGTTTTTAGCATTACAAAAACAGAAATACATTAAACATAATGAAATCATTTAATTTAATTTAGCACCCACCATGGTTACACTAAAATAAATTCAAGCAGTTCTGACAGCATTAGAAATAAAGTGATTGAAAGTTATGAAACCTTTCAAAATAATGAACTTTGCCTTTCAAGGTGTTTATAAACATAATTTCCCCTCACTTTGATGATTATTTATTTATTTGTTCTTTTAGGTATAAAAATGTATACAATCTTTATAAAGAAAACAGAATGCCATGTCCTGTAACCTAATTCAAATTATCAAGAAATGCCGTGTTGGGTAGAACATTTAGGAGCTCATTTACCCAGAGCCGCTATCGCTCTGGGCAAAAGTCCTGTTAGTGATTTAATATCACGTTTGTGAATGTGGGTAAATCCTTGTAAGGGATTTACCCACTGCAGGATTTTAAAGCCATCTATATGCTGGCAAATGCAATGTTAAATCGTGAGCATTGAATGCGCAGGTGATTTTTGTGTAACTCGCACATTCTACGCTAATTTGGAGTTAAAGTTGTGCTAACCGGTAGCGAACGGATTAGCATGAATTTTACTCCATTTATTTGCCCAGCGAGTCTGGGTAAATGAGGCCCTTAGAGCTGTTCTGTTCTTTTTGGAAGGAGTACGGGCTAGTAGAGATGGGAATCAAGCTCACAGGAAACTTTGCAAATCCAGGCAAATTAGAAACCCAACAGACATGTTTCAACTGAATATTTTAGTGAGCAATATTGATTCTCACATTGTTTTTTATAAATAATGAATCTACCGTATATACTCGAGTATAAGTCGACTCGAGTATAAGTCGAGGTACCCATTTTTACCTCAAAAATGAGTAAAACAAATTGACTCGAGTATAAGTCGAGGGTAGAGTCTCCCCTCCAGCCCCAGGTCCAGCCCCAGGAATAAAACCTATTTCCCTATCCTGCACCCACTCTCTCACCTGCACTACTACACTACTACAGTACACTACACTACCCTGCACCCATCTTCTCACCCTGCCACTACACTACTACAGTACACTACACTACTCCCTGCACCCATCTTCTCACCCTGCCACTACACTAACACTACACTACTACAGTACACTACACTACTCCCTCCTGCACCCATCTTCTCACCCTGCCACTACACTACACTACACTACTACAGTACACTACACTACTCCCTGCACCCATCTTCTCACCCTGCCACTACACTACACTACTACTAATGCCTTACCTTTGCAGGAGAGTCCGGGCCCCCGACATCTTGATGGAGGAATCGGCTGCCGCGTCTACTGATGGTCGCATCCACTGACGTCACACTCGGCGCCGGTCTAATTTCCCGGCGCCGAGTTGACGTCAGTGGATGCGACCATCAGTGGACGCGGCAGCCAGATTCCTCCACCAGTAAGTGACTACTCGAGTATAAGTCGATGTCAGTTTTCAGGCTGTTTTCACAGCCTGAAAACCTCGGCTTATACTCGAGTAATACGGTAATTGCATCTCCTCAACTATTAAACACACCCCAAAAAAGTAGTAGTTATCTCTACAACTCTATCTTAGAAAATTCACAAATTTTCAATAAAAGGATTTGGAGAAGAGCATCTTCTACACTCTACTTGGTAAGTGAGATGGAAATCTGCCGTCGCTCCAGAAAATAATAAGATCAATCATGCTTAAGATCCATTAAAAGACAATATTTATTGTTCCATGGCATACACCAAGGTAATTTTAATGGATCTTAATCCATTATGTATGCATGAGAAGACATGGACCTTAAGTGTGGTTGATCCTTTTATTTTCCAGAGTGAGGGCAGAGTTCCTTCTTACTTACCAAGCATAGCTGTTTGGGAATCTACAGAAGGGTCCAGGGCAAGCCGCACCCGGGCCCCTGAGAGGAAGCAGTGAAAATATAAGAAGTGTGTAGTGCTCCCTAAAGAAAATGATCCTGGTGTATTCAAGGGAAGGCTTCGGGGCTTAAACACCTGAACCAGTATAACTGCTATGTGAGCATTATTTATTACTAATAGAACATACTTCTATATAATTTATATAATTTTATATACAGTATATCCCAACTCACTAATTCTAATGTAATTGCATCTTCTACATTCTATTAGGTCTTATGGCAACCAGGAATCTTCTTGTTCAGGAAGCAGACAAGTGTAACTTTGTGGGAAATCCGGGCATTCTAACTAGCTGAGCATGTCAGGTTCATAACATGGATTAGGGTTATAGCTATTGACATTAACTGCTCGTTGGTATTTCATTTTGTGCAGTTTCAGCTGACCATATATCTCAAATAAGAATCAAGAATAGGGACAGTGGGTTATACTATACTTTAATACAATCACATCAGGCCTCATTTAACTAGGCTTAGTTTTTAAGTGGTTTTGTCTATCTATTTGCTTTCAATAAAACTTTGCACATTGTGGCATGGTTGTTTTGGCAAACATAAGTCTTGGAGATCTCTGAAGATTCCCAAAGGGAATTTGATCCTCATTTGTAATGTATTAAAACTGTTTGGGGATATTATTGGTCTTTACCATTGAGAAAACTCAATACTCAGTTTACATTCATGTTTATTCATACAAAATAGCTTCGGATTACACTCTGTTGTTTCTATTTCTAATGATTAGCCATATTTTAACATTGTTTTATTCCCAGATTAAATTCATTCTGTGGCTTGTCTCCTAAATCCATTGTGTCGTTCTTTGCAATTATTATATAAGGGATAATACACTACCTACAGTGCAATATAAGGATATTACGCCACCGAGGAGTTCCCTGACCATATATAGAGGTCAGGGAACTCCGAGGTGAAGTAATATCCATATATTATTCTGTAGGTAGAGTATTATTCCATATAATACATAAGGTCAAAGAAAGAAAAATCCAGCACAGAAACTCTGTCTCCCCCCTCCCTGCCTCCCCCCTCCCTGTATTAGTAATGTAGATAACAAGCCCATTTTTGTACATACAAATAGTTAACTGGCGTTTCTATCTCAAACTAAAAGAAGAGAATAAACATCGTCTCTCACAAGGTGCAGTTCCGGTTACACTGACTGACTGAATTACTGTGCTGATAAGGAGGAGCGAGCGTATTCCTGTGATTCATAATTGACTCGGCCGATCAATCCCCCTTATCAGCACAGCAATGCAGTCAGTCAATCAGTGTACAGAAACAGGCTTGTTATCTACATTACTAATACAGGCAGGGAGAGAGAAATGGGGAGGGGCAGTGGAATACAGGAAGTCACTCAGTGACATCACTGAGTGACTGTAATATAGATTCTTGCCACTGCACCTTTCCATTGAAATGCCAGAGCCTTATGTATTATATATATATATATATATACTATCTCTCTATACTATATTAATAATATATATTTACTGCTGTTTACTTGCTGTTTGCTTCTTGACAGCATCTAAAAATGCAAATGGAGAAGCTCTGTATTCAGAAATTTTAGAGAAAAATAAAACGATGTTTCTCATTAATGAATTGCAGGGAAGCACAATGGTGTCATATCTCCTGTTACTATCACCCAGCCATTTAATGGAACAGTAATTCCACTCCTAGGGTTTCCATAAAAGACATCTAAGGCTATGAATCCACTGATCCCCTAACCCCATTCCTCTTGTCTATTGAAGTTTTTGTGCGCTTGTGTCCCTTTTTCTTTCCACTTTACATTTAATGGTGTTTATTTACAAAAACAGTTGGGACCACTGCTTGACTAATGAGTATATCAGTTCACACATGAGCCCAGGGGCCTTTGTTTGCCTGTTAAAATGAAATTATTAATTAGCAGCATTGTTTGTTGAAATGCTACGTGCTGTGTATGGAAAAATACCACAGAAGCAGTTTACTGAACTCTGAAAACCTAGTTTTTTAAGGGTAAACCTTAAAAAGGAAATTCTATGTGGCGAACATTCTGGATTTTAATTAATGCAAAACAAAAATCTATAGCATAGCATAGTAAATACTTCTAGGCTCAACAACTAATCAACAATGTGGTTGAATAGACAAAGCCCAACCCCCTAACTGCTGGGCTCATGATGACATGAAATGGGCTCATGATGACATGGTGAAATGATTTAGCTGTGAAACATTTAATCATATCTACAGAAATACATTTTAACATTCTCGGGTGTGGATGTGAGGAGGTTGGGGAATATCCCATATTTTCTTGAGGATATGATCACTTTCTACAAATATATTAATGGGCCATACAATAAACGCTCTGGTGCATTTTAACTAATAGGTCATATCAGAGGACACGTGGACAACCTTTAAGGTTGGAAGAAAATAAGTTTCATCTTCAGGTTAGGAAAGGTTTCCTTACAGCGAGAACAGTGAAACTGTGGAACTGTCTTCCAGCAGATGTGGTAATGGCAAGTTCATTGAATAACTTAAAAAGTGGTCTGGATAAGTTTCTAAAACTAAAAATTATTGAGAATTGTCAGTATTAATACATATACTGTAGTTAAAAGAGATGGACATGCCCCTTAATACATATGCTGTTATTCTGGTTGGTACAAGGATACTATATAATATTGAGAATTACTGGTATTAATACATATAATGTAGTTCTGGTTGGTATGGGGATACTATATAATATTGAGAATTACTGGTATTAATACATATACTGTAGTTCTGGTTGGTACAAGGATACTATATAATATTGAGAACTACTGGTATTAATACATATAATGTAATTCTGGTTGGTACAGGGATACTATATAATATTGAGAATTACTGGTATTAATACATATACTGTAGTTCTGGTTGGTACAGGGATACTATATAATATTGAGAATTACTGGTATTAATATATTTACAGGGAGATTCAATAAAAGTTCTTATCATTTAAAATGGGGCTTAATTTTGCCCCAACCAATCAGACGTCAGTACTGACAACCAATCAAATTGTCAGTATTAATACATATACTGTAGTTAAAAGAGATGGACATGCCCCTTAATACATATGCTGTTATTCTGGTTGGTACAAGAATACTATATAATATTGAGAATTACTGGTATAAATACATATACTGTAGTTCTGGTTGGTACAAGGATACTATATAATATTGAGAATTACTGGTATTAATACATATACTGTAGTTCTGGTTGGTACAAGGATACTATATAATATTGAGAATTACTGGTATAAATACATATACTGTAATTCTGGTTGGTACAGGGATACTATATAATATTGAGAATTACTGGTATTAATACATATACTGTAATTCTGGTTGGTACAGGGATACTATATAATATTGAGAATTACTGGTATTATTACATATACTGTAGTTCTGGTTGGTACAAGGATACTATATAATATTGACAATTACTGGTATTAATACATATACTGTAGTTCTAGCTGGTACAAGGATACTATATAATATTGAGAATTACTGGTATTAATACATATACTGTAGTTCTGGTTGGTACAAGGATACTATATAATATTGAGAATTACTAATATTAATACATATAATGCAGTTCTGGTTGGTACGGGGATACTATATAATATTGAGAATTACTGGTATTAATACATATACTGTAGTTCTGGTTGGTACAAGGATACTATATAATATTGAGAATTACTGGTATTAATACATATATGTAGTTCTGGTTGGTACGGGATACTATATAATATTGAGAATTACTGGTATTAATACATATAATGGAGTTCTGGTGGTACAAGGATACTATATAATATTGAGAATACTGGTATTAATACATATATGTAATTCTGGTTGGTACAGGGATACTATATAATATTGAGAATTACTGTATTATTTGTTTAATACATATACGTAGTTCTGGTGGTACAGGGATACTATATAATATGAGAATTACTGGTATTAATATATTTACAGGGAGATTCAATAAAAGTTCTTATCATTTAAAATGGGGCTTAATTTTGCCCCAACCAATCAGACGATAGCTTTCAAATGTTAAATAAGATCTGATTGGTTAGGGCAAAATTAGCCCCATTTTAAACGATAAGAACTTTTATTAAATAACCCTGTTAGTGTAGTTCTGGTTGGTACAGGGATACTATATAATATTGAGAATTACCGGTATTAATATATATACTGTAGTTCTGGTTGGTACGGGGATACTATATAATATTGAGAATTATTGGTATTGATACATACTGTATACTGCAGTTCTGGTTAATCCAGAGATACTTTCTGATAGCCATTTGTCAGAAAGGATTTTTTCCCTCCCCCTAATTTTTTTAAGGGACACTACACTGAAAAAATGACTTTGCCTCATCTTAATCTATAATTGAATACATGTAAGTAGCACTTGCGTATGTTGCTGCATGCCTTCAATCCAGCACACATTTTGTTTAGGAGCAGTATCCCCCCTCCCTCTTTTAACCACTCCTACTTCCATCCAACCTGACTTTTTCCCCACAAACCAACTGTCAAGCCTGCACACAGCATACAGCATTCCAACTGTCAAAACTCTGTCACCATTCCAGCTACAGTAAAACTACTCACAGAAGAATAGTTTTTGAGAGCAAGGAACTTGATTGACAGCTAAAATATAAGAAGATTTAGATTGGATATCTAAAGAAATAGGGGGCATATCAATAAAAAAATGATACAGTGGTGGTTGGGAAGAATTATATAGGGTTATTCAATAAAAGTTCTTATCGTTTAAAATGGTGCTAACTTTGCCCCAACCAATCAGATGTTTTAAACAATAAAACGATAAGAACTTTTATTGAATCTCCCTGATAGTTTACAGTTATGGTCAATTTAAAATAACATTTTTTTTGGTATAAATGTCCTATAAGTTCTTTTTTTTTTTTTTGCCTTCCTCTGGATCAACCTTTAGGTATGGTTAAAAAGGAGGGTGAAAATGTTGGACTAGATGGACGTACGTCTTTATTCAACCTCAATTTCTATGTTACCATGGATTTTATTGGGACAATACAAGCATAATACAAAAAACTGATTATTTCTCATGTCACAATTGATGATAGCACTGTAGTAATCTTGTAGACAATCCTGATTAGAGCCAATTAGAAAAGATTTGGGGTGTTTTTCATTTGCTGCTGTTTTTCTGATAAAGAGGTCAAGATTGCCCCTAAAATCCCATCATAGGCAAGTAGACTTGTAACTTAGAGACAAAATGGCGGCACATTCCAACTGCAAATACATAATACAGTACCACTGTAAAATAATAATTAAAAAAAAATCTAATTATTAACTATCTTACTTAGCCGGGCAATAAATCCATTCTGTTTTGCGAGATCTAGTTTTAAAAACAATAATTATTTACTGTTTTTGTGGGGGGTAGGGGCGATGAAATAGAGAATTCAGAATCCATCAGCCAAATAATAAAATGCTTGTAGGTACTTGCAGGTAGAGTCTAGGAGTGATTTATATGTCAGCGCACAGTAATATCACTGCGCATATGTCATCTTGTCATCCCTTTTAATTAAATAGAAAAACTACATCATTATAACTTCTCTAATGTCAGTAAGTGACATTTACTAGCTAATCTCTTATCTAAGAAGACTGCTTCTATCCAGCATGAAACAAGTAATGATTTAGGGAATCTCCGTCTACTTCCAGTCAGGAAGGTTAATGGCACATATGGTGTTTTGTAGTCAGGTTTTGATTAAAATGAATAGGGACAAATATGTAATTATGGACTCCAATCCTTTCCCTATAGAGTTACTGGGGATGACTTGACTCATGGTACCTGAGGAAAGATCCTATGAAGAAATGGATCTCCTTGATTTGGAGCAATTGGAATTCTTATAAACTATAATGGGATTCAATTAGAGACAATTTTGGAGATCTGTCACCGCTTTTATCTCAAAGATGCGATGGGCAAGAGTCATTCTGTTAAGTCAACAACTGTTGTGCTATGTAGAGAAATGTGAAGATGTTTTAGTGACTTTAATTTCCTATTGGACTTGGGCACAGTGGAAATGTTTTGTGTGTATATTTATGTGGATTTCTGCAGCTAGAAATCACTGGACCCTATAGAAAAATTATTATTATTATTTATTCCCCCAGTGCAAACAGTTAATTTCTCTCATTCCCCCTTCTGCCATCAGTACAAAAAGCCACTCACTCCCTCTTCACAGCAGTACAGCCAGTTACCCCCTTTCCCTAACAGTACAGCCAGTTACCCCCTTCCCCCAGCAGTACAGCCAGTTACCCCCTTCCCCCAGCAGTACAGCCAGTTACCCCCTTCCCACAGCAGTACAGCCAGCTACCCCCTTCCCCCAGCAGTACCAAAAAGCCACTCACTCCCTTCCTCCAGCAGTACAAAAAGCCAGTTACCCCCTTCCCACAGCAGTACAAAAAGCTAGTTACCCCTTCCCCCAACATTACAGCCTGTTACCCCCTTCCCCCAGCAGTACATCCTGTTACCCCCTACCCCCAGCATTACAACCTGTTACCCCCTTCTCCCAGCAGTACAGCCTGTTACCCCCTTCCCCCAGCAGTACAGCCAGTTACTTCCTTCCCTCAAGCAATACAAACAGCCAGGAAAATTTTTTATTTCACACGGCTTTAAGGATTTATTTAAATCAGCTCATTTGGGGCTGTTGGTTAGGAAATTGTGGTTTAGGTTGAATGTTCATATCTGTACATTAGTTTATTCTATAAATCTGTATATTGTACATTTGCTTCAAATATCAACCTACTGGACAGTGCATTTTGACCAGGCAGTGTTATTCAGTTTAGTCCATTGAGGGCTTCAAGGTGAGTTCAACTATAAGTATTTGCAGGGCAATAAAACACATATGGCACTTTATGGTTATGTAGGCAACCTTTCAACAAGTCCACTGAAAGACACCCAATAGAATTGTTTCATGTGTGCTTGTGAAGATCATGGTATATCTGTTGTCTTTAATTAGATCAACCAACGCCCAGGGTAAGGTGTCAAAACAGCATTGTGCATTGCAGACAGTTGGTGTCGAATAGAGGTGGGGGGGTTCGACACCAACTGTCTGCCATGCACAGACAGTTGGTGTTGAACCCCCCCACCTCTATTCAACCCCCCCACCTCTATTCGACACCAACTGTCTGCCATGTAGAACGCTGTTTTGACACCTTACCCTGGGCGTTCCTATAACACCTCTTAGCCACTATCCAATCACGCCCTTAACACTTGGCTGTGATATGCTAATTGGGATTTTCCAGGGTACATAATCGCCACAGATTCTGGTACAAGTCATTCTGAATTGAGAAAGCCAGTCGGATGACTAGCGAAACGTCTTCAAGAACTAAACTTCAAATCCAGTTCATCTAATTGAATACAACATATATATGTTTCATGTCTCTTTATAACAACACTGCAAGCTTCAGATTAGACGTTATCAGGAACACCCGTGTTTATTCCATACCTCGTATTGTCACGTGGTTCAGATGGATAAGAATAAGTCTTTAAAGAGCATGTCCACCCTAATATTTATTTTTTTATATGGCATTCCCATGGGCTCCAGCCCCAACCGCATTATTTTTTTTTTAAAAGCCCCCCAAACTCTACTTACCTCCCTCTTTCCTCCGACGCGCTCCGGCCCTCTGCTTGCGAGGAAATGCAAGCAGATGGGCGGGACCGGCAGCCGCGTCTGTGATTGGCTGAGCGGCAGCCAATCACAGACGCGGCTGCCGGCAGCTCACTTCCGCGTTGGAAAGCGGAGAGGTAAGTAAAAGATTGGGGAGCTTTCTTAAAAAATAAAATGTATGCGGTTGGGGCTGGGGGACATGGGGGAAGGCTGCCATAAAGGGGTTTGAAGCTAGGGGGAGGGATAGCAGAACGGGAGGGAGAGGGAGGGAGAGGGAGGGGGGAGAAGAGCTGCAGTACGCATGGCCAAAATCTCCGGGAGGCCAGGAAGCAGGCAGTGTCCTATATGGACCTGCTAGCCTCCTGGTGGGCAGTTTTTGGGACTTTGGGGGGGCAATACCGGAGAACCCTATGGAGCTGGGATGTGAGGTAAGTATTAAACTACACTACATGGTGGGGCCAGTAGTTGGGGGGATTATAGTTTTGGGGGTGGACATGCCCTTTAAAGGGCCTACACTGTGCATGTTCCCCTTACTGGTGTTTCACAAGGGCCAATGAAAGGACAAAGCTGAGGTTTCTTTTATCTTGACAAATGTTGTATAAAATAAGAGTATTTAAATCTCCATGACAATGACAAATGATACATCCTACATACCCTATGTGTTCATCATCTTGATTTTATCAGTATACTTCTCTATAGCAACAGCAATGATAATGCACCCATATGTCTTCATAGGATGTCAATCCTAACCAGCTACACCCAAATGCAATAAACATCTCTTAGATGTTAGTAACCTGCCATATGTGCTAGAAATAAATGCAGCATAAACTCATACAGTCATCACTGTAAAGGTTCGTACACACGCTCAATTTGCGATCGAGCAACGACCCCCGATGGCCGAGCACTACACGCACCGAACGCCCGTTTCAGAGGAGGCGGATCAACAAAAGACCCCCAACCGAACGCATACACACTAACGATTCTTGACCGAAACAGCCGTTCGTCGCGTGTAGAGCTCAGCCGTTGGGGGTCTTTGCTCACTCGTAAATTGAGCGTGTGTACGGACCTTAAGGAATGGAGCCATTTTGTAGTATTAATGATCAGTTCAGAATCAAGACAGTGGGTGTTTATTGCTGAGCTTGCCAGTCTCAATGTTTAAACTTCTCCAACTACCTAAAATAACAGGACGATGTCTGGATAATACATTATAAGCCAAGGTCTGTAATAATTACAGAGACAGTCCATCTGTCTAGGAAACATTTATATGTTTAACCCCTTCTTAAAGGGAATCTATACTCTATACTCCAAACTAATGTTTTTCGGATTTTAAATCTGAGCTGTAAATCCTGAGAAATCATCATTTGAAATTACAGCTTTTACAGGGAAAGACCTGTCACTCCAGAAGCAGAAATTATAATGTGTGTCCTATATCTGACCTTTTAGGCATGTTTGTAAAGAGCGCATACAGCTTTAAAGGAGGCGTGAAGTTTCCATACGGTGGCTGTAAGAGTCAAGAAGTATTCCACTTTTCAGTGATGTTGTGTGGACGGTAAGTATTGTAGTCTTTCAGGGCGATTTACCCAGTGACGCTGGGCAATTATATAACGTTAAATTCTCGCAAACTGGTTTGCTATTTTTAACTCAATATTAAATCGCACGTGTCGGATGCACGGTTGTCTTTTTGCGTAACCTGCGCACCCAACATTCGAGATTTAATGTCATATTTACGCTACTTTTTACCACTAAAATTACATAAAATTACATTGCGGGTGAAGTGCGCTAATGTAATATTGAATCAGGGAAGTGATATTTGCCCAGAGCAACAGCGACTCTGGCTAAAGCTCCCCTTTGTGTTTTGGGGGGTCTTGTGGGAGGTTGGACATGCCCTTTAGTTCCAAATGATTGTATTACAATAAAATTAAAGCATTTCCACATATTTATTTTAGTGCAAAGATTTTTGGGGTAAATAATAATTTCTTAGATTTTTAGAATATTCAATATTTTGGCTCCATAAATAATGGAACTAATCTATCTGACTGTCCCTGTGTACTCAATAAAAATGACTCTATGAACAATTATCACTCATTCTATTTCAATGCACCACAGAGCGATAAAGATGAATACATTCTCCCAATAAAAAAATATCAGGTACATCACCCAAAAATGACTTGACATAGTAGTTGGAAGAAAAGGAAAAAAAAGACTGTTTGAAGTGCAAGTTAATCTCAGTCTTTGATCTGTCCTATCTCCTGTTGTGTATTCTGTATTGGAAAAGACACACAGAACAACAAGAGATAAGTGTGTTTGTGACAAGCCTATCCCTGTGAATTTATATGGTCTATTTTTCTTGAATAAATAGAGAAGATACATTTTTGTGGCTCCCACCAGGGAGCAGAGGATTCATGCCGAATTGTGTTTATTGTGTGTGGAACTTTGCATTTTTATCAGGATCCAAGGAACAACTGTCAATTATATTTTTCATAAAGATGCAGATTTAAATATAATTTCAAGTGATTTGCCAAAGACCTGAGGAATCGCTTGTTGCCTTAAAAGATGTAAATGCATAAGCAGATGCTATATTAACAAGAAAAAGCTTTAACATTCATCACCAGCCTCCATACGAGAGTGATGTTATTTTACAGTACCAACTCTCTTCCGACCTGTTTGTTTCATAGGTTGATAAATCTTGAGATCATTTCAGAAATCGAAGGTTATCAAAGGAAGAGAGGGAAGCAAGGGAAGCTGTAATTTAATCAATTGCAAGTCTATGCGGGTTTCAGAATTCTTCACATTCACTTGAGAGATTTTAGAATTGCCCAATAAAATGCCCAATACATGAGGTTTTTTCTGCCTCGTGCATAATCAGTCAAAAATGACAGTGAAATTTTGATGCAGCATGACCATAATATTTAAAATAAATTTTGCAGTTTTGTTAAAATTCTGTGGCGAAACAAAGAACTTTTGGCTGGTTTGGGCATCCTTAAGTTACCTACGCACAAACAGATGTGGTGGCTGAAGTGGGTGACCAGTGACCAAGGAACACACTCCTTGGGCAACAATTGCACTTCTGTGGAGAACTTCCTGTCATATAACACCCATGCAAGATGTCACACACGTACGGGATTGTTGCACAAGGTACCTTTCTTGGTTGTTATATGGCTGCCCTCATTCATTATAAATCTTGCCTTTAAAGGACAACAATAAAAAGTTCCTGGGGCAGGGACTTATTCCTACCTCCCAATATCGTTCGTCCTTTAAGGTAAACATAGGTCATAGGTAAATGATGTATCACTTTTAAGAGGAATTGAGCACATTTTCAGACTTTGACCTCACACGGGTATATGTTTGTTTGCAAATTAAAAAAAAGGCAATGAATCTGTTCCTTTTATACACAGTTTCTGTGGATAAGCATTTAAGCAATAAGTAGAGATGATGAAACTGCTAAAAATTCGGAAATCTGCAGGCAAACCCATTAAAGTCAATGGGAGAAAAACAATCCACACAGATCTGCCTAAATACAGATAAAATAGCAGCGGTAACTTACTGTACATGGCTCTGGGACCTGGGAAATGGACCTGGAGAACATGTACATATATCCAGAACTTTAGTAAAAAATTTTGCAGAATTTCGAAAATTCTAATTTTCTGAAAGAGTCGGGTTAACTGTTCCCCGGACCATTTCCCACATGACTTGAAAAAATCTGCAAAGCGGAATTCCACAAAAAAAAAAAAAAAGGAAGAATGCTGCTTCCCCGCCAAGGAAGAAGTAAGTAAAAATAGGTTTGTTGACTGTAAAGAGGATAATAAGTACAGGCAGTCCCTGGGTTACGAACCAGCTCTGTAGGTTTATTCTTAAGTTGAATTTGTATGTAAGTTGGTACAGGTACATTTTAAATGCCTAGTAAACTTAAATGCAACTTAGACACATGTTTGCAGCATTTTTAAAAAGGAACTGCGGCTTTACGATCAGCTGTTTTTAGCAGCTACTTCTGGTACAGAGCAAGGTGGGTAAAGGGAAGGGAAGAGGCCAATTAAACAGTAGTGGGAAGCCAACCAACGGTGGACCACCCGGCTGCAGACCCCCATGCTGTACAATGTTGGCCCTTAGACCATTTCTTCGTTTGTAAGTAGGAGTTGTGTATAAGTAACTAGATTGTAAGGTCTACAGGGCAAGGACCTTCTTTCCTCTTATGGCAAACTCTAGCACTTCTATTTATATAATTTATATTTATGTACTGAACTATTTATTTATCCCCCTTGTATGACTTTATTGTATTTAATTACTGTACAGCGCTGTGTCCCCAAGTGGCGCTTTATAAATAAACTATACATACATACATTAGTTGGATATTTGTAATCTGGGGACTGCCTGTATGGAAATCTCAGGCTTGGGGGAATAAGTATAGAATTTAAAGGTGATGGTAGACATGCCCTTTTAATCCTTTTGTAAACTCCAAGGGAGAGATTCAGCGTTCCTGAATAAAAGTTGAATTTGCGTTGGGTTAAAAAAAATATATAAATATTTTTAGCCAGAACAAATTTACAAGTCATAGAGACATTAATCTGGAGTTATTGCTAATTGATTTAACGCACAGATATTAAAAATAGAATCAAAGTCTGTTTAGATGGCAACAAAATATATATATAGCTTCACCAGGGGAAATGGATATTAGAAGTATAAGAGGTATCGTTTAATGAAAGTTACATGGAATTGCCCTGTATCTAATTATATAGTGTGAAAGAACAGAGGCGTTTAACTACCTCGCATGAATTACATTATTCCGCTATCAGAGCAGATGAAATGAGTCCAATTGGAGAAACAACTTTCATTTCTTTTATCAAGGTTAACAGGTCACGGGGCTCCCTCTGTAGTGTGAATCGTTTCAACGGAGTTTCCAACTTCAGTTAACACAGAAAATACCAGGACGGTTAAATACCTTTCAGCTGAAATCTAGTTACAGAAATAAACCTACAAAACAACAGACACTGATTACAACATGTTATAATTACAGACAAACTGAACAGCTTGCTGCTATCAGACACTGGGTATGTTTATTGCACACACACTGCAAATATTTTAAAGAAGAATTAAAGGTTGTATACTTAAAGGGCTAGTGGATTGTTCCGCAATTCTCAGTATGGTATCTATTAAAGGTAAAAAATTCTTGTTGCAGTCAATATGGGGCTGTATGTTTCAGAAAAATTTCTGAATGATTGGAATGACTTTGATGAGACTTGGTATGCATGCGTTTCAACATTCAGAACATAGGCTACTTTACAACCACCTGCTATGCCTTTTATCAACCCCCTTCTAGGTTAATTGGGGATGAGATCTAACCTGTCATCTGGTGGTCAGTTGAGTGCTCTTCTAAGAGACCGATGTCCTCTTTATTTAAATTATTTAATGCTTGTTTTGATGTTAGCCCACTGTTAAGCCTCTAAATATAATTTTTGAGCCTTAGCTAAACTAAGAACATTACTGCCAAAAACCAATTTTTCAGTGTGGAGGGGTTGTTAATGATAAATATCGATCTTTACCGAACTTTAGTTTATTACACCGCCGGTGTCATGTGCTGCTGGCGTTTTCATAAAATAACAATTGTTACCGATTGTTACTTTACCAAAGTGCCCGCTTACCAGCAGTTTCCTGTCATTAAAACCAGCCAAGAAACCAGTTCCAATAATAACCAGCCACGATCAGCTGGTTATCATGGGAACCCAAATTATTGCTGGTTTCAATGATAGAAAACAAATGTTTGATAATGTTATTAAAAAAAAATAAAAATACCAGCAGTAAACAACACTAGTGGTATTGATGGTTATTTTGGGATAATGATTGTTTATACATTTTGCCATGATTTTTTTTAATGTTCTGTTCGAAATTTTTCTCAAGATAAAGATATGAGTGCAATTTACTG
Source organism: Hymenochirus boettgeri (assembly GCA_019447015.1). Classification (NCBI taxonomy): domain Eukaryota; kingdom Metazoa; phylum Chordata; class Amphibia; order Anura; family Pipidae; genus Hymenochirus; species Hymenochirus boettgeri. Next base: position 12,089,389 of record CM033472.1, read on the forward strand.
TAAATAGAGACAAACAAAACTTCATTCTGATAGCGGATCCCTGGAACCTATTGGCGTTCTGAAAATTTGATTTGAACAGAAGAGGGATTTTTCTTATTTTCCGTGATAATTTTGAAGTCATTTTAAAAAAAATTTCTAGCACAATTTTCTGACCCAAATTTAAAAATTTATATTATCTAATAATCGATTTTCGATTTTTTAATGATAAGTTCTAAATTTTGAAAATTCGGCAAATCTGCAGATTTTTCGATAACGTCAGTTTTGAAGAGATTTAGAGATCGGGACTCCTCACAATCCATAATAAATAAGACAATGATCCTACAATAATTTCATGGAGGAAGTCTATCCAACTGTTTTAATTACTGTAGATTTATCCTTCTCTTGCTTCTTTTAGATTTAATATCACACCATATGCCAAGTTATTGGTCTATAAAGAGAGAACGCAGTAGAATTGCATACGTTTTGCTATGTTATATAGACTTTAAAAAGCAGAAAAGATGTATTCTCTCGTTTATAAATCTTAAGGATCAGAGAAGAAGAATAAAATCTTCTATTTTCTTTTCTAAAGTAAAGTTAAATCCCAGCCAGATGGAAAGAGTTTCCCCAACAGTCTCATTGAGACAGATTGCACAAGTTGCCTGAAGAACTGAATTGGCTTTAAAATGTACACAGGTGTCCCTTCTTTGTGCTAATCCCCGGGATTACAATGTATACGAATAAAAGAAATTGTCTAAAACCATCATTTCCCTATTTTGTAATGTATAGTGAAGAAATAAATCAGCCATATGATGAAGGCACGATGATATTTTGTGGATGGTTAGCTCATAAGTCCGGCTTTGCACTATGGACCAGAACATATTGGCGCATTTTAATGTTCAGGATACTGTTCCAGAACATCTTTGCTTTGTGTTACCAGGAGACGAATTAGCCTTGGTTTGATTTACTGCTTGGCTGGGATGGTTTTCTAGGATAGGGGTGAAAGACAATCAGGCTGATTGAAAAATAAGGGCAAAAGTTTGCCTGGGAAATAAATTTATAGAAACCAATCAGATCTTAGCTTTTTACTGGGTTTCTGCAGTTAGATAACATGATTGGCTGGTGTAGATTAATAGCATGGGAAACTGTTGAACCTTTAATTACATTAGCCGCAATAGGTTAAGGCTTCTTTTAAGATTCAAACCACAGATTCTATTAATTTTTATCATCTATTCTGATGGTCTCTTTCTGGTGTCCAATTACAACACCCAATATACAGTGACAATTGAATCATGGGGCCATATTCAGTAAGCCGTGGTATCGGAAACGTCAAATAACCCGAGTTATCATAGAAGTATATTTACATCTATGGGGCCATGATCGTTAAAGGGGCAGTATTGCAAAATAGCAGTAGCCCACCTTTATAAATATGGCCCCTGGTGCTACAAACAATACATGTTGAATTTTCAGGTTTCACCCATGTATCATTCTCCATTGGCTTCTTTCAAAAACCAACCCTCCAGGCTAGTTTGGATTACAGAAATAATTCTCTCAGAAAGGGAACTATTTCTTTACTGCATTAATTATGCGGAAAGTAAAGGGGCTATGCCTTACCTCCTGTTCTTTAATTAATTTAGAAGGAGCCAGGATTGAAAGGAGTAAAATTTACTGCTGACAGGCCTGGACCATTTCTGGTTTCGCACGCTATTGTTAAACCAAAGGCAGATGTAGTCATGACTTGTCAGTGGAGCTGGTGGTGGATCCTGTGCAATGTAAATTTTATTGTTCTGTAACTGATTTTGAAAAAAGTTCATACGCACTATAATTCTCCTTTAATGCTAAAACATGAATATTCCCAATGCACAGATTTTTTTTTCTTCCTTTCATTAAAATGTATTATACTGAGGGCTAAACAAGTTATGGATGCAAACTTATCTGTTACTGTACTGTATATACTGTATATTTTTAAAGGATAGGTTCACTCAAAAATCCGTTTGCAATGGGAGGTAAAAGAGCTATGTCCTACCTCCAGTTCTTTAATTAATGTAACAGGAGCCACGAGCATGATCCACCGCTGATTCACCTGACAGATCCTGAGCCTCACTGCTTCTGGGATATACAATACTATAGCGTGCATGCATGCTTTAGTAAAGTATCAGTCATAGCAGTCAGGAACTGTCAGGTGACTCAGCGGTGGATCACACTTTTTGAGTGAACCTATTCTTTAATTAGTGGTCTGAATGTCTTGCATTTTCTATCACACTGTTTTTCACATTGGCTGTTTACTTTAAAACAAAGAAAGGCAAGCAAGCAAATAAATTCCAAAAAGAAAAAAAACAAGGGTTTCTATCGAATACTTGAAAGAGCAGCTGTAGCAAAAATAGTGAACAATTGATCTTATCTTTAAAAAAAAAAACATGTGAATAGGAGGCAAGCTACAAGGTGTATCCAAGATAATGAACCGTTTTAATGGTAACTTCCTGCATAATGAAAACATTTACCTGCTCATGTTGGGTCGATAGTAAATAGCTGAACATTTGCTCACAGCTTTTGTTCTCTTCAATAAAGAATTATCCAGAGCAGAATTTTTTTCCATGAAATCTTTTATTTATTTTATTTATATTTATCTATATTAGTGTAAGGTCACTTTTTACTTTCATTCCACCTAAGACACAGCTTTACCAAAATGTCCCCTCAGTAAAACCCACAAATATGTAAACAAAATGCTTCTCATATGGGTTTACTCAGCGGTGTTCCTAGTTTTGACACTTGAAACAGTATCTTCCTGTGCCACACAAAGTGACCAAGACTGGCTGGTGAACTGGAGGGCTGACTTAACAGTGACTGGTGGACTGGAAGGCTGAATTTACATAGACTTTTAAATATAAAATATGCCCATGCCCAGCAAACACACTGACCTTTAAATAAAAGATGCCTCAATGCCTAGCACACACAGACAGGACAGGAACATCAATATCAGTTGCCCTTCTGCCCAGCACACACAGACTTGTAAATATAAAATGCCCTCATTCCCAGCACACACAGACTTGTAAATATAAAATGCCCTCATTCCCAGCACACACAGACTTGTAAATATAAAATGCCCTCATTCCCAGCACACACAGACTTGTAAATATAAAATGCCCTCATGCACAGTGGCATAACTACCGCCCCCACCATCCCCCGTGACCACGCATGGAGAGAGAGGTATAGTAGGGCCTGCCACAAGCCCACAACCTCTTAAGTGATCAGGTTGGTTCTGCTCTTCGTGGAGAAGCAATACTTCACCTAAAAGAGGTTTATCCATCTATTGATAATAGATCTCATATGATAATCATATTATGTGTGATAGCTGATGATTAAATTGGACCTTATACAGGACTAAAGTTTCTAGTTGAAGCAACATTATTGGAACAATGGTTTAAAAATATTGCTACACAGATGGGCCTCCATAGATACTTTGACAATATTTTTTTTATATAGTTGAAATATGAAAGGCAGCCACTGTTTCCTAGTATGGGCGTAGAATAATTTACTCTCAGCTCCATCAGCATGGTCTTATTGTATAAAACATAATATGGCAAAAATAAACCATTGATATGATTGTTAAAAACAATATTACTCCCCCCCAATCATCACTTCTGCAAAGGACATAATAGATTTTCAATAAATTACATAAATGTATGATCTATCAAAGAAAATCATCTCATAAGGTATTTCTGAACTTTGCCTGAAGCTCCATTATGTTCTGTTAAAAGTCATAACAAATTGATTGTTTGTAAATGAAATATATCATCTCCATGTGCCATATCACTAATGCTTTTGATTTTTCTAAAGAAATAAACATTGACTTATTGAGTGGAGAAAGATCTGTCCAAGCAAGCATGAAAACACAAGGCTCAATTAGCTGCTATCGCTCTGCGTAAATTTACCTTCCGCAATTCAATATCGCGATTGCGAATGTGGGTAAATCCCGGAAAGGGAAAGGCTATTCGCTGGCGTTAAAATCCTGCGCTAAATCTAGTGCAAACGCGATATTGAATCGCGAGTGTCGGATGCGCGGGTGATTTTTGCGTAACCCGCGCATTACTGCTACACCAATACAGTATGGAAGGAAGGATAGACCTACTGCTATACCATCACAGTATGGCGAGAGGGATAGACCTACTGCTACACCAACACAGTACTAGAGGGAGGGATAGACCTACTGCTACACCAACACAGTATGGAGGGAGGGATAGACCTACTGCTACACCAACACAGTATGGAGGGAGGGATAGACCTAATGAAGACCCCTAATTGAGATTGATATCCTTGGACATAACTAACCTGCTGTACATATTATCTAACATGGGTAGAATTTCATCCAAATTCTCTCTGATTAAAATGCTTTTCTGATGTTTAGAAACCCAAGAGTTAAACCAAATGCTTTAAACCCCAAGATTCTCATTGTGGACATGGAATGTTTACTTTACCTCAACATTTGTTTTTTATTATTATTTTTCCCCCTTTCTTTGGACAAGATTCATGTGAACATTTCTGCTATAAACGGCAGATCTGATAAGCGCAGGAGAATAGTAAAGCGTGCGAATCGGAGAGATTTCACAGCCAGGGGGAGAATTTTATTCCAAGATATCTCTGCAGCTCAACTTGAAATGAAATCTTAATACCAGCAAAGGTGAACAGGACTGTTATGTGTGTGTTTATCGGTCTGTAAGTGTCTGTTTTATCTGACGGGCTTAGCTAATATTATGTTTTACCCAACAGCCTGAGAAATTTGAATTAGTTTTTTTTTTTAGCATCTGAGCCTCCGGTCTTTAGAAATATTTAAATCCAGGGAGACGGGGGTCTCGTTTACAAAAGGGGGCGCTACGAAATCATTTCATACATGGAGAAGCAATTCAGTGGATTTCGCTATCATTTATATTGCACTGCGTGTTGGCCTAGGCAATTATATCAGGTAATACAAACTCATCGGATGAAAATAAATCTGCCTTCTGAGTTTATTAGCAGAAAAGCCGTTTTTTTAATCCTTCTTAAGCGTTAATTAGCAGAGGATTGTTTGCAAAAAATCTGCAATTATTTCAGTTTAATGCTGCAAATTCAACCAGATGTTTCCTGTGGTTTCACATAATAGCGAGAGAGAAAAACCCTTTAACAACCATGTGTGATGAGCTTTACCTGAGAAAAGTAGCTACTTGGTAGCAGGAGGGTCAAGGGCTTAAAGGGCGTGTCCAGCCATGAAATAAAAGTTTATCATTAGGTATAGCGCACACACAGACAAACACACACACACATCCAAACCCCATTTTCCCTTTATTTAATTTCTCCAAAAATATCTGTTGTATTCAATTAGATCAACTGGACTTGAAATGTAGTTCTTGAAGACGTTTCGCTAGTCATCCGACTGGCTTTCTCAATTCAGAATGACTTGTACAAGAATCTGTGGCAATTATGTACCCTGGAAAATCCCAATTAGCATATCACAGCCAGGTGTTAAGGGTGTGATTGGATAGTGGCTAAGAGGTGTTATAGGAACGCCCAGAGTAAGGTGTTAAAACAGCATTGTACATGGCAGACAGTTGGTGTCGAACCCCCCCACCTCTATTTAGGCTTGGTTTCTTTATTTTCACATAAATGGCCTCCTTAACACCTCTCTTGAACCAGTCACGTTCCTTCGCCAGTATGTTAACATTACAATCTTCAAAGGTATGTCCTTTATCCTTAAGATGCAGATACACGGCTGAGTCCTGACCCGAGGAATTGGCTCTTCTGTGCTGGGCCATACGTTGATGCAGTTGCTGTTTGGTCTCCCCCACATACAAATCAGAGCATTCTTCACTGCACTGCACCGCATATATGATGTCGCTTTTCTTGTGTTTTGGTATTGGGTCTTTTGGATGTACCAATTGCTGCCTCAGTGTGTTGTTCGGTTTAAAGCAGACAGGGATACGATGTTTTTTGAAAATTCTTCTTAATTTCTCAGAGACCCCTGCTACATATGGGATGACCATGTTCTTCCTCCTGTCTTGCTTTTCCCCTTCACTGTTGGTATTTGTGTTCTTTTCTTTCCTTCTACTTCTTTTGACAAAGACCCAGTCTGGATATCCACAAGTTTTAAGGGCTCCTCTGAGATGTTTCATTTCTTTAGCATTTGCTTCTGTGCTAGTGGGGATGTTCTCAGCTCTGTGTTGCAGGGTTCTGATGACACCCAGCTTGTGATCTAAAGGGTGGTGGGAGTCAAACATCAAATACTGATCTGTGTGTGTTGGTTTTCTGTAAACCTCTACTTCCAGTTTACCATTTTCCTTAACTTCTACCAAGCAGTCCAAGAAAGCCAGTTTGTTGTTTTGTACCTCTTCCCTTGTAAATTTAATGTTTTGGTCTACCGCATTAATGTGTTCTGTGAAAGCTTGTACTTCCTTCTGGTGGATTTTAACCCAGGTGTCATCAACATATCTGAACCAGTGGCTGGGTGCTATGCGCTTAAAGGTATTAAGCGCCTGTGTTTCTACCTCCTCCATGTAAAGGTTGGCCACAATAGGTGAAACTGGAGATCCCATAGCACATCCATGTTTTTGCTTATAGAACTTATCCCTGTATTTGAAATAGGTGGTATTCAGGCACAAGTCCAACAAGGAACACACCTGTTCTGGGTTGAGATCAGTTCTGCTGGTAAGAGTGCTGTCTTGGCCCAGCCGTTTTCTCACCATTGATGACTAGCGAAACGTCTTCAAGAACTACATTTCAAGTCCAGTTGATCTAATTGAATACAACAGATATTTTTCAGTTACATTTTGGTGATCTAATGCTTTTTATACCCTTATTTTACTCTTATTTTAAACTTTCAGATTTTTCCCCTCCAGTGACTTCTGTGGGTCTGTTTTTCGAATTTTTTCCAGAATTCAGAAAATCCAAAACCGTGCCAGTTTCGGACATCTCTATTTACTAGTTGTAAATGGTTGGTCGAGTTAAAAAAATTTATGATGTGTACCCAGCCTACAGACGGAAAATTTCCGATGATCACTATCATCTCCCTTTACTTTGAGTAAAGTTTACTTTTACTTTAAGCTCCCTTTAATTTAAGATACCCAATAATATGGGTCCGTGTATGGATGATCGGTCAGATACGTGTGTCAACCTACTATTAGGCCAGGCACAGACTAGTAGATGTCACAAAACACACAGTGTGCAAGGAAAACTAACGAGGAGCTAAGTTTGCAGACAACAAGGCCTGAACTTTGATCTTCACCAAAGTGGAAGTCATAGTTATGGTAGAGAACTGCATTACGTCCCTTGCTTCTAACATGGAGAAGACTGTTTCGCAAAATCTGGAAAAATAGAAAAAGATATTGCAAATAATTTGACACTCTGCCTAAATGATTCCATTTCAATGGCACATTCTCCACTTTTGTTCTGAGTTTGTTTCAAGAACAAGAAACTTTCTTTTGGAAGAGAAAAAAACACTCAAAGTAAATACAATTTCTCCACTGTTTCTCATCCTGTAATTATTGTTTTGTGCGGTACTTGTAAAAAATGTTCTAGAATATCCTTGTGGATTGTGGCCACTTTATTTACAACTTGGTTGATAGAATTATAATAAAAATCCACATTGAATGGAGTGAGATGGCCCTTTCCTATTTACAAGTGACATTTCCCTCTAAAAAAAAAAATATTCTACATGTAAAAACGGGGAACCTTTGAAATAAGTGAATCCATTATGCTCCGGGCTAATATTTTAGCAGACAACTCCAAATTATAAGTTGCGGACTACAGAGCTCAGCAATCAGCTCAACTAGACAGAATTCGTAAAGTGTCTTGATTCCATTTCTCTGTGAAAGAGAGCGCAAATACGTTTCTCTGATAAACAAACATACAATTACCTTTCAATGGAAAGTATCTCTGTGCAGGGAGTGTTTAAAAAAATGTTGTTTTTATAACAGTTTTTGGAAATGATTTAAATGTGAGCACAAAAGTGCTAAGTAGTCAAGTTATTAAAGCGCAAAGTGCTAACTATTGACACTCATTAACGCTTTCAATTGTGCTAAATAAGCCAAAGTGTGCATATTAATTAACAACTTATAGAATTCCATTACAAGTGCTTTTTTCGCTTGCTTTGCATCACGGTGGATAATTAATTTATTTCGTGTCGACAAACTATGACCATTCATTAAATAATTTAAAAGGCAGAGAGAGGTAGAAAGATGTTTTTAATGTTAACTTACAAAAGAACTTGTTAAATTCTAAAGCCACATGTGTTGTAGTTCTATAAATTCCTATTTATATAAAGTACTTCAATGGAGCACACATAGAATGCGCCACTATCGAATCTCTGCTTTTATAATGTTTTTATGAATCCGGTACTTCTATAAATTCTCAGCTTCTATAAAATGTGTTCTCTTCTGTACTGGTGCTGGAGGTCCATAGGGACAGGGGAGTAGGATTGGTAATTCTCCAGTGCTTCAGCACTATCTTTAATACAGGAAGGCCCAGGCCAGGACACTAACCTGGCAGATGAAAACTATGTGCTGGCACTCAATCCTCTATCCCTGATGCATAAACTTTTTATTTTTTTTAAAATAAACAGGGTTATTCAATAAAAGTTCTTATTGTTAAAAATGGTGCTAATTTTGCCCCAACCAATCAGATGTTTGTAAATGTAAACTACTATCTGATTGGTTTGGGCAAAATTAGCACCATTTTTAACAATAAGAACTTTTATTGAATTTTGCTGTAAATGTATACTGTGTAGTTGTCCTTTAAAGGGCATGTCTTAAAGTGTATGTCTTATTCATGTAAAGCACCCCCCAACCATGAAAACATAAGGGGAAAAAAAAAACCCTACACAATTAATTTTGTATTTAATTTTTATTTATCTGTATAATTGCCTGCACTTACCTTGCTTGTATACTCTGTATTTTATAATATACAACGCTGTGTACCAGGTGGCACTTTATAAATAAAATCATACATACATACAATTACAGATGGTTTCTCCACAGCATGGTGGCTTAGTGGTTAGTGCTGATGCCTTCCACAATCATAAAAACATACTGATAGGTTGTATGACAAATACATGTGCTTAGATTGTAAGCTTTTTGGGGCAGGGCCTGATGTAAATGTATCAATGTAATTGTAAAGCGCTACGGAAGATGTTGGCGCTATATAAATCCATATTAATAATAAAATAATAATGTTAATTTTAGAAATAACAGTTACCACCATTGGCTAGTTAAGAATTAAGATTTAGGTCTATATTAGCTTTAATTTTCCTTTAAACTCATATTACTGGCTTGTAGTAAATTATGCAAATAATGTCAAACTCTCCCTGGACCCTTAGCAGAAGGAGACACTAAGGAGCCATTCAGCAGCTTATCTTTCTGTATTATTAAGCATGGCTGAGTCAGAGGCTTGTGAAGGGGGTGGAGTTAGGAGTGACTGAAAGTCTGTAATTAGAAATCACTTAAGAGACAGTGAAACATGCAGCTTCTTTGATAAAAACCAAGGGGAAATTTTTTTTTTAACCTAAACTTTATAAATTATCAGTTTGCAGAATTTTGTATTTTCTTTTTTTAAAAACTTGCAAGTTGCCTTTTTAGCAATAACAATTCTGTCTATTTATCTCCTGAAGGTACAGATTAAATAATTGAACTGGATTTCATTTATGCACCCCAGTAACAGCATTTAAACCCTGCTGAGATGTTGCATTAGTGTGCGCAATCTGTTAATTAGCAATACACAAGGAATAGCCCATTAAGCTTTCTGTAAGGATTCCAACATTTCAGAGAAAAATTAATCTTAATGGATTTTTTTCCCCCTCTTGGATCAACCAGAGATTAAAGCAACAGTTGGTCAAACAACACTCTGTTAAACACCGATTTCAATGAAAAACATTGATAAACAATTTTAGCATCTTTAAATAGCAATGGAAAAAAAATCCCAGACAAACATTTAGTCTGCAACCTACAGCAGCTTCCTAGGTGCAAGTTATTAGTGATTGGCATGGGGACAAGGATGGGGGGATTGTATTGAGGTTTGACTTGAATACAATAGGAACTGAAATAAACATTGTTTCATTTATAGTCTAATATCAATATTAATGTGGAGGTTTTTATTTATCCAGGTCATGGTATATCTGGTATTTAGTTATTCAGACCAACTAGAAGTTTTTGTCTTTAAGCAGTGGTGTAACTAGAAATCAGCAAAACTATGGTGGGGCTCTACCTTACTTCATCTACAGTGGTATTCTGGGAAGAGGCTGTATCTGTCATAGGAAAAATAGGAAGATGGGTCCTTCCTGGATTCAAGTCCAGCTGAACGTCGTCAAGAACTGATTTTTTTTTTAATAATAATTTTTATTAGGAAATAGTACAGTTTCAATAACAAAAGAGTAGTATATTAAGAACTACATTTTCATTCCATTGATTCCACAGATTTAAAAAAAAAATTGTATTTTACATCGGCCCCTAAATCTGCACCACAGTAATAGCATACTACTGGGTGAAAATAGATATCAATAGATATTCTTAATATCAGAACGTTCTCCTCCAGACATAAGGAACAAATCTAGAGAATTAATAATAATTATCAGTGTTATTATTATTGTTATTATAATCTACCCCCTTAATGGGTCTCAATGAGACCCAACTGTACAATAATAGCATTATAATCAGCGTGCTACTACGTAGTAGCATGCCAATTATGGTCACAGAACTCCTCTGTAACATCTAATATCCTTTTAATTTACAATAGGGAGTACATTATCTACAATATTATTATTTATTATCATTATTATTGTTACAAAAATCAACACAAATCTCTCTTTTCTTCCAACAATTTGTCAATTGGAGTAACATAGTAACAGAGTTTAAACATCAATGTTGGCACAATCTCTTTGCCATTTATTACCAAACCTTCAGCTTTATATTCTTCCTGTTGCCCTCTGTTGATCCAGTCCCACTTGAATTCACGTCCAATTAAAACAGCACATGTCAAGCTGTAATTGGATTTGACAGAGAATGGGATAAAGCAAAATAATTTAATCATTCTTCCCTTTTGCCATTTTTATAATGCACTTGATGGGAATATTTTCAACTTGATGTATAATGAGGTGTCTGTAGAGCAAAGGACGGTACTAATGATCCCTTTGCTTTAACATTCATTCTTTAAATTAAAATGTCTCTAAATTCCTATACCAAACATATTTTACTTTTCTGACTGTATTTTATATCGATCAGATTGAAATAAGTGTACATGTAGGAAAGGATTAAATATTGTGCCAAGATTTGAGCAGGTAGCTTCGTTTTTAAAGAGTTATAAGTTACAATTAACAATGTTGAATAAATAAAAGAACGTGTGATGTGAATAGATTTATATTTCAATTGAAATTTTCTGTTTTTATGGTGTTATGTGTGTTGTGGTGGGTACTAGATACACTTTTTTAAATTATTTGTTTGTATTAAAGGGCACAATTTTGTTTATATTAATTTTAAAGGGCATGTCCACTTTCCAAAGAAAAAAAGAAAAATTCATACTTACCCCTCCACCCTCGAAAACCCCAAGATCGCAAAAGTGACTCACCCACACAATTATTCCAGAAGAGAGATATACACTCTGAAGTAAGCTGCCTTCTTTGCCGGTCCGAATTCAATCTTCTTCCTGGGCAGCAGTCATCATGATGATGTCACAGGAAATGACTGAATGCTGTGAACCAAGCTGTCTCATTACTGTAATATTGTATAGGAGAGAAGTAGGTGACCTTTAAAGAATAGGAGGGCTTACTCCAGAGTGAACATCTCTTTTTATAAACTTCAGGAAGGTAAGTCAATATTGCGAGCTTGGAGTTTTTAGAGTTGGGCGGAGGTAATTGTGAATTTTTTTATGTTGTTTATTTTGAGGGTTTTTAATATTAAATAACATATTTCATACAAAAAATACTTTTTAAAACCGATTTACTATTCCAGTAAGATTAATTTAAGTACATGTAAGAATTAAATTCTGTAACTAAGAAGGCTTCCATGTTGTTGACCGTGCATGTTTCTGCCCATGTAGTTTTAAACAGCCAGAGTGTGCACCTATTGGCCATGCCCCCTGACCCCAGTATTCACTGCCTTTTCTATACAGTTAGCTGCACAACAATACAGAAGTCCCTAAAGCCTCGTACACACGTCAGATAATTTTCACACAATTTGGCTGGCGAACGACCCATCGATCGACATTCATGTGAAAATGAAGCTTTACCGATCTTCTAAGACCAACGATCCATGACTATTCTCGCCTTTTTCATCACAAAATAAGATGCACAGATGCACATGCAAGATCCAAACACATCAAAACTGTCCTTAGATAAATGGGATAGCTTCCAAAAAAATAACTCATACATGTTTAATAAGTCATATTTGGATGCATTTGAAAGAAAGCTTGGAACACAAACATCCACAACATGAAATTTGGTTGAGCAACATGCTTGCCCGGCTCTTGATAAACATATAAATTCTTAACTAAAGTAATGAAAAAAAACTGCAAATTGGATCTTAAAAGATGCCTTGCAGAATGACTTAAAGCACAGCAGAATATCTCTCACAGAGAGCTGGCAAGACATTGAACACTATGATCCTTGTTCAAAATGGGAGACTATAATTTTTAACCTGTTCTTTCTTTTGTGTCCTTAAAGGGACACTAAACCATCCTATACATGTTCCTTGCAAATGTATCTGTTATTCACAGGGAGGTGAAAATAATACAACGCCAAGCTAACACAGTTTAACTTATCTACTAGCACACCACTTCTCTCCAGCAGATCTCGACCACGTTCCTATCCTATGTCCATGCGCGGCAATGTTAAAGATAGGGGTGCAATCGGGACTGGGGAGAAGCTGTGAGTGGAGCACTGGTAGCTAAGTTAAAGGGCATATTCACCCCCCAACTAAAATTTGCGCGAATGAACAGAAGTTCGGGTCCAGTCTTTTAAACAGCTAATTGCATGTATCATTTTAAAACAGCTGATTGTGGACTCCTGGGGTGGGTCAGGGGCCCAGCCTCCAATCTTGCGGGGTGGGGGTGGGGGTGCAGTTTCACCCCTGCTGGTATTGGCCCCTTTCCTCCCGAAGGACTCTTGCATGCACTGGGGAGCTCTCCCCCTCCTTCCCAGCCTCCAGATCCATCAGCACTGAAGTAAATCTTAACAAAATACAAATTTTCTGTAGTGTATGGGACCCCCCCCCCCTCTCAATAACCGGCAGCCACGTCTGTAATTGGCTGACTCAATCAAAGACACCCCTGCCGGTCCAACCGCTATTGCTACTCTGTTCCCGGAAGTAGCAGTAGAGGCAGAGGCCAAGATAACAAAGGAGGGTAAGTCTATTTCTGGGAACTTTTCAAAGTTAAAACCCTAGCGTTTATGGTTGGAGGGGGGTCCCCTACACTACAGAAAGTGTTATGTTTGGGGGTGCAGACTGTTAACCGGGCATTATATTATTCACGTGAGGGTAGGAATAAGTGATCTCACCTCAATGTGAATGATAAATACATTTGCAAGAACATTAATAGGATGGTTTAGAGTCCCTTTAATCTGCAGCATCCAATCAGATGGTTTCAAATGTCATCTAACTGTAGTAGACAGTACAAAGGGAATATTTGAATTAACAGCTTAGGCCGTCTATGTTTCCTACATGTCAAATCTTTTTTGATCTGCTCAGTGCAACCTCTATGGTCACATTTATCTTGACATGAAAGGAATGAGGATTGTAGGGATTTTAAAGGTTCCACCTGTAGACCACTTACAGGAACCTTTTTCTTTCTTCACTAAGCTTCACTCTAGAAACTATATAAATCACCAAGCAAAATAAATAAAAACATCAGAAAAAAAAATAAAATCTCTAGCTTATTTCCAAAGGCTTATTCATGTAATTTGTTTTTAAACTTTATTGGCTTCCATCAACTCTTTACCCCTGGAGAAAACCATGAATCACCCATCCTATGGTCTGAAGCATTTTTAATCTAAAAACTCTGACTGCACGTACAAATAGGAAAGGGATAAACCGTGTTGAACGGCTACTATATTGTTCTGTTCTTATCACACCGAGATATGAATTGTGCTTAATGGAAATAAAAAGACATGTTAGCAAATATAAAACCAGGGATGATGGGATTATCACATGGAAAATAGGTACTGACTGCCAACAAACTTTTTACTTAAAACTTGTAAAGTCTATCTGAATAATACATGAGGTGACAACATATGATTTCAAGACTATTTGATTGGTGGGAATCCAATCCTTCCTAACTTAGACATCATAAAGTAACAACTGTTAAATATCACTGTGCAGAAAATCCAACAATTATTTGTCCTCATCTCTTCCACATCATCATTGTCTGGTTGTTTTCTACTGGTGCACCATTTAAACATCCTATCCAATAAATCACAACCTTAAGGTTCGTACACACGTCAGATCATTTTCACACGATTTGCCCGGCAAATGACCCATCGTGCGACATTAGTGCAAAAATGAAGCTTTAACAATCTTCTAAGATCCATGGCTATTCTCGGCTTTTTCTGACGATCAGCCTGCTGGATTCGTTCTGACCATTGTTGTTTTTACCTAGTCGGCAGATTATTGGTAGACTGTAAGATAAATACTGAATGAAATACATGTGTGCAACATTTCGAGATCACACGATATTCTGAACGTCACGTACGTCACGTAACACCTTTACCAACGAACATTATCTATCCACTATCGTTCATCTATGTACAGGCATCGTTGGCAGAACTAGTGTATAATAAGACGGTTGGTGAACGTTCGTCGGGCATATCATGCGAAAATTATCTGATGTGTGTACAAACCTTTAGCACATCCCTTGGGCAATGTAGGACATTACTATGTTTCTTCTGGTGTATTTACCTAATTTACCATATTCCTTCTGGTGTATTTAACCTAATTTACCATATTCCTTCGGTGTATTTACCTAATTTACCATATTCCTTCTGTGTATTTACCTAATTTACCATATTCCTTCTGGTGTATTTACCTAATTTACCATATTCCTTCTGGTGTATACCTAATTTACCATATTCCTTCTGGTGTATTTACCTAATTTACCATATTCCTTCTGGTGTATTTACCTAATTTACCATATTCCTTCTGGTGTATTTACCTAATTTACCATATTCCTTCTGGTGTATTTACCTAATTTACCATATTCCTTCTGGTGTATTTACCTAATTTACCATATTCCTTCTGGTGTATTTACCTAATTTCCATATTCCTTCTTGTGTATTACCTAATTTACCATATTCCTTCTGGGTATTTACTAATTTACCATATTCCTTCTGGTGTTTTACCTAATTTACCATATTCCTTCTGTGTATTACCTAATTTACCATATTCCTTCTGGTGTATTTACTCGGTGATACTCTAATTTACCATATTCCTTCTGGTGTATTTACCTAATTTACCATATTCCATCTGGTGTTTTTACCTAATTTACCATATTCCTTCTGGTGTATTTACCTAATTTACCCTATTCCCTTCTGGGTGATTTACCTAATTACCATATTCCTTCTGGTGTATTTACCTAATTTACCATATTCCTTCTGGTGTATTTACCTAATTTACCATATTCCTTCTGGTGTATTTACCTATTTACCATATTCCTTCTGGTGTATTTACCTAATTTACCATATTCCTTCTGGTTTATTACTAATTTACCATATTCCTTCTGGTGTATTTACCTAATTTACCATATTCCTTCTGGTGTATTCCATTTACCATATTCCTTCTGGTGTATTTACCTAATTTACCATATTCCTTCTGGTGTATTTACCTAATTTACCATATTCCTTCTGGTGTATTTACCTAATTTACCATATTCCTTCTGGTGTATTTACCTAATTTACCATATTCCTTCTGGTGTAATTTACCTAATTTAACCATATTCCTTCTTGGTGTATTTACCTAATACATATTCCTTCTGGGTGTATTTACCTAATTTACCAATTTCCTTCTGGTGTATTTAACCTAATTTACCATATTCCTTCTGGTGTATTTACCTAATTTACCATATTCCTTCTGGTGTATTTACCTAATTTACCATATTCCTTCTGGTGTATTTTAGGGCCAATAGTCGTGCATGTGTACTCGTTCAGCCGGGGATCATTCAACGATCCACCAGGCGAACCTTAAGCCACTTTGCCTTTTATTTCAGTCCAGTGAGTGCAGAATCCCTCATTATATTATATATAAGGTTAGAACTCCCAAAATGCACGAGCTAAGAAAGCTTATTCTGTAAGATTCCAGGTATTCAGGAATATCATCCTTTAAAATGCTTTAAATGGTTGGAATGCCAATATCTTACACAAAACACTGCAGGCTAAATACAGACCTTAGCAGATTTCAATGATAAAAATAATTATTTTATCTCTTTGGCAAGCCACAGGTAGGTTTCCTTACACACACACACACACACAGATAGATTTTTTTTTAACCGCAATGCAATCTCTCTACAGACAGAACCGTCTGTAGAACAAGACATAAGCTTAAACTGTCAGTATCTGTGCCAAGCATATATGTCCTGGTGTTTGAAATACAAAGCGTCGCAAATTCAAAGCGGTAAGAAAGCAGGGGGCAACTCTTGGCTTAGTGTCTGTAATTATTTGTCATGTTATCTAAATGAAAAATCTTACGGGTAAAGTTATATTCTAACTGGAGCTTTACAGCTGAAAAGATATCGGGACAGTTGCCGTATTAATTTTTCTTTGTGTTGAGTGTTTTATCTCATGGAGAAGAAAAGAATAAATTTACAGAAAAAGAAAGTTCAGCTTGCTGTGTACTTTTCAGAAAATATAAGGTTTCTGATTCATTTATTATCACCTAAGACAAGGTTCTGCCTTTTGCTGAAAATCATGAATGCCAGAAGGACCTGTTTTAACGCTTGGTGGCTTTCCAAAAAAAATACAACAGAGAAAAAAATGCTACAAAATGAGACTGGGGACAGGTTGCCACCTTTTATAGAGGACAACCAAACATGTCATATTGTTTAATTGTAGACTCATAATCGATCTATTCCCAAACATTTGTGCCAAAAATCCAGTAACTAACCATTTTTAGCTCAATTACCCTTTAAAAGTGGCCTTTTGTTGTAACCTTACCTTCATCCTATCCTCTACATGGTCCAATATTCCTCAGATCGCATTTTTGATAGTCTGAAACAATTGGGAAAAACCCATGGAATATCCCTACCTTGCACCGGCGATCTTCCGTAAATTTCAGCTTGAAAACTACAGAAGGTATGGTTCTGGTTTTCTATTTTGCCCAATCAGTTCTTTTTCGATAGGCCGATCAATATCGCCGATCGGTCTATCGAGAACCCGAAAAGTGCCATCGATATTCCAATCAATTCGATCAAATTGATCAAAATATTGATACTGTGTATGCCCACCTTTATTGTAACTTTAGTTGATCCTTTACAGGAAGTCCGGCCTCTTGCCTTCTGTTTTGATTTGGTTAAGAGCGCACAGGAGCAGAGCATGTCAGCCGTTCACCATGTAGGGTATGGACTCTCAGCCATTGACCATGGAGGATATGAACTGTCAGCCATTGACCATGGAGGGTATGGACTGTCAGCCATTGACCATGGAGGATATGAACTGTCAGCCATTGGAGGCTATGACCATCAGTACATGGGGGTAATTAAGCTAAAAATAGTTACTTATTTTTTGGGTAGACATGCCCTTTAATATGGCTTTGTTGTCTATGGTTCTCGTGAATGCTGCCCATTTTAGCTCAAGGGAAAAAAAACAATCACAAGAAGAAGAAGAGGCGACATCATAAAACTGACCAACTTTTTTTTTACCATTACCTTTAAGATTCTTTTCCAAAATAATCAAACCAAAAGGGCATTTTCTAGCAGAACAAGTAAGTTCCATTAGCATCCAAGCTACATGGAGATTTTAGCAAGTCAAGCATTTGACATCTACAAATTAGCTGACTGTACTCATGAGGTAAAGGCACAAAATTACAATTTGCCCCTTTATCCTTTTTTTTCAGTGTCCCCCTGTAACAACAATGCTTTTCAGGCTCCTAGGATTGGGGAAAGATTACAGTAGACAAAAACAAGACAATAAAGAGTAAGTATAGGTGGATAACAGTTTTCTCTATTTAAGGTGGATACACACATGAACGCACACACTTTCTCGTTCGTGTGTGTCATTTTTGAGCGCTACTGAGGCTGACAAATGTTCACCATTGGCCACAGGAACTTTCGGAACTGCCCCAAAACTTCCCTGGTCCGTAGACATCTCCCTTTAAATACAGTATAGGGAGTCAGCCATGGTCGAGGAAAATTTGCAGTCCTGAGAGTTCTCCCTATGCCTTACGTAGGGAGAACACTCGGGCCTGTGTGTAGGGTGATGACAAACAGAATCTTGCAGATTCATGGACAGATTATTGTCTTAGATCTATTAATAATACTTCTTAATAGATATGGTATAGCTCTTCATATTTTTTAAATGGTATTTGTGTAATTTTAGGGTTAATCGCCAGCTGTATGATTAATAGGCCCATATTTGTGCTGACCACAGACCATATAAAATCATGATTATTGCACATGTCAGATGGTTGAAGATTTAAGTTAGTTTAGCGTATTCAGTCTATGATGAAGTAGCCAAATGGGATGAAATGTGTCAGGCCATTTGTAACAGAATATCTGCTTCTGAACTTTCCTTACGATTATCATTAATTATGTTAAGTGGTAACAAAAATAAATAAAAGATTTTTAAGGAAACTTTTGGGATCCATTAGTTGTGAAACTCTTCAAACGCAGTAATACAGCCCCACAGAAGTCGTTGAGCGAGTTTTTTTTAATTCTGTAAAAGTACGGGAATATTATAATGTTCCTGATTTGATTGACATTTTAGAGCTGGAATAATTACTCTCGCCTCCATTTAAGCAATGAATCACTTAAACGATTATTTTTTAGTTTTTTTTGTTTTTTTTAAAAAGCTATTTAGACTATAAAGTAGAGGTTTAAAAATGCAGGTTATACCTGATAATTTTATTAAGGGTTTCTTATTTTCTCTAGTGTTTTTATAATTAAACTCGAGTAAAAATGTGCTGGTAGGTTGGTGGCATTATCAAACTGTGTGAAAGGAGTAGTGTATTGTCCAAACGCTGCCCCAGCCTGCGATCTACTGTATCCAATGGGAAAGATGCTTCTTGTAGAGAGTGTCTTTCCATTGGTTAAGCCTTGAGCCAGAAGGGGTGGAGTAACAATACTACAGTTGTCCTATAAGGAACATAAGATAACCATCCATTATGAGCCTTACTGTACCTCCTGATGCGCCCATGATGTTTGGACCATGCCAGGCCAATCATTTTACAAATAACTTTAAATACAAAAATGAATGGGTCAGTACCAGGAACGTTAGAAGGTAAACCAGTGGTGTTTTTAGATATTAGATAGATTTAATATACCATCATTAAAACCATCATAGGTCACATCTGTCCAAAACTCATGAAAAGTTTTCGGCCCGATCAACCAACTATCAGTTGATCGGGCCCACAAACCAACTATTCCACAAACCAACTGTCAAGCCTGCACACAGCATATAACATTCCAACTGTCAAAACACTGACACCCCATAGGCGACTAATGTATAAGCTAAGGTCTGTTGGTCTGGGGAAGCACATTTGTACATGGTTAGAAAATTGGAAAAGGATGCAAAGAGTAGTTGTTAATGGGGCTTCATCATTATGGACTAAAGTCCTAAGTGGAGTGCCACAGGGTTCTGTGTTGGCCGCTTCTATTTAATCTATTTATTAATGATTTGGAAGTGGGTATTATCAGCAAGGTTTCTGTATTTGCTGATGACACAAAACTTTGTAGTTTTGGTGAATAACAAACTTAAAGGAAGCAAGCAGTGCCAGGCGGCAACAGCCAGAGCCAGCATGGTATTGTCTTGTATAAAGAGAGGTATGGATTCAAGGGAGGAAAATGTTATTCTCCCTCTTTACAAAGCATTGGTAAGGCCTCATTTGGAATATGCAGTGCAATTTTGGAATCCTGTGTACAAAAAGGATATCTTTGAAATTGAAAGGGTTCAGCGAAGGGCAACTAAATTAATAAGGGGATCTTGGCGGAGCTTGAATATGAAGAGAGACTGGAAAAGTTACAATTATGTAAGCTGGAGAAAAGGCGCTTGCGTGGGGATATGATTACTGTGTATAAATACATTAACGGGCCATACAATAAACTATCTGGGGCATTGTTCACCAATAGAGCATGTCAGAGGACACACAGACATCCCTTAAGACTTGAAGAAAAAAGGTTTAGGCTTCAAGTTCGGAAAGGGTTTTTCACTGTGAGAACAATAAAGCTATGGAACTGTCTTCCAGTGGAGGTTGTTATGGCAGGTTCATTGGTCAGTTAAAAAAAAAAGCTGGATGAGTTTCTGCAAACAAGGAATGTTGCAAGTTACTGGTATTGAAACATAAAGTAGAGTTGATCCAGGGAAATTTCTGATTGCCACAGGAAGGAATTTTTTTCACCTTCATAAATTTGGTGGGGTTTTTTTTGCCTTCCTCTGGATCAACAGTTAGGCAGGAAATGAGGATATTGCTAGATGGGTTGGACTGGATGGACATATGTCTTTATTCAACCTCAAATACTATACTATACTATATTATACTATGCTATACTATACCATGATATACTATTCTGTACTTTACTATACTATTCTATACTATACTATACTATTCTGTACTATACTATACTATACTATACTATATTACTATTCTACACCATTCCAGCTACAATAAAACTACTCACAGAAAATAGTTTTTGAGAGCAAGGAACTTGATTGACAACTGAAATATAAGAAGTTTTAGATTGGATATCTAAAGAAATAGGGGGCAGATCAACAATAAAATGATACAGAGGTGGTTGGGAAGAATTATAGTTTCCAGTTATAGTCAATTTAAAATAACCTATTTTTCAGTATAGATGCCCTTTAATATGACAGAATTACTATAGATGAATTAACTCTGATCTGTGCTTAGAATATAAGAACCAACGTGGAGTTAAAATAAAATTTCTTCCCATTGGACTTAAGCTTCTCTAAATAGTGATAGGGATTTGTCAAGAATAACATTTTTTTAAAATGGAGATTGGGCAACTCAATTGCTTTTAGGAGTCACTTACTTAAAGGGTATGTCCACCCCCAAAATTATAATTTATCCCACTACTGGCCCCACTCTTTCGTGTAGTAAAATCCTTACCTTACTTCCCAGATCCCTGCAATGCCCCTCCAAAGTCCACCAGGAGCCTAGCAGAGGGGAAAATTGTTTCCACCTCTGAGAGGTTTGTTGCATGCTCTGAGCAGCCCTCCCTCCTCCCTCCAGTTTTGGTCTCCCTCCCCCTAGTGTAAATACCTTTTGATATGTTAAAGGTATTGCTCCCCCAGCCCCAACCGCATTAATATTATTTGCAGAAAGTCCCCCGATCTTTACTTACCTTCTCTCTATCCTCCGCCGTTCTGAACTGCCGGCAGCCAATCACAGATGCGGCTGCCGATCCCGTCCCCTGCTTGCAGTTCCATGCAAGCAGAGTGCCGGGCAGTGCGTCGGAAGATAAAGGTAAGGTAAGTTACTATCGGGGGAGTTTTTGCAAATAATATTAATGCGGTTGGGGCTGGGGGAGCAATAACTATAACATATTAAAAGTTTATTTAAAGGGTGGACATGTCCTTTAACAATACCAATGAAGGAGAAGAGGAGGAAAGTCCTTCATTACACAGAAAGAGGAACATGGTAAGGAATATGATCGCTAGTTAGTAAATAAGTAACAATTCATTGTTTTTAGAATTCTAACGAGCTGTCTATCAAAATGTATCCATAATCCATTAAAATGAAGGAGTACAGACAACCGTGGGTCTTTACAATCCTCCAACACAACATTCCGGCTTTACTTCCTTTACCAAGTGCTCCACGCTCAAGATTTCCATGTGGTTACATTGATGTGCAATGGAAAACAGCCCGTTGTAATATTCCATTAAGATCCTTGCGTATTGCAAGGCCTTTACTTCTAATAAAAAAAACAACAATAATTGAAACCTGATTCGGCTTTCTGGAGTGGAAATATCTCTTAATGAGACTCGCCAGTTAAAGTCGCAACAAATGAGATTTTCTATGAGTACAACTTCTTTTAATGAGAAATGCTGCTTTCTAATGAGTATGGTGTGAGCTTCTAATGAGTGAAACTAATAAAGAATTTTAACTTTTCATTACATAGCAATGTCTTCTAATTATGTAAACAGGAGGAATGTTGGTGTAGGGGTTGCCTAACACTCTGGCAGGCATAAGGGGACGATTTGTGGTTTAGTCCTTGTTATCAGCCCTTTCATTTACATGTTTACAATTTACTAACATTTGTACAAAACTGTGACCGGCTGGGTGATAATATGCAAAATGGAGTATATAATTAATTTACGTCTCGCAGTATTCTGGGCTTTAATTATAATTAATGGTAAGTGATGGTGTGAATAGTTCAATTTACTTGATCACGTACAAGGTTAATTAATCTAGTCTAGAAAGGTCCTTCTTGTTATAATTTGTATTGAACTCTGGGTCCTTAGAATAAATAGAATATAATAAATATATAACATCTGGAGGTTGGTTACTTTAGCTTCTAAGCAGAGCTCAACACTACACTTTGCTCCCTGTGAAATTATACCATTAAAGTCAATTGGTTTATGTTTTAAGGGGTTAACATCTTTTTAGTTAGACCAGCTTTAGGAATGTGATGTTTACATATAAATATATATTGTCGAAGCCTGTGCAACAGGTGTGAGGCTAAGTTCAATGGGTTTGCTTAAATATAAGTAGATTGCCCCTCAATTAAGTGAATGCTCACCTTAAACTACTCCCAATATGCTTGAGATAGCATGTGATGCAGTTTTCTGGTTTAACATGGTTTATTGGGCCTAGGAAGGGACAGAATAGTCATATAAGGTACTGCAGGGTATATCAGGCGGCACATGTTTGGAGAAGAAGGAGACACAGGAAGAGTCAAGAAAGACACAAAAGAAGAAGAAGAAGAGAGCCAAGATCAACTTTATTGCTTACTTCATATTACTCTCTCCAGGCTTTATGAACTAACATTCTATTGTATGCGTAGGCCAAATACTGCATTGGTATTTATATATTTTATATGTGTGAATGAAGACTCTGTTTTGGTTTAATAGAATAAAAAGCTTTTATGAATGGGTTTTTTTAACACATATTTCCAGGGATCGTTTCCATTGCTGATGGTGTAAATGATATCTAGGCAAACACTGTGTAGATCAGAATATTACTGGAGAAGAGGGTTGTTGGTCTGGAGATTTGGTTTTTGCTTTGTGTGGACATGAAATAATAAACTTGTCTTAAACACATCTTTATGGTGTTCTAATGATGTTGTTGCAGACAAGGGAAAGTTGAATCATTAATCTGAACCAATGATACAACATACTTAAGGCTCATACACACGTCCGATGTGTGTACCGAACCATGACCCCCGTCGCCGATAAATTTGTGCGATGAATGGCCGTTCCGTGGCTCGTGCCAAATTGGCCGTATGTACGAACCTTTAGGCTGTGTACACACCATCCATTTTTATTTGGGCTGACTGGCCTATCTTATCATGTATTAGTTGGTCAGGTTGAAATGTCATATGGGGTATTTGGGGGCAGACATGATTATTCTCGGTCTCCCATACGTTTAGATCGATCATATAGACCATGTATATACACCTATGGACCGCACAATTGACCAGAGAGAACTGTTTTACTGCGAATGAGAGTGAATGAACAAAGCTGTTGAGTTTCATTCCGATATCAGTTTCGCAGAACTTATTAAAGTTCCAAAAATCTGATTGGATGGTAATTTTTCCAAATTTCGATAGCATTTTTGATTTTCAAAGTTTTGAATGGTATTTTCGAAGTTTCGATTTTCCAATTTTCAATGAAAAGTTGGATCCACAAAAGCTACAGTGCACCCAATAAATATACTCACCTTCCCTCTGCTCCTCTTCCTTAGTCAGTGCTTTCTACCCTGGGTGAGGACCTGAACCACTAGGTCCTCACCCCTGGGTTAACTTAACTTGTGGCAAATACTTACTAACATGCTGCTCTGGTAGGTTCTGCCCCCTCCTCTCCTTGTGCGACTAGGCCAATAGGAAGGCACGCACATTGAAGAGCGTGTCTTCTTATTGGCCTCATCGCCGACTGGAAGGAGGGGGTGGAGCTCACAGAAGCAGAGCGTAAGTATATGACACAAGTTAAGTAAACCCAGGGGTGAGGGCCTAGCGGTTCAGGTCCTCACCCTAGATAGAAAGTACTGACTAAAGCTGGATACACACAGTACCATTAATGCTCCGATACCATTGGATCCGATGTTATTGGAGCTTTATCGGTACTGTGTGTACCTTCGTTTTCCAAATGAGCGTGCGGCCGCCGAACTATCAGGTCGGCAGAACACTCATTCGGAAAAGAGGGAGATCCTGTCTGTCATCTTTCTTGATCTTTCAGGTGTGTACCCAGTTTAAATAATAATTTCCCCGATGGACTTGGTTCCTTTTCCAAACAGTCGTAATATTTACTGTTCAGTTGCTGTCATTTGCTATTTTCCCACTAAAAGATACATACTTGTAAGAAGGTATATTTTCATGTCATTATCAATACTGTACATTGTTTAGTAAATGTTTAAATAATATTACTGTATGCTTAAAGGATGAGATTCACTTCATGCTTTGCTCTGTTGAGAGAACAAAATCTAATTACCCTCATGTGTTCTAAAGGAGATATCTCCCTTTTCATGGAAATGCTATTGAAACATAGAAGGAATCCTTTAAGCTTTGCAAATCTCAGGATAATTAAATGTGCCAAATGTCTCTCTAATAAAATTAAACCATACTGAAGCCTGTTTTGCGGAAACCACCCAGAGGGCAATCAAAGTTTACAGTGGCATAAGAGGGAAATTAAAGAAATCTGTCGCAGAAAATATCAGGATGCTTCACAATTAAACACACTCACTGTTGGAGATGCAGGATGACAAAAACAAACAGCCTATCTACACTTAGAGAAAGACTAAAGGTTCATACACGCGTGAGATCACGGGTTCCGACCCGCAACGCATGATGTGTAGGAACAAACGTTTCGGACGATAATCAGCCCGTGTGTAGGCACTTTATCGGACAAAACGGACGTTCGGTTGGGGATCGTTGACTGACCTACCTGGCTGATACCCGAACGACCATTTCGGACGATAAAGTGCCTATACACGGGGCGATTATTGGCCGAAACGGTTGTTCCTACACATCGTGTGTCGAGGGTCGTGACCGGGTGTGTACGAACCTTAACTGGTTTTATAATGTTGCTTTGCTGAGTTGCATCTAGGACAGGGGAATCCATATTCTAGTCAGGTTTATTTTCTGACTCAATACAAGCTATGGGCATACTTATGCAGGGTTTATGTGGCTTTGCTATGCCTGCTATCTGCCCTGAAGGTTTCCTCTGGCTCTGACCTCCAATAACAGCATGCTGCTATTCAGTGCATAGTACGGAATGGTTTTATATTTGCAAGCCAGGGTTAGAGAAGCGTTAAAGAGAATAATAAATATAAAGTGATAAAACTGTAAAAGAAACACCCCTTGCATTAAAGGGACGTTATGAGCAAAGCAACAACAGGTGCAATACTTTGCCTTCCCAGAACAGAGACACTGAATTCACTACAGTACAAGGACGAGGACTTAAAGGGCAACTGTGGTCCCAAACAAGTGATGGGTAAGTGAATGCAGGCTTGCCCTAGATCACATCTCTGGCTGCAGCCAGTGAGAAATAATATTGGGGTGAATGTTCAAATTTCCTGCTTCCATTTGGTTGAGTGACATCACCTTTCCTCTGCCCCACCCCTCCACCCCAGGGGAGAAGCATGCTCAGTTAAGACTTAATGTTGGGGAAAACAAGTTTACTTCCACCAGAAGGAAGTACAAGCTTTCACAGAACACATTAAAATCTCAACAAAAATCTCATCAAATTTACAAGGGAAGAGGTACAAAACAACAAACTGGCTTTCTTGGACTGCTTGGTAGAAGTCAGGGAGAATGGTAAACTGGGAGTAGAGGTTTACAGAAAACCAACACACACAGATCAGTATTTGATGTTTGACTCCCACCACCCTTTAGATCACAAGCTGGGGGTCATCAGAACCCTGCAACACAGAGCTGAGAACATCCCCACTAGCACAGAGGCGAAGGCTAAAGAAATGAAACATCTCAGAGGAGCCCTTAAAACTTGTGGATATCCAGACTGGGCCTTTGTCAAAAGAAGCAGAAGGAAAGAAAAGAACACGAATTGAAGGTTAAAAGCAAGACAGGAGAAAGAACATGGTCATCCCATATGTAGCAGGGGTCTCTGAGAAACTAAGAAGAGTTTTCAAAAAACACCGTATCCCTGTCTGCTTTAAACTGAGCAACACGCTAAGCCAGCAATTGGTACATCCGAAAGACCCAATACCCAAACACAAGAAAAGCGACATCATATACGCAGTGCAGTGCAGTGAAGAATGCTCTGATTTGTATGTGGGGGAGACCAAACAACAACTGCATCAACGTATGGCCCAGCACAAAAGAGCCAATTCCTCGGGTCAGGACTCAGACGTGTACCTGCATCTTAAGGATAAAGGACATACCTTTGAAGATTGTAATGTTAACATATTGGCAAAGGAATGTGACTGGTTCAAGAGAGGTGTTAAGGAGGCCATTTATGTGAAAATAAAGAAACCAAATCTAAATAGAGGTGGGGGGGTTCGACACCATCTGTCTGGCGTCTGCCATGTACAATGCTGTTTTGACACCTTACTCTGGGCGTTCCTATAACACCTCTTAGCCACTATCTAATCACGCCCTTAACACTTGGCTGTGATATGCTAATTGGGATTTTCCAGGGTACATAATTGCCACAGATTCTTGTACAAGTCATTCTGAATTGAGAAAGCCAGTCGGATGACTAGCGAAACGTTTTCAAGAACTAAACTTCAAGTCCAGTTGATCTAATTGAATACAACAGATATTGATTTACGTGAGTTTCTAAGTTGTCAAAAATGGCTGGAAATCTGTTACGCTAGTGGAGTAGCATTTTTTACTTGAGCCTAATCTTAAAAGTCCCTGGTATTGTACCCCAAACCGTCACCCATGTGTCCAAACTGATGTTTCCACAGCCCTGTGTATCTGTCCTAAACTTGGTGACTCTTCCATAACAGCTGATGTTTTTGCAGAATCTTGAAATCAATGTTTACGAATTCTTAGCAGAGCATAATTTATGTGGGAACTTCAAGGAATATTTATAAAGATTTTTTAGAAACTCCTAAAGCTGTCTGGTGGGCAGTGTGGGGGATGTAACACTTAGTCAGAAAACTAATTATTTTTAGTGTTAGAAAAATATATATGTTAGCAAGAAACAGCCTCATATTGCTACATTGCTTTATTAAGCTATAGATCTGAGGCATCCAGATCAGAACATTACTGCTTAAATAAATACCCTTAACTTCCGGTTCTGACCTGTTTGTTGAAATCTTGAAGGCTTTGTGAATACCATTGGTTCATTATGACATATTTTGTCATGTCATAGGATGTAAAAATTCCCTTTTGTTTTTAATGAGCTATCCTAAGTGCTTTTTTCAAGCAAAACTGCATGTATTGTGAGTCCCTTTATATTTCTACTTTGGGGCCGATTTACCCAGACTCGCTGGGCAAATAAATGGAGGTAAAGTCACTACTGGTTAACACAAATTTAAATCCATATTATCATTGGATGCTCGCATTTTAATATTGTGTTTGCACTAGATTTAGCGGGATTTTCCCACATTCGCAATCGCGAAAGCAGCATTTACCCAGAGCTATAGCAGTTCTGGGTAAATGAGCCTGTTTAGATATTATTTTTTGTTTCATTGACTGAGAGTCACAACTGCTCCTCCTGCAGGAATTAACGGTTATGGTTGCATCTCTGGGTAAATGCTTTTTCTTTTACCCTCTGTAAAAAGCTATCTTGCTGGAAAGGTTTAGCAATTTAACTTCATGAACACTTCCTGCTTTCAGTAGCTTAAAACCTTGTGACAGTCTCTACCTGAATTAATAGGTGCCCTCTCATATTTATTTATTTATTTATTTTTAAGTCTGTAGAGGCAGTGTCGGACTGGTCCACAAGTCTTAAGTGTAAAAAGAGAGGTTGATCAGGGCACTGAAAGGTAGTAACTACTCAGTGTAGTGCAGGTGCAAGTCTGTAACAAAACTAAAATATAACATATCCAACCGTAGTAACATGTAGAGCACTCTCAGGAGTTGTTGAAAAAATCTTTAACTTTTATTCCATAAGCAGCAAACAGATAGAGACGTTTCGGTCTTTGTCTCAGACCTTTCTCAAGCCATCGGCTTGTTATAAAATATAACATAGAAAGAAAAAGACAGGCTGCAACTCTGACTACTGATACTACTTTAGTCAGAGTTGCAGCCTGTCTTTTTCTTTCTATGTTATACACAAGTCTTAAGTGAGCATTGTCTGACCCTGAGGACAGGGGAGGAGCAGAGGCTTGGGGGATGTCACTCAAACTACTGGAAAATTATCCACAGTAAAATTTCTCACAGGCTGCAGTCAGAAATGCAATCCAGGGCTTATTTCAAAGGAAAGACTTTAGGCTTTTACTTAACCTTAACTTGTTTGGGGACCACAGTTGCTCTTTAATGATGGTGCATCAAGATTGCTGGTTCTTTTAGATGATGTCCAAAGAGTCAGGGAAACCACATGGACATGATATAATATAACTTAAGTGACAAATAGGAACATAATGAATGTTTGAAGAAGCAGTGGATAAAAAGAAAAGTAGAAGATAAGAGAAGAGATAAAAAAAAGATAAGATAACAACATGTTATAACATGTTTAGAAAATTGTAAAAAAATTTTTTTTTATGGGGAATGGTTTGATGCTTCCCAATGGACTCCTAGTCTAATATGTTCTGGTTGGACCATGGTATCTTATACAGTGCATCCCAGTGTGATGTTCATACCTCTAAAATTCATACTGAGGCTCTTTTATTTCAGGCGTATGTGAGTATTTGATATGCCACGATGGGTTCTTTATGCTGAAGAGATCAGCTCAATTCAAATGAACACATTTAATGAGCAGATGAAAGCTTCCGTTCTTATTGCCAACAAAGTGAGAGGACTAAAATGAACGTGTAATTTCCTTTATGAATTTCAAGAGTATAAAGAAGACTCATATAAGCCATGCTGGGAATATATTTTTTTTTTATCATTGTCTGATTCCTTTTATATTGGAATGAATTTGCAAGGTCGTAGAGAAGAAACAGAAATCTGTGGAAGAAAAGTTTTTCTTTGTACAAAATAATGATGCAGAGACTAAAGAGTCTCCTGCTGGAATTTTAAACCCAGGTGACTAATCAGGAAAAGTAAAAATAATTCTTGGTGGTTCGGCAAGTCTATTTGTAATGGAGCCTGGTCAACACCGGTTTTTCTTAATGCCATACTGTACCTCCCAAAATTTACGGGCAATGAAACGGGATTGGGGTAGAGCCTACTAATGACGTAAGTAGCTCCACCCCTGAAATGCCTTGTCATGTCCCCAAATGAATGCCACACTTCACCCACCGTGGGACTTTGCTAGGATTACCAGCATTCTAGGCAGACCCTTCAAATCGGGTCTGCCCGGAGAAACCGTGACTGTTGGGGGAAATGCAATTATAACTTGCCCTGTTGGATAGAAGGTTTTGCACCTGAGCAAATGGTTGGTTGCTCCCTAAAGTGTTGTGTGATGGGGTTGTGTCAATAAATCAATGGCATTCTATGAGTGTGCAGCTTTTCTTGAACTATACACTTTGTCTGCAGTGAAAAAAATTCAGGCACAGCATTTTCCTCCAGTTATGGGGACAGACTGATATTAAAATCCTGGCTTATACGATGTAGATGTTCCCAATTCACCAAGCCATTTAACATCAGTCAAATGCAACAGAAAAGATTAATAAGCAAAGTGAACTAGATTTTCCCAGTGCTGACTCCATAAAGGTACTGGGCTTCTTTGGGAAATCAGGCCTTTTATGTAGCTGTTGACCTGAGGAAGAGAGAAGTGTATCTCTCGAAAGCTTGTCTGTAAAAATGAACTGTTAGTCCATAATAAAAAGGTATCACCTTATCCTACAGTACTCAGCAGTTCCATGGAATGTGTCAAACTTCGATCCAAAAAAATTCTAATCTAACCCAATTGAAGTTGACGAGAACCAAATCGTCACCATCAAATTTCTCAACCGAACGTTGACATTTTAACAACAAATTTATGATTTTGACACCACAGGAATTTTTGACTCTGTAGGTTTCATTTGCTTTTTTCACCCAAGTCTCCATCATTCAGTATTTATTTCCCAAATTTCTATAATATTTTAATACAATTTTCTCCTACTGGGACTGTGATCCTGTCTTGGTATATTATACTTATAGCTAAAGGAGGGACCTTCCATCT
Organism: Hymenochirus boettgeri; assembly: GCA_019447015.1. Classification (NCBI taxonomy): domain Eukaryota; kingdom Metazoa; phylum Chordata; class Amphibia; order Anura; family Pipidae; genus Hymenochirus; species Hymenochirus boettgeri. Next base: position 12,119,924 of record CM033472.1, read on the forward strand.
GCACTAGACATCATTCCCACCATTAATGTCTCTGCTAATACAGTAAGTCCTGCTCACCATACATAGCAGTTAGCACCAAAAAATATTTTTTTCTATTCAAATTATCAAACCTGCATCACTGAAAATATTCTCCAATTTACTAAATAAAGGAGTTCTAGAAGCATTATAATGCAAAAATTCCCCTGTTAAAAAGTACATTGATTTTATAATTATTTGAGATATAGGATCAAGTATGCTTACCTACTGTTCCCTTATGGGAGCAAAGCAATAACCCATTAAAGTAGAATGGGAGGAATGAATACTCAATTTTATCTACCATATTATTATGGATCCAAGAGATAGAAAAAAAAACAAAATAAAAAAATAACAACTCCTTTTATATAACATATCACTGTGAAATGTTAAGAAGGTTTTGTGAGGTTCTTTACAGCCTTTCAGGGGTTAAGCAAATTGGCAATTTTACGGGGGGGGTTAATTTATGCCATTTTAGAAAGCAACACATCCTATACAGACCAATTTGACCAAAATGCCTTTAATGGTTTATGGATCCTACGTCAACAGAAACCATAAATAACCCTGTTATAGGATTTCAAGTTCCTATCAATCTTTGATAACCATCACCCCGCTTATGTCATTACCATAGGACTAAGGTGGCCATGGCTTTATTTCAGATCTATGTGCGACAATCGCGGAAATTACCATGTTCTGGATTTACAGAGTCCCATCAGGTACAGTATTTTATTAGTTGATCAAACAGGTTGTGTAACGGAGCACAGCTAATATCTTCCTTTTACCCTAATGACCTGAGGATGGAGTTAATTATAGAGCATAAGCCTCTTTTGTGATTACTTAGTACTTTCTAAGCCAGCTTCAAATGATAAAACATTTTATTTTTCCACCTCACTGGGTATAAGACTCTTTCCACCACCCCCATTCTTTTTGGAAAGGACCAGAATGTGTGTGTGTGTGGATTCCCTCGGTAGGAATGTTTGAGCGGTTGAGCTGATTTTTATGTGATCCACTTTAAACCACTTAAAATCCAAAAGAAGTGAAAATAATTTGCAGCTGAATGAAAAGTCTAATGATTTTTTTTTTCTCTTTTTCTAACTGTGAAATAGGACAAAATAAAAATAATAATAATAATTACTGTGTTCCTGGGAGAATCATCAAAAAATATGTAAAGTGCTTGAAATAATGGATTCTACGGAGAAGTGAGGCTTTTGTTTGGTACAGTCACAAAGAGATTTAATAAAACAGACCGGCTTTTAAAAGGTTAATTAAAGGATAAGTGCACTGTAAAATCAAGTTCTGTTCATTTGGAAGCTGCAGCTTTAAAAATACTGTTGCCATATTTTTTTTTTTACCTATGCCCCTCCAGAGCCTAGCTTTGTGCCTTGGAAGTTGCTGACATCTTGTTACTGGTTTGCTGAATGTTAAGCTCCGCCCCTCTGAGATTTCCTCTGCTTTCTCCTGCTTGAGCCTCAAACAGTAATTGCTTGTGAGTTCCGTGCACACGCAAGTGCACGGAAGTCACAGGCATTACTGTTTGAGGCTCAAGCAGGAGAGTGCACTTATCCTTTAACAATTTCACGTGAGAGTCTTCAGTATGTTTTTCAGAAAATTCTAAATAATTGAGGGTGATATTTATACTGAGTGGGGGAAAAAATTGCCACAAAATTTCTACACCGAAATTTGACTTTTATTTATCAACACAGCTTGTTGAATGCCCGACAACGATTTTTACATTTACAGTTAAATTTGTTTTCTTTACCCAAAATTTGTATATTTACTATATACAGTTAACCTTCTTCTACAGGGATTATGTGGGTTGTGATTCTATCGTAAATTATTATTATTATTGTTATTTTTGGGAACTAGGGATGGACCATTGTTGGACCTGGAACAGTTTCAATGTGGTACTGTTGAAATTTTGACTGTCGAATTTCCAGTTCAGACTGTCGAAATCCCACGTTAAAACCTCCCATTGTATGTACTGTATCTCTCTGTTCAAGTTTGTGCAATGCTGGTATGACGGGGAAAAGATTGCCAAGACAACCCAAAAAACAAGATCAGGTGGATAGAAAGTAATAAAAAGGACAAATCTACATACAATAATAATAATAATTAGCAAATTAAAAGAAAAACAAAAATTGTGTAGTCAATTTAGTTTAGTTTAGCAATCTTAAAAAGCCATCATTTTATAACTTACTGTGTTAGTTCTATTTCCTATGCTATTGGCTTCTTACATATATTAAATTGTCAGGTTAAAACCTTAATCTACTGTATGTGAAATGTAAGTGTATATTTGTATAGAGCCTCTGGAAAAATAGAGATGGCCGTTCAGTTTTTAGATTTACGTATCTCGGGAAAAAAGTTCCGAAAATCTGAAAGTGGAACGTACTTTCAGGACTTCAGAGCACATTTTTGATAATTATCAAACTTTCAAGGCTATTTTCGATAATTATCGAAAATAACCTCAAACGTTCGTTAATTCTCGAAAATACGTTCGGAAACTACTTTTGAGTTTCTGACCATATTGTCGAGGATCAGTTTGAGGATATTTTTGAGGGTTATCAAAAATAGCCTTGAATGTTTGATAATCATCAAAATGTTTTCCCGAAATTCGAACAATCTGCTTAGTTTTGGACGGAACATTTGGATCTCGTAACCAAGGGGTTCCGTGTCTGATCCGGGTCCAAGTCCATCAAGTTCAACCCGTCCATGCAAAACCCATGGGACATTGCTTTGCCAAGTTATAATATAACCTTTTTATTATTATTATTATTATTATTATTGTGGATTTATATACATTTTCTGAGGCGCTTTACAATTAAATGTATACATTCACATCTGGCACTGCCCCGAAGAGCTTACAATCTAAGCACATTTATATGACACATACAACCTATCAGTATGTCTTTATGATTGTGGGGGAAACCGGAGTGCCCGGAGGAAACCCACGAAAGCACAGGGAGAACATACAAACTCCTTGCAGATGTGTCCAAGGGTAGATTCGATCCATAGCGCTGCAAGGCATCAGTGCTAACCACTTTTTGTGTCCTCTGCATCTTATATGTTAATGAATGGATAACGACAGAAAATCAGATCACGGTTTAGGCAACTACAATTTTATATTTAAAAATAGCTGTTGAGATAATCATTAATCCAGGATTCAGCTAAGATAAAATCAGAAGCAGTGAATTTTAGGCAATACGATTACGTATTACCTAGTTGGTGTTAATGTAAAACAAACAAATAATTTTAGCAAATTGACTTGTCTTTCTTTCAGGCTTTGCCTTTTGAGACCCCCAGACTGGGATGATGGAAAGACCTTCCTTATCGCGTTTGCAACAGAGGCATTTGCTCCAAATGTTTGAACATATGACAAAATGTGCACTGAGTCAGATTTTTAATCCCTCTCCCACACACTATCTCAGTTACAGGGAAAATATAAGAAGAGGAAGAGAGAAAGACATTCAAATACAACATTTTATTTTAACAAATTGAATTTCGACATAACACATTGGAATAAACAGAGAAAAAAAAAACCCTCCAGTTAACTCCTCGTCCATATCCACACATTGGACATAAAGGGTCACAATACATGTTTCTAGATATAATTCTGTTCTTTAAAACTGGGAAAGTATCAGGGGTTAATTTTACATTCTGTGTTAAGAGATGAAACCTCTTTGTACTGAAACTAGATCCTTTTAATATGAAATTGAATGATGAATTTCCTTAGGAGATCCGCTACAAGCCTAATACAGACGTGGTTTGTCACTTGCCATTGTTTCTTCTACATAGCCATGGCTTGTTCTGCCTGGCCTTCCTTTGGAAGGGAAACTTACTGACACCAGTAATGCATATTCTACTGTATTACAAACACCCAAATACATTTTTCAGCTCATACGTATCATTAGAATAGAAGAAGAATAGAAGAATATTGGACGGAAAATGTTCCTCAACTAGACAAATTGTCAGCCAATAGCATTGAGTGAGCAAATCTCAACCCTTGTTTGGGACACATAATCCTGACTGACCAGATTAGACGTTCATCTAACCATCGCATTTCCCACATACAGTAGCGGTTCTCACCTTCAGCCATTCCTGAAACGTGTAATGGCAAGTGTTTTCACACACGACTGCGTGTGCAATTCTGGTTCGTTGTTGCGCATTGTTCCACATTTGCGCATGCGATTCTGCTATGTAACATTATGGAAACGCATGCATTTGTGAAAAAAACGGTGAACGCCAAACAGAAATGGATGCACAGTCGTATGTGCATCGGAAATCAAGTGAACTTTTGTGTTCTGGTGATTTCCATTCGAACTAAAATTGCTAGTGAAATCGCATTAGTGTGGCCTAGCCCTAATAAAATGTCTCTTAAACAGTTTACTGCTTCTGTCCTTCAGCAAATTTATTGTGTTGTTTCTCTAGCTCTCTATTACTTTCTATCTTTCTCTGCACAAAGATAAAACCTATAGAAAAAAAAAACTGTAAAGCGCTGTGAAGTATGGCAATAAAGTCTATCTTAATTTAAGGAAGCAAACATAAACAATCGTATATCTGTTGTATTCAATTAGATCAACTGGACCTGAAGTTTAGTTCTTGAAGACGTTTCGCTAGTCATCCGACGTTTCACTAGTCATCGGTCTTCAAGAACTAAACTTCAAGTCCAGTTGATCTAATTGAATACAACAGATGTACCATGACCTGGATGAATGAGAACCTAAACAAGCATAAAGAATCGTACCAAATCTTCCCGTTAACTTCTGGCTCCCTCTGATATGGGTTACACTGCCTCACCCAAAAATAGCCATAACAACAAAATTCCAAGGGTCCGGGCATAGATATGGTGCAAAATAGGTGAGTTTATTCCTCCATTAAGAGTAAACAGACAGGCAACGTTTCGGGCCCACACTCAGCCCTTTAGCTTTAGCAAACAGGACAAAGACATTTCACGGAAGCGGACCTCCTTAAAACTATGCACTAAGCTTCCACTCCTTTTCAGATTAGGGAGAAAACAGCCATAACATCACCAACTTCCTGTGCTGTGAGTCTTTTACGGATTCAGCTTTTCCCATCTCTGTGCAGAAACCAATTTCACACACAAGGAATGTCCTTTAGATGGTAGTGCTTATATTATAGACTATATTTGAATATTTATTAATACACACATTTTAGTAGTCATATAAACCAAGCTTGATCCTCTCAAAGAGATCTTTTTCCATTCTCAATCGAATCTACTGCTCTGGAATCTTTCTATAGAAGGTCACAGACACTTTCTTCTATTTTGAGGTTTAGTATCTTCTAATACAAAATGTTTTGAACGGATTTTTAAATCAGTTGAGCTCATCTAGACATCCCTTAAATTCAGTTACTTCTACTACAGTTACTTCTACTAACATGTAGAGCTGATTGATTGCACCAGAATACCAGAATTTTATTTTACTTCAAAAAGGTGATGGCCATATTAAAATGCTTCTAAGTTTATGGACAATTATATAATAAATGAAGTCTATTAAAAAAAGTTCCTCTATAGTGGAAAGGGATTAGAAGATTCTTACCTCAGCCCATTACTCTTCTGGATCAAACCACTTTTTTTTTTTTTTTTTTTAATGGTATGTACACTGAAAAAATGATTTTGCTTCATCCTAATCTATAATTAAATACATGTAAATAGCAATTACTCTGGGATGTGTTTGTTGCTGCATGCCTTTAATCCAGTACTTGTTTTGCTCCTCCTTTCCTCTGACCAGACTTTTTATTTTTAACTGAGCATGCTCGGTAATTACTATCATTTAGCACTGAGTAAATTAATTCCCCCACTGTCACCCATCCAGTTACTGTTATATCCTTCCAGTTACAGCAAAAACCAGTACCTGCACACAGCAGAAGATAAGAAACTTGGTTGACAGCTGAAGCAACTTATGCTTCAGATTAGATATCTAAAGAAATAGGTGACAGATCAACAAAACTATTTTAAATGTAAATTTAAATGATCTTATTTTAACACTTCATTTTCTGTATAATTTCCATGAATGCTGTTCCTCCATGTTTTCTCAGACATTTAGGCATCACAGAAAATATTAAAGTCTCGTCATTGGCTAACTTCACCCCACAGTTGGGTTTATCTGTGCTATGAGCCCCTGTAAGCTGGGCATCTGTTTTGTAATTGTTTGCATATTGTGTGGTAATTACTTTTAATTACTTTGGTACACTTTAATTACTTTGAAGAAGAAGATACTGAGCAATATATATGAAAGCTTGCATTTTCTTCCGTTTATTATGGTACTTTAGGGTAGCGTCAAGAGCTTTTTTTTCGTTGTCTGGTATTTATATTTTATGTCCCCAGGATGCATATTTTTATAAATGAAAAGAAAAACAACTCTCCGTGGTGACCTTGCAATGTTTGCCATTAAATATTTATATTCAGGATCATCTGCACAGGCTAAATAGCTATTTGCCATTCACTGATGAATCATAACCCAAACTATTTCTGTGCCCAGGTCACTGTGCAATTATTCTTTCAGTAGGATGCACTTGTCCCAAACTACCAGGGAAAAATAAGATATAAAATTGAAGGTCTTGCACAAACCATTTGCCTACTGAATGTTGACATTTGTCCTGGTCAAAGCAACAGTAGGGAGGCCTTACAAATCCACAGTCTCGTTGATATGACAATCTGTCATTTGAGGTGCTTTGAGTTAAGTGCCATTTGCCTTGTTCCATAACTACGGCTCTGACAAGTTTTTTTTTCTGCCCTTCAAACTAAAACAGAAAACTCTTCCAATTGATTTCATGTTTTCAAGATGATCCTTAACCCCTTTAGCTGTCACGCGGGGTCTCAGAATTTCAAATTGAGGCTAACAAAGTTCTGAATCATTTTCAAATCCAGTGGCATATAATTAACAGTGAAAGCTAGTGTCAGGCTATTAACAGAACAACATTGCCTCTTCTCAATTATTTCTAGCCTTGCCTCATAATGGGAATGCATGTAAAAAGAGGTTGCTGTACTTTATGTAAAAAAAAAAGGTTCAGTTGGTAACAAGCCAGGATTATAGATTGTTTGCATTAGCACAGATGGTGAACCAAAGCTTATCTAAAAATAGATGGAGCCATATAATTTAGAGGGGCTGAAGTGAAAAGGGATTTAACACTTTGTAAGGTCAGGTGCACCACAGTCCATACCAGAGGTTCATAGTCAGGGGGGGAATCAGAATTATCTGTCCAAAACTACAATTCTAAACTCATTCATCCTGGCTAAGATCCTATCTCTCTTACAGAACCTAGTCTGTGTGTTATGACAGATGTTTGTTCTCCATCTACGCTCTCTCCCTGAGGATGTCATCAGCTCATTTGGTTTTAATTATCATCTTTATGATGATGATACACAAATTTACTTTTCCACCCCACATTAAAGCTAGGTACACACACTAGTGATAAAGCCCCGATAGCGTTGGATCCGATGGTATCATGGTTTATCAGTACTGTGTGTAGCGGCTTTCCCGAACGAACGCACGGCCGCCAAACGTTCACGTCAACCGAGCGGCCGTTCAGGAAAAAACTAAAATTTCCCTTGGCTGTGGTAGTCTCCCTATATGGGAGTAGGCCGTGGCCGAAGAAAACACACAGTCCCAAGCGTTCTAGCAGATCCTGTCTGTCATCTTTTAAAAATCTGTACTGTGTGTACCCAGCTTAAGTCTTGACATCCATTTGCTTATCTCTGACTGTCTCCTTTCTATTTTCTCGGAACCCAATTATTGATTCCTTTCTCTATCCTTTTCAAAACTCATTACCAATGTTGCTTATTCATTCAAAATATTGCAAAAATATGTATGCTCCTATCCTAACTACCACAATGCTTATCCATGCTCTCATTCTATCACACCAGGACTACTGTAACCTACATAGTGGTCTTTCTGCTTCCCATCTTTCTCTTCAGTCAATAGTAAACTCTGCTGCATTTATTGATTTACTCCAATAAACAGGATCTCAAATCTCCCCACACAGCTCCCCATTAAACAATGTAATGTTTTTAAAATCCTTCTCTTAAAATTAAAATCCCTTCTCTCTTTATTACATTTCTTCTCTCATGTCTCCATATATTCCTTCCCATAAAGGGTGAACATTCCTTTAAAAGGGTACGTATAGTGTAAAAAAAAATTATCTAAAACAATAAATACATGTAAACAGCATTGTCTCTAAAGTGTGTGTGTTGCCTTTGTTTTTCTCGGGCTCTGTATCCCCCCTTTCTGACTAATCCGACTATCTGTGCTCAGCAATCACTATAAGGCAGCACTGGGTTAAGGAATTTCCTACCATGCAATTTACACATACCAAATGTCACCAGCAGAACAGCTTATGATAATAAGGCACTTGATTGACAGCTAAATGTAAGATGGTTTATATTGGATATCTAAAGAAATAAGGGACAGATCAACAAATACATGTTTAACCCTTTAACAGGTGAATTCTCATTAACTACAGCAATGTAGGAGTCCCAATATGATTTCTCTGTCCTGCTCTATTTACTCAGTAATATCTGTCTTCATTCATCACAATACTGTTTCACGGTTTTAATGTAAAATCTCCCGATATAACGTAGATCTCTACCATCTAATTACCACCAGTTAGATAAGGGAGATGGTTCCTTTATCCCTAGTGAAACATCACTGCAAAATTAGGCTCTGCTTGAGGGATCTGAATAGCTGAATAAAGATCAAACAAGGGTATAACCTGTCTATGGGAGAGATGCTACATTCAAAACAATAAGTCATTTAACCTAAGAGTTTGCCCTGGGGATCCCTCTCCTTCACCGCTGATCAGATACAGTACAGCTGCTTCTGATGTAGATGTGTATGGCAACTCACCTTAAAGAAATGCTTAGAAATAAAACTGTAAACATAAAAGCCTCAACGGAAGATTTACAGAACAATAAAGTAGGGCAGAGTTGTCGAACCTGGGGCACTTTTTGGAAACTACAACTCCCAGCATGCTGCAAGCACTCCACGCAGAGAGTTGTAGTTTTCAAAAACCTGGTTCGACATCCCTGATGTAGGGTTTAGTATCGCTACCCCAGGTAATAAAAGTCATCCAATGGTAAGACATGCTCTGCAAGGAGTCACTGACAGTGGCAGACATGAGGATTGGACCAGAGCGATGAAGGCACAAACAGTACATTAAACAGGCTGTGGTGGCTGCACGGAGCACAACCACCCTGCACTCATTCCCGTGATGCATGAACTGTTGCAATATAAATTCTAGATCATGAAAATGACTGCAGGTAAGGTGTGTCCTAAAAAATGATTGCATCACCCTGTAAATTTCTCTAAAAGGGCAGGTCTCCCCCTCTCCAAGTCAGAACTCCCCCCCAAAAAAACTGAAATACTTACCTGACTCCCTGGTGTTCCTGGAAGAAGTTTTTTATGAGCTTGCACAGCCACAAAGGGTGAGACATTGTGTAGCCATCATAAGTCATTGGGGCACAGCTGTGACTGACAGTTACCATCCAGAAAAGCAGAGGGAAGGTGGACATGAAGGTGAGCATCTTCTTCCAGGAATGCCCGGGAGCAGGGTAAATGGGTTTGGGGTTTTTTTTTGGGGGGGGGGGGTGGAGAGGTCATGCTTTGCTGAACAAATGTCTTCTAGGTGGTGGAAATACCCTTTAATTTACCTGGTGAACATAATTGGAGCTAATGCAATAAGTGGTGCAGAAGTTTGCCCGTGCTGGTTATCTACAGCAGTTATTTAACTGCATAACCTAGTAAAAAGCTAACATCTGTTTGGTTGCTGCAGATGAAAGCCAGGGACAAACTTTTACACCTTATATCAGCCACAACATGTACCTGATGTTGACCAAACAGAAATAACATCATCACCTATAGGAGACCATAACACTATGATTCAATTCATCATTTTCAAGAATATTTTATTTAATTATCATTAATATGGGGGGAAAAGTTTATCTGAGTGAATATTACTGGTAAGTTAACTGATGATATCTATATGGGTTTGGCCTCCTTAAGACACATGTTCTTCTCTGAAGAACATTCAGTAGATCTTTAGAAGATTATACATATATGTGTTTGTCATCCTTAAAGGACAATTATACTCACCTAGACCCCACTCCTGCCATCCGTGCCATCTGTAGCACCCAGGGTGAGGACCTAACCGCACTCTCCTCACCCTTGGGTTCACTTTCTAACTCTAGATTTACTCACCTAAAGTTTCCTTGGGTGCTCTCCTCCCACTTCCGTGTTTGCAGTTCGGCCAGTGAGAAGACATGCTTCTTTCAGAACTTGTCTCCTCATTGGCCAAAGTCATAGACGGACTTGAGGATCGGAGCACCAACGAGGAAGTGTGGTTCTGGTGTGGTGTCTTTTAAGTTCCGATTTCTTCTCTAAAGTAGATCATCCAAAAATATCTATATATGTTTGGCCTCCTTAAGTTCCAATTTTTTCTGGGAAGAACGTTCAGTAGATTATCTGATGCTATCTGTATGTGTTCGGCCTCGTTAATTTCCATTTTATTTTCTGAAGAACGTTCAGTAGATTATCTGATGATATCTATATGTGTTTGACCTCCTTCCTTTCTTATTTCTTCTGTGCAGAAAAGGAAATTTGTACTTAAGTCCCATGAAAACAGAAGTTTGGATTCAGTCAGGAAAGTTTCTTAAAATGTATTTGTGAAAGTGAATCTTTGCTTGGGCAAAAAGTAATAATGGTCTGGGCTCTTTTCATCATAGACTGATAAATAGTAATTGGGTTATTTTTGAGAAGGCAATGCATCCCTAAAACTCTGTATGGATATACATGCTCAGTGAGAAGCAATTACCATCAAAAACAAAGGCAAATATTGTCCCTGGTACAAGGCACTAAGCAGTTAGAATCATCCGTACCTAAACTATGCCAGTGTCTTCATATTTAAACTTTATCTGCGCTAATTGGCTTGCTGGGTAGCCAACATCCAGATAAACCTCAGAGAAGATCTTTAAAGTTTTATTTTGGAATCCAGCAGTTCCCTAACATCAGAACATAATTTTCCCAACCCCTTTAGCTATAATTGGATTAAAATGAAACACATGAACTCATCTCTACATTCGTCTCTGTCTTTTGTCTTAATTTGTTCCAGCAAAACAAAACGGACCTTTTAAAAGAAATGGCACAGAGACCAACAAAGGATAAACGCATTGAGCTCTGTTCATTTTGGGCTTCAGCTGCATATTACAAAATGGACTAGTGGAAAAGTCCGCTTCCCATAACTGGCCTACAGCCAGTTGCACAGATTTGCCCTTGCGCTGATATGATATCAAATAGAATTAGTTTTGACAATGAGCAGAAAATATGTAAAATGGGACATCTGGTGCTTGTCATTGATAGTATTGTAAACAAAATCTGAGGAATCAAGGGGGGAAAAGATGGATTCGAGCCAACTGAGTTTAGATATTTTATTTTAAAAAAATTACAGCTCAATATATCGTAACTACTATATTGGCCTGTACAGTATGTTGTGAACTGACCTCTCTTTAAAGGGCATGTCCACCCCCAAAACTAAAATTTAACCCACTACTGGCCCCACTCTGTAGTGTATAAAAATCCTTACCTTACACCCCGGCTCCAAATGGTTCTCCTGTAATGTCCCCCCAAAGTTATAAAAGCTGGCCACCAGGAGCCTGGCCACCAGGGAAATTGTTTCCACCTCTGAGCTGTCCTCTCAGAGGTTTTTGGCTTGCTCAGAGCAGCCCTTCACTCCCTCCCCCCCCTCCCTCTCCCTCCCTCTCCCACCAGTTTTCTTCTCCCTCCCCCTAGTGTAAATCCCCTTGTACATATATTAGGGACAGTTCCCCCAGCCCCAACCACAATGAAATATTTATAAGAAAGTCCCCCGATCTTTACTTACCTTCCCTCTTTCTTCCGGTGTTCAGAACTGCCGGCAGCCGCGTCTGATTGGCTGCCTCTAAGCCAATCACAGATGTGGCTGCCGGTCCGGCCCCAGTCCGGCCCCCTGCTTGCAGTTCTGTGCAAGCAGAAGGCCGGGCATTGCGGTGGAGGAGAGAGGGAAGGTAAGTAACGATCGGGGGACTTTCTTATTAATATAATATAGCAGTTAGGGCTCTGGGAACTAGCCCTACAACATATAAAAACATTTTAAAGGTTTTTTTTTTTAAAGGGGTGGACATTCCCTTTAAATTTCTTTTAAAATAGCAAAAAATACAACCCTCCCTTCCATAATAGTACACAGGGTGAGGACCTAAACTCGGCTTCACCCGTTTTTTTTTTTTTTAAGTTTCCCTAAATGAAGCCAGGAAACACTAAGCTCTTCGGGCTCTTCCCCAGTGGTAGAACACATCTTCCCATTGATAACAGTGATAGAACACATCTTCCCATTGATAACATTTGGGGAGAAGCAAGATTTGCGTTTTTTGGTGGAACTACAGGAAATCCATCAGTGAAGAGTTCTTTTCTTTTTCTATATTTGTGTTTAGTCCATCATAGGTCTCTCAAAGTAATGCCATAGGGAAACATAACTTGTTTCCAGGTACTAAGAGTTTCCAGGTACTAAGATTATGTACATAGGTACAGCCTAATACAATCACATTGCTCTCTAGTGTTCAAATATTTTGCCATTTTTTTTGCTTGTGAATGAGAGCTATTAACAAACATTTGTGTTTTGTTAAAATAAAACAGAAACAGAGATTGTTCCAGTACATCAACAGTTTGTTATTCCCTTTCTCCTTGTTGTGGTCTCTTTTCTCCATGTAATTTCCCAGTAAACATTAGTATTCCTAGTCCAGTGTGAATACAATCCAGTGGTTCTCACTGTCCAGATTAGTCCACTCTACTCAACAGATCAGCCTTTTTCTAAAGCTAGGTACACACGCTAGCGATAAAGCCCCAATACCGATGGATCCGAGTCTGCCGCGGCCGAGGGAAACACACACTCCCGAGCCTGGACTGTGTGTATGCAGATCTTTGAAAGATGACAGACAGGATTTTAAAGTCATCTTTCAAAAATCTGTAGTGTGTGTACCCAGCTGAAGGCTGGGTAAACACCATACAATATTTACAGCCGACTGACCAACACTACCGTGTGAGGTTGTCGGCTGAAAATATTCTAGGGTGTGGGTATCGGGTATGTTGGTAAAACATATGGTAGTTCCCTATCGGACCTCTCGATCAGTTGCGGCAAACTGCTGGCCACAGCTACTTTTGCTGTGACTTACAGTGATTTGTCCAGGCCAAGCACTCACTGATGGCAAACAGTCGGTTGGGAAAAATCTTGCCCCATGTGTACCAAGCCACTTAAGCTGGCCATACACAAGGCAGACAAATGTTTAATCTACCTAATGTCTAAAGACATTCCCCTCTGGTCCAATTATTTTGTGATTGCAAAAAAAAAAAAAAAAAAAGGGCTAGGCAGTTCATAGATGAATTCCAAGTTTGTCTGTAGATGATGAACCTCTAATCTAATAACTATATAGTATATTGATTGTGTATGCCTAGGCACAAATCTCCACAGTCCTCTACCCTAAGAGCATAACTATATAGCTGATCAAATGCACACTATATTCAAATGCTTAATACATTTATTAGTGACCCACACTCAACGTTTCAAGGATCACCATGAAGGGGACAACGTGATCCCCAAAACGTTGTTTGTGGTTTACCAATAAATGTATAAAGCATACATAAATGTATAAAGCATACATATGCTTTATACATTTATAGTGTGTATTTCTCAATGTTATATTGATCAGCTATATAGTATATGGCATCTTTATTCTGATTCAACAATCATTTTATGTCTTTGCTACTGTAAGTAACTGTGTGAGGCAGATCTACAAGTTCTGTCTGCAACCAGTCACACCTCTTAAGATGCTATCACACATGAAAGTGCTTCCTTCTTATCTCTGAACTGAAAAGCAATTTTTCAGCTCTCACCAACATATATCGAAAGAAGAATGTGGTACATAAATTTGTATTAAGTAAAAAAAAATCATATACACATTTTATATGCTGAATTCCTCCTCCAGCTGCGATCTGAAGATTATCAGAGCTTCTGTTGTAGGTCAGGCAATGGATACAAATTCCTTTAACAAATGTTCATAGCAGATGCCAAGTGACTAACTTAAAAGACAACATCTCCGTTACATCCAATAAAAAAAAAAAGAGGGAGTTGAATAATACACGTCTCTTCTATTGCAGGAAGACTTTACAGAGAGCTGTTAACACTGCAGCACAACTGGGCAGTGATTGCTGGTTTTAGGTTAAGGCCACCTAGGCAAAGATCTAGGGCCTCTATGTTGGTCCAGGGCGCTTTTTATTCTCCCTAGCATCGCCCTGTCAGCTTTTACTTCCTGTGTTAGATCTGCTCTTCTTGTTCTGCTGCTGTAATTTGTAACATTGTATCTAGTACAGACCCTGAACTCAGCTCCCTTTACTTGGATACAATGTTACAAATGAACTGAAGGTGAAGCTAGGAGGGGGGGGGGTGAGCTCAGCTAATAGTACTGAGGAGAACAGCTCTAAAATGGCAGGTAAAAGCTGCTGCAGACTTTGACAGTGACCCTGTGACTAGCAGCCATGAGATCCCTATCCCTGCCTCTTTCTTCCTTCCATCCAACTCTCCAATTAGAACTTAGAGTGGGTGAGGAGTGAACAAATCAATGGAGGAGACATGGAAAGCCGGTACATAATGTATATCATGTCAATGCTGGCACTGAAAGTGTTAAAGGTAGTACTCTGCTGACACTGAAGGGTTAATGACAATACTCTGGCAAAGTGCAGGCACCGAAAGTATTAATAGGAAAGTATGTTGGCACTGAAAGTGTTAATGGCAATACAATGGGGAAGTCTGCTGGTACTGAAGGGTTAATGGTAATACTCTTGAAAAGTGCTGGCACTGAAAGTATTAATAGTAAAGTCTGCTGGCACTAAAGGCTTAATGGCAATATACTGCTGGCAATGGTTAATGGCAAAAAAAGGGTTAATGGCAATACCCTGGAAAGTGCTGGCACTGAAAGAGCGAAACATCTCAGATCTCACCAAATTTTCCTGTTCTGCCCTACAGGGCTGGAAACAATAAATGGGGAGAACACTGGTGCCACATACCGCGCATCCACTGAAACCTATCCTGTCCTTCCAATCAGTATTTCATTGGTGGCCAGTGATGCTGCATAAGCACAAATGTATGTATACACGCCCGTCTCCCCTGGTAGAGCATGCCCCTCTAACCAACTAGAATTAGACTTTTGTCTATAGATGTTCGTGTAATCAATATCATATCTTGAGCGCTGGCAGTTTTCTTACTTTCGAAATTCTTGCCTGAAGTATTTATTTTGCACCCGCAAAAAAGAACAGGGTTAAGGCGACTTGTGTTGAAAGTCTTGGGAACAGCGTACAGTAAGTTTTAATGTATGGACACCTTTAGCCCTATCAGTGCAGTTAACAGATCAGATACCTACCCTTTGAATAAGGAGTTTTTTTTGTCTTTTTTATCTCTCATGACTCAGACATTTCTTGTATGATATTTTTTGACTAGTATGGAGGTCCAATTCCCTGGCTCTACACTTGTCATACTTTGCACCATACCATACATTACTAATTATGGAATGTTGGGGATCAAGAGTGGATCCCCATTATGCATCTTTTAGAGCATGTCTTTCCATTGGTCAGTTCCCAGAGGGAGTGGGCGGGGCCTAAGCTCTAGAACAGGCACAATTTCAAGCTATGGGTAAGACGCATCAGTTCAAAATCCAGGGGTAAGGACAGGGTATTAAGTATTTAAAGCATGATTACAGAAAATTGAATGCATATCCTAAAATGCTACGATTTATATCCAGGCCTTATTTAAACCATCTGTTCAACAGTATTAACTTCCAATAATGATTCTATGTTCTGTTTATTTTATCTGATATCCAAAAACCTTAGTTCTGATTTCGTAAATTGCCCAAGGCAAGGCGATGAGTTGCATTGAGCAGACCGGTTAATATCACATTTGAATATGTATTTAATTGGCCCTTTCTGTTCTACAGATGGTGACATATGCCCTACAAAATGACACCTCTCTATTCTATAGTTACATTATGTAACCAGAACATAACAGGAAAAACAAGTAGGAGGAAAGAACGGAATTTGATTTTTCATCTCCGTATTTACATGATCACGAAGTTCAGTAGGTCTTCACTGAATATTAAGTTAAATTTATCTGGCTGTGAATTCAAGCATAAGTGTAAATAAGACTTTAAAAGATCTAAGTAAAGAATTTTGCACTATTTCAAAAAGTTTACGAATCTAAGAACTTTGAAACGAAGTACCCTTATGGTGATATATCTCTAGGAAGAACAATCAAGGGCTAATCTTTGCAAAGTACAAAGCCCTATAGCTTAAAACAAAACCTTAAATATTGGAACACCTTCAATCAATGATCAATAATACATGTAATATAACAAATATATCTCATATCGCATTGAAGTTTTGTTAGTGATTTAAACAAAGCATTAGTTGAGGTTTGTACCATGTTGGTCAAGTAGGAGAAGACCATGTGATTTAGTTAGAGGATGTGAATTTATATGAACTATATAGCCAAGTATTGCTGTATCCTAAATAGCTTATCAGTTGTCTACTATTCAGACTGGATTTAGCAAGCCTAGTTATAAGGTAATTACCACTACTAGGGATGTTCTGTAGTTTTGGCTAGAAGTGCACCCAAACCCCAAACCTGGTCCTAAAGCAGATTTCACAGATTCGCCAGAACTTAAACTTTGCAGATTTCTAACTTTTTCCGATTTTTCCAAACCGCGGAATGATTTTCGAAAAATTTCGAAATTTCTCGAAATTTCAAATTTTTTTCAAAAATATTACAAGGAATGGCAAAACTGAAAGGGCATGAAGCTACTGGTACTGGATGGTGTATTTTTTGGGGGGTATTGATACGTGTTCCCTCAGTTAATTTCCCAGATCCCTGAGCCATTTACAGTAAGTTACTTTTACTATTTATACCTTAATTTTACTAGATTTTTTAACTCCCGTTGACTTTTAATGTGAACACACTTGCGGATTTTAGAATTCTCTGATTTTTTTCCAAAAATCAACAAATCTGCAAACTAAAGGGATTTCAGTGAGTTTGGCTATCTGTACTTTGACCTGAACCAGTCAGGCAACTAGCAAAACATAATTAAGATACTAAACTTCAAGTCCCATTAATGTAACTTATTAGCACACATGATCTGGATGAATGAGAATCTTCACACATAATACAAATGATCTGAAGCCCAGAGTTATTTTATTTTTTTTTTTTTAAATCTCATTTAACAAATTTAATTTTAAATTTCCCCTTTAAAACAATAATATGCCTTAATAAACCATGAAATAAAATCTCATTGAAATAAATCGCCATCATATCTCTGTGATGTACTCCAAAATTGCAAAACTTATCAGTACAAAATCAAATCGACGTGACACCAATTTGTCTTAATTTTTGTCAAATCTGCTGCTATTTTTAGTGTCGCAATTGCGAATTAACGCTAATCAGTGGGAAAGCAAATCAAGCCCAATAGAGTATGTCATTCTCTGCGTGAATGGCCATTTTGTACTAATGATAAAAGATAGAAATTCAGCCTTAACTGTGTTCTTAAGATTCATTAGAAAATCTCAATTGATGCAAATCCAATTCCAAAAAGCCACCAAGAGAGTTTAAATACGTTGACTTGAAATGGTTAAACATCTTCTCAATTCCACCACCTGGGACTGATGTTAATCACACTAGAGACGTTAGTGGCTTTTATGAGCAGTGATAGAGAACAAATCTCATTTCTGCTCCAAAATATCCTTTTTGCTCAGGATTTCAGCCTGAGGCTTAATGTCACTACAAATAAATTAGCCCTAAGTGTTACGAACAGGCTAATGACTTTCAATTAGGGATAGCCCATCACCACGCAAGGATTCTCAGCGGCGGAAACAATGCTTTGCTGGAAATACGTGGCTTGGGGGCATATTTATTTTAATAAAGGGAAGGTCATTATGTTAGCACAAGGATTTGGCATACAGCATTAAAGTGCCAGTTTATGAAAACATATTATAAATCAAACAAATGCATAACAAGAGTCGAACTAAACTCTGGAGGTCAAATTGTCTATAATCACTGGCAAAAAGAAAACATAATTAGTTTAACTATTTACAAATCGTACGTAATAATATAAATCTGCATAATAAACATTTGGAAGAGTCTATGTAACACATCTAAACAGGTTTCTCTGTTCTTTGCTACAGGGAGATGTAATAAAACTTCTTATCATTAAAAATGGTGCTACCGAAATTTTGCCCCAACCAATCAGATGTTATTTACTGTTTGAAAGCTAACATCTGATTGGTTCGGGCACAATTAGCACTATTTTTAACAATAAGAACTTTTATTATATCCCCCTGCTAGTATTTAGAGATGAAAGAAATTGACGAGTTTCGTTCCAATAGCATTTTCACCGAACCTATTGAAATTTCTCAAAATTTCTGTAGCATTTTTGGATTTTTGCTAAAATTTTTAGATTTTCAAATAAAATTTCCAAAGTTTCTAATGGAATTTTCAATGAAAAGTTCTGAGATTCCAAAATTTTGAAAAATCCGTTGGATCATCGGATTTTAAAAACCATCAATTCTGAAAAGAAACCAGGATCATTTTAAAACCAGGATTCATCATTACTAGTGATGCCTTTAGAGGTCTAGGTCCAAGAAAACAAATCCCCTCATTCATTATTTAAAAGTTTGGAAACTTTTTTTAGGCATGAATGAATATAGGTAAAGTAATACAATTGCATTGGGTTTCACAGTGCAGAGATTAACAGAAACTACAAGACATATTAAATTTGTGACATGTATTGGGCAATTTGTGAGTAATCTAACTTGTGAATATTCTCTATCTGGAGCATGTAGTGGCTTTTCTGGAATTTAGATGGATACCTCTTGGAAGAAGCCGGACCTATTTCAAAGCTTTCTACTTACAAATGGGAATTATCACTTACAGGGAGATTTAATAAAAGTTTTTATCGTTACATAGGGTGCTAATTTTGCCCCCAACCAATCAGATATTTATTAACATTTGAATACTAGCATCTGATTGGTTGGGGCAAAATTACTACCATAATGATAAGAACATTTATTGAATAACCCTGTTATTGTTCAACATTAGCAGGGGAGTCTGTGGTCACCAGCAATCTAGATTATGATACAGCTCTAAAGCTTTGAGCACATTGCAAAATGACAACACATAGCTGTACAAATAGAAGTGGTCAAATGCTACAGATCCATACACCATTCTCTTCTTCCTTGCAACAGATGCTCTCCTTGGGAGAGGGTTTCATCCTTGGAGGTGTGATGTAAGCAAAGGAAACTTATTTTCTTCAATCTTCTTCAATAACCTGAGACAGGTTGTTCCTCATGGCGATATGTCCTTGAAATTTGAACGCCAAATGTTATCAGCATCAGTCATGCCAGAGAGAAAGCATGGCATTAATAAGCCTCTTGTAAAGTCCATAGATGCCAAGTGTGGAACACAGCTGGACAAATTAGATTGTTATATTTAGTACAAGCTGACTTTAGAGATAAACATTTTTTGAGTTTGTGCACATTAGGTTGGGTACACAATAGGACTTTTTGTCCCAACCGAGCATTCACTGTGAACGAGCACTCAGCCATGACAAATGACTGTTGGTCCCAGCAATAGT
Organism: Hymenochirus boettgeri; assembly: GCA_019447015.1. Taxonomy (NCBI): domain Eukaryota; kingdom Metazoa; phylum Chordata; class Amphibia; order Anura; family Pipidae; genus Hymenochirus; species Hymenochirus boettgeri. Next base: position 12,139,644 of record CM033472.1, read on the forward strand.
GGCCGGGGCCATCAGTTTGAGCGAACGATCGTGCGGCCCCATTTGATTTTAATGATTTTATTGTCCTTATTAGACCAAAATTTCTTTAAAGGGCAAGTCTAGTCTTCAAATTACATTTTGGATATAGGTAAATTGACCCCAAACCCCAAAACAGCAATAGTTAGAAAACTAGTAACTAATGCTGCCCAATGTCCTGTTGCCCCTGTTGTTTCTGCTTCCTGGTTATTCCAGCCAGCAACTGTCAAGCTAATAGATTAATGCTATTTTCCTAGCTGCCTCATCTGAGCATGCTCAAGCTCATAACCAGCTCACTAAATTGCTGAAGGGATCATGAAACAATAAAGCCCTTAACACACCACCCTCAGTTTCCACTATGCATGCAGTAGCATAGCAGGCATAAGCTAATGATTACTGAAGGCAAGGTAGGTTATCTCAGCTTTAAAAGGGTATCTCCACTCATAATATTTTATGAGTTTTGGGGATCCAGTTCTATTGAATGGCCGGGAGGTAAAGGAGTTGTGCCTTACCTCCTGTTCTTCAATAGAACAAACAGGAGCGAGGAGAGAAGGTAAGAAACTTGCCCACTCCCCCGATGCATAGTCTGACAGGTCCCGACAGACACTGTCTCCTATGCGCATGCGCAATCAATGCGTATAGAAGACAGAGTCCATCGTAACCTGGCAGACTACGTGCCGGGGGAGCGAGCGAGCGGATAAGTTTCTTACCTTCTCTCCTGGCTCCTGTTTGTTCTTTTTAAGAACGGGAGGTAAGGCACAGCTCTATTACCTCCCGTTTTCAATAGAACTGTATTCCCAAAATTCGATATTATGAGTGAAGATACCCTTTAAAGGGCTTTTTTTCCTAAAAGATGTCATTACGAGGGTGGAATTGTCCTTTACCACTGTAAAACATTTAAAACATTCAAAAGTCCTGTTTTTTTTCCCCAACAGACCTGGCTATTTACCCATTATGGTCTGATGAAAGCTCATTGGAACTTCATCTCAAACATATGAGCTTAACCTATCACATGTCGATGGAACTTGAGCTAGTGAAATCATCTGTCTTTAATCTTTAACTATCCACATCTCTACACAGAATTCAATCTGACAGTCTTCTGGGGCTTTGGATTTTAATGTATACAGAAAATATGCTTCCCCCTTTAAGAACTCTTTCTAGATACTCTTGGTTTGTCTTTTGCATGAGTATTTTTGATAAATTTCTGTGATTTTCATCACTTTACAAAGAACCATGAGACTGGACCGTTCGTATTTTTTTGGTCAGTTCTGTTAATATATATCCTATTACTTATTCCACCAACCCATTTTATATCCCCCCCCTCGGTTCAAGGTCATTTTTTTAATGCTAATACATCAGAAATCTCGCAATCCCCTAGCTTCTGCCACTCTTCATATAATAAAATAGAGAACTAATAAAACAGAGCGCTGAATATATATATCTCAATAATGGCACTGAATAATTTACATCAAGGTTTCATCATATAATTCAGCACATCTATTTACGTAGTTGATAATTTTCTTTCAATGTTCCATTCCAAGGTGTAAAACTTCAGTGTTGCAATTCATCCTTATCCACCTAGGGAATTCTCTGCTGTTGCTGTAGTGTAAATGGCAAAGTAGAGAGCGTTTTGGTGTTTTGTGAATGGAACAAGACTCTAGGGATCACAGACCCACCAAACTTGATTTTGATGTAATAAAATATATACATTTTCTTTGCAACAATTCTTTGTTAAGAATTATATTTTTAAACCCTTCCTGAACATTTATGAAAACAACTTTAACATGCTTTGTTTCGAAATAATTAAATAAGAAGTAAATCTAAAATGTTTACAACTTAATTCTCCAGACAACATTGCCCCTATAAAAAAAAGTACATTCACAAATATACCAAAAGCTGTGACTCACCCCTTCCTTTGCTGTAGATGCTGGGTGATTTATGAAATTAACCAGTGGGTACTAAGGGTCAGCTCCCATAATCCACTTTAGCCAGGCACACCCAGCTAAATGTACACAGTACGCTTCACAGGAAGCCACAGTCTAATTATGTTACAACTCAAAGATAATCCCTCCCTCTGACACAGAACTCAGATTGTACTGCATTTTTTGTAAACATATTACAAATGCTCCTGTCCCTAACAATGATACATTCCTTTGCTTTGTATACAAAAAAAGAAAGAAAAGTAAAACTTACAGTTTATTTCTTAGCTAGCATGGATGTAAGAAACATAAAATAATCATTATAGTAAAAAATCAAAGAAAGTCTGGGGATTTGAACCTGCAAAATGATGTACTGTGTCTTGCTTACAGATTTCTACTACTATCCCAAAAGAGTTACTAAGTGGAACATAAGTACATATAGAATCTTTAGCCTTTGCTAGGAACATAATGTAAACAATTAAAAAAAAGTTTGGGCATTGGAACCTATGACCCAATGGTCTGTGTATTTTTAAAACCAGCACTTTAGCAGTGTACCACCACTGTACATATATGTCTATTTAGAATCTTTATCTTTTGGTAGAAAAATATGTTAGTTGACTATTTTATATTGCTTCAGGAAGGTTGTCAGCAATTTAAGCTGGTCGGTAAATAAAAAAAAAAGTGCTAACCACTGAGCCACCGTGTCATCCATCATGGCCATGCCTGCAGGGCTGCCCCGATATCAGTCAGAATAGCTTTGTATAACAGTTGTTCAGACTTCAAATTAACTCCTTGATCTCTACTGTCCAAATATTACTGCATGTTCTAATTTTACGTTACAGAGTAAGATATACACAGCAAGATATAAATTTAAAGGGATTTTGAGAATTTTTGAGCCTTAGTGGTGAAGATAGACTGTAAACCAGAATGAACCTGTTTGTGGTTGTATCTCACTTTTTTGTTTTCTGAGGAAAATCTTAAACCTGTGCACACATTTTAATATATATAAAAGTTCCATGAAGGCATAAAATGTCTTTTTAAGGGCGTGTCCACCCTTAAAACAAAAAACTGATCAATTATCAGTTATTTACCCCCAAACTCAACTGATATATTTTGCACATTATTACCTGGATTACTGTCTCCATTCTGTCAAAGTAAGCTGGCTCCTCCCTCTATGCAGTCAATCAGGGTTGTGACAACTGACATCAAACTAATAATTAACTGCTGTTTCACCTGCTGCCTCCTCTGCACATGCTAAAACTTATAAAAAGCTCATTGAGCAGAGGAACGAGGGCAGATACCTTTGCCAGAGAGGAATAGAACTTATCATTAAATATCTGGTTACAAATCCATGTAATAAACTTCTAAATATCGCAGTTTTTTTTTTTTGTATTAAGAATGGATATGCCCTTTCTAGGCAAAGTACATAATATAATTCAGGCTGCAACAAGTCAAAGTTAATGCATACACATGTCAGGTTTTGCACTGTAAACTAAGAAATTGTTTTGGAAAAGGTCTTCTGTGTGTGACTTTACAAGCTTGTTGTTATCAGTGACATGCAATAGAAGGATTGTGGAAACACTCCAATTAGGCTAATTTACAACTACATTTAGCGGAAGTGCTACTGATCTGGTCAAACATTTATACAAACATAGAAAAGATAATCAATGCACATTCCTAGGCCCCATACAATATCATATTATCTGCACACTGGCATACTTTATAAACAAAGGGGTTTTAGTATACATTACTGTGATCACATGAATGAAAAGCCTTCCAACCACATCAAGGTAACCCCAGTCTGCAAGGTCCTAACTCACCTTTTTAACTTAAATTACCATTAGCAAACTTTTGCATTTCTCATTCTATGCCTTTAATATAAAGCACTGGATGGACCAGTGTATAAGAATGAGAAATGCGAAAGTTTTCAAATCGTAATAGAAGTAAAAGAAATGTAAAAAGGTTAGAAGTTAGGACCTTACAGACTGGGGTTACCTTGACGTGGTTGGAAGGCTTTTCATTCATGTGATCACAGTAATGTATACTAAAACCCCTTTGTTTATAAAGTATGCCAGTGTGCAGATAATATGATATTGTATGGGGCCTAGGAATGTGCATTGATTATCTTTTCTATGGTTATCAGTGACATTAACATGTACTTTATACTATAAAAGGGTAGCGCTAAATCCAGGTGTAGACGTGCTACATGATATGGAGTTACAGATGCAGGGGAATGAGCCTTATGCCACTAGGGACCTCCTAGACTGTAATGATTACCTGTCATCAACAATATAAAAATATCAATATTTTTATGGGTAAAAAGGCCATGTGCTTCCTCTCCCTCAGAAGACTCCTAGGGCTCAAGCTAATTAAATGATCTTCTATCACAAAAAATGAAATAAGGTTTGTTCTTTTTTTTTTCAGTAGGAAGCATACTTTATAACAGACTTTTCAGACTGTGTAATAAGTGTCATCTGGGAAACTAACATGACAAATGCCAGGATAATGTGATGCCATTCTGAGGCACCTAAGCATTACAATTCAAATGCCCTGACAGCCAATCATGTCCTTTACTATTTCTTTTTCATGGACTTCCTGCCAGAAAAGGTCCCTGTTTGCAGCTCTACTGTCAAAAGTATAAATCAAAAGTATGTTCTGGTTTCTTCCCAAATATAAAGGACCAACATGTCTATTAGAGATGGACCTGAACCCAAACCACAGAACAGTTTTCAATAATTATCTAACGATCGTGAATTCTCACATGTAAAAATCGCATGTGCATGATGTTTCCTTTACTGGATAGCATTTTTTAAATGTTTTTGGCCATTAATTTGTTTTCCCCAGACCATTATCCAGGTCCCTGAGCCATTTACAGTAAGTTACCATTGCTATTTATTCCATCATTTTAGGCAGAACTTTTAGATTTTTTAACTCTTTTTGATTTCAACGAGTCTCTTAGCGGATTTCCAAATTTTCAGATTTTTCTGAAAATCCACCGATTTGAAAACAGAACAGATTTCAGTGAGTTCGGCCATCTTTACTCAGTGAGCTGCAGAATGTTCACTATTTTGGGTTCATCTCCACTTTCTCAGAATCTTCTGCTGCATCTCAATAACATCCACCCAACCAAATCACGTGATCTTGAAGAGGATGTTAACATCTCCAGCTACAGAGGACCATGAAATTAATTAATTGTTAATCTTAAGTTCCTTTTAAATAAAATAGAAGTAAAATATATAGAACATTAATGAGCAGTGACTGAGACTTATGTTTCCATTACCTCTTTTGATCTCTGTTCTCATTTTTAATTATCCTTTTGTGCGTCACAGAAAACAGATTTGACCAGATGTTCACCTTAGGAAAAAATGTAACTGTACTGATGAGGTCTATTAAAACAGGTCAAACAGCACTAAGTATGTTGGGGGCTTGTGTATGTCCACGCGTTTTAAAGTCTCAATGGTAAAGAAAGTGTTTTTAAAATAAGATAAGAGTGAAATTGACCCACAACAAGATTTTCAAGCTGCTCCTTCAAGTATTACTTAAAATTATAAATCCAAAAATAAAATACCTAAATAAAGACAATAGTTTGGAGAGAAAATGCTTTGGCTGGAAAAACACCTTTAACCAACACTTTCCCCTTGGGAACAAATGTTTTTCGTTGGTGATTTTGCAACAATTTTCTATGGATTTTGCTCGCTTATTCCATCTGTATGGATGTACACAGTTATAAAAGAATGCCCCAGCTAAGCTGATTCAGTTAAAACAAGAGACAGATGGGTGATTGGATAAAATCCCATTTACACTACAATGTAATGAGAGTAGAATTCTAGAATAAAGGAGGAAGCAGCTACATCTTTAAAATCCACTACTTTCTATCTTCCTGTCCCATTTAGCTGCCATTGAAGAGTTAATAGTTTTACTGTTAGATGCTCTAGCTTTACTGAGCCTGCCTTACTTCAAAGAAAAAATATTATTACAGGTTGGGAAGGTCAATTTCCTACCTGACTTTCTAACTATGCAACAAATCAGTGGAACAGCGTGATGCCAAACACGGCAATCCTGGGATTGCCTAATATTTGCGAGAGCCTTGTGGTGGAACTAGGAATCACTAGGCCCCTCAGCAAAACTATGATGGGGCCCCTATCTGTGATTCATCCACAGTGGTTTTCTGGGAGGAGGCTATATTTGTCATAGGAAAAATAAGAAGATAGGGCCCCCTTGGCCCGCTGTGGTTGCTCCTCCTGCCTCCTTAGTAGTTACGCCCCTGTACAATCTATTGCATTTCTCATAAAATGATTATTGACTATGATCGGGCTTTCCTAATCTGATATGTAAATAACTTCTCATCTTTCAATCTTCTTGGAGCTTCCTTGCTGTCCTAGTCTCCAAGAGATAGTGAAATTTCTCTTTTGCATTGCAATTAACCGCTAATCTAGAGGTGTTTGTGCATTTCATTTAATTGCAGCTATTCACTGAAGCGTGCTATTTTCATAAACAATCATTTTACAGACCCACCATTTAGCCTGAGTTCTCAAAGAAGATATTCAATTTTTAAGACCTTATTTTACATATAATCCAAATAACAAAGCAAACAATCTCCTTTGGGAATTCTAGACAGTTTTGTCTATTTTTTTTTGCAGGATACAGAAGAATAATATACCACCTAATTAATCACCTAATGATGCATTCTGGCAATTTACTAAAACCTTAAAGAGGTGCACAGAGTTTTAGTCCTGCTAACTGATGGTATATCTGTCAGCGCAACTTAAACTCTTTCATTGCGGTGGCTGCATGGCTAACACGGAAATTAACCGCACAGCCGGTTATATCGATCTTATATGCCAATGGCGCCATTCTAATCTCGCACTTTTTAAGAACTGGGAGTAAAAGTGGCAAGATTCAGTTTGAGAGAAGCTTTCAGCATATAACATTGTTGGTGAGTGTGCACCAAGTAGACAATAGCGTCTCTCAGTGCATCGAAATGTATGTTTTTTTTAACTTGAAAGCGTCTCCTTACAACACCAGCTCTCTAAAGCTGATATGGTAGGCAATTTGGTATTTTAGTAGGGTTACCAAAAGTTGAAGGCTACATTCGAGAGTTAGCAAAAATAAACATTACATTCAAGAGTTAGTGAATAATACATTCGAGGGTTAGCGAAAACGAACGTTATATTCGAGGGTTACCAAACGATACATTCGATTGTTACCGAAAACAAATTATACATTCGAGGGTTAGCGTAAACGAACATTACATTTGAGGGTTACCGAACGATACATTCGATTGTTACCGAAAACAAATTATACATTTGAGGGTAAGCGAAAACTAATGATATATTCGAGGGTTAGCAGAAAACGAACATTAAATTCAAAGGTTTGCCGAAAATTAATGATACCGTAAACAAACATTACATTCGAGGGATACCGAAAATGAACGATACATTCGAGGTTTGCCAAAAATTTATGATACCAAGAGCCACTATCAGCATATGAATGATAGCGAAAATGGACATTACATTAGAGGGTTACAGAAAATGAACGATACATTCGAGGGTTACCGAAAATGAACGATACATTCGAGGGTTAGTGAAAATGAACGATACATTAGAGGGTTAGCGAAAATGAACGATACATTCGAGGGTTAGCGAACGGCTCGTAAATTCGATAATCAAATTTTCAATAATTATCAAAAATACAGACGCGAGTTTGGAAAAACCGAACTAGTTTGAACCCAAACTATTTTGGTTAGTTCGAGTTCGTCCAAACTTGGGTTCAGGTTCGAGTTCAGGTCGATCACTAGTGAAGATAAAGGGCCTCTATATATCATAAATATAATATAAACCCAAAAAGGGTGATAATTATTATTCAACTCTTTTTTGCTTCTATAGTTTGTCTCCATATCAAACATAAACAGAGTTATTAAAAGTTAAAAATTGTTTCCTTCTAAATAATCTTTTACTGTTGAAATTTGGAATAAAACGTTTTTGTAGTGGACGTGTCTAATGAGTTTCGGTACATCAGTTGGCATCCCTTGACCTTGGTATAACTTCATGTCTTGTTCCAAAGGGATTAGCAAATGCTCCATTTTTCAGAGCAGTCTCGATTACTTTGATGAGCAATTAAAATGCTAATTAAAAAACAATCCAAAACTCAATACTCAGAAGGTTATGAAATAATAGGATCGCGCGCACTTACTGCAATTGCTTAAGATGAGAAGGTCGCAAAACACACAAGAAAGAACGTGCATTCCTGATGCAATTAGCTACAATGCTACTAAATCTCGAAACAGATATTTTAATCTATTCATCTGTTTATTAATTATGTCGGAGCTTTGATAATCTTCTACTGCTTTAATCCCTTAATTCCTTGATATACACTAAACTCAATCAATATCTTGCAGTAATTGTACCAAGAGATTCATTTAAAGAATGATTTATTAATGAGGAAATATTTTTTTTAGGGGAAAACTGTCGTTACTGTATATGCTACAATTAAGAGAGAGTTTTTGAAAAACATTTTTAATAAATAATGTAAGTTAAATTTAAGATGTCTGATATACTCGGGCATACTGTCATCAATTTCTTCATTCTTCTTAAAATATAAAAAGAAAGGCAATACAATTTTAGACGGTTAATAGGACAGATACAAATCTGTAGTGTGTAAAGTGGTGGTTCCTGATCAGCAGGGCCTTATGTTATTCTAGATTGACTCCACCTGGAAAACTGTTGTGAGCATTCTAAATCAGATCCAAAAAATGTCCTCCATTGTCTGCTTCTCAATGTTGTACATAGCTCACCTATTACGTGAAACGAGCTATGCTTTTAACCTCAAACCAGTTCTGCTTGTACTGATTGTCTACACCTTAGTATTTCTTAGTATTTCTGAAAAAACTTTTATCAAAAAGGTTAAAGGAAGGCTAAATAAATAAATACACTTACCCAAGCACCATCAACCTTTTAAAATGAGTTCTTTAAAAGGGTCTGTGTGCAGTGCAGTGCATTTTACGTGCATTGTTTAAAGAGTTGGTGGTTTATAAAAGACAGGGTTTTTTACTTAAAGGATAACTATACTCTAAAAACTATCAAAAATACTATAAAACTATCAGGGCTATTTAATAAAAGTTCTTTGGGGAGATTCAATATAAAAGTTGGGTGTTACTTTCCTTAGCACGATCCCGCATTTCAATACGAGACAGAAATGAGATTACGTCTTGTATTGCATCGTGGGATTGACTTTCCGGTAGCTTCGGACTAAAGTCCCCCTACAGAACCCAGTTCATTTTCTCGCAAAACTTAGCAAAAGGGGTTTTGTATTAGGTGCACAGCGCTATTTCTGGAAATGGTGCTGTGCCCTAAAATCCATGTAAAGCACACGTTAACCTGATTTTACTTTGGGTTAGGTCATGACCACACTGCGCCACAATTGCACATGCAATCACATTCCGCAAACGGAAACGCAAACGTATGTGTTTCCGGGATTGCAATGTTAGTAAAATTTGCACTCGCAAATGCAAAACAACACACGCTAGTGTGGCCTAGCCTGTAACCATTTTTAATGATAAGAACTTGTATTGAATCTCCCTGTAACTTTTCAAAAGTGGAAAGTTCCTGGGGCAGGGAGGTCAGATTGATTATTCCTACCTCCCAATATCAGTTATTTGAAGAGCTACAGCACTAACTGTTTTCATGTGCCAGATTATTCCTGGACTAGTCCTTTAAAGATGGTGCTGAAGCCAGGAGGAAGACTGGCAGAATCAGTTTTCTTTGGGTTGGTTCTCCACACAGAAACAATATTGGGAGGTAAGGATTACCAGTCCTGTATCCCTGTCAGAAGTACTTTTCCTTTTAATGGGTTTTTTTTGTTGTTGTTTTTTTTAATTTTATACACGCTCTAGTTCTCCTTTAAAAAGGAATCATGCCAACCATATTTAGATTAATATAATGATTGACATTATGATTAATATAGAATTATTAGCAGAAATTTGACTATGTCTTTATCCATTTATATAATATTTGGGTTCAACGTTAAGAATTTCCAATATATGAAGAGAATTATGTGGTCACTTCTACAATTAACAAAAAAAAAGTCTTGCCCGATCATTTTACGTTACTATCTAATGTGAATATCTATACATGATTTTAAACAATTCAACATTCAAATTGACCGCATTATCGGGCATTCTAATGACCAGCAGAACACTTTGAAGAGATGAAGACCACAAACTCCCATAATGGCACAGTTTACAAAATACACAGTTCCATTAAGATTTAGGAAGCATTAAAAAGCCAGAAAGGACTGTTGAATTTCCTGCAAACTTTCAGGGAGATTCAATAAAAGTTCTTAGCATAAAAAATTGGTTGCCCCAACCAATCAGATATTATTTAACATTTTAAAGGTAACATCCGATTATTGAATAACCCTGTTTGTCTTATCTTGGAAAGATGAGGACTGTTGATATTAAGATTATTCTGGGTCAAGCCTTAAATATTTTTTTTATACATCTGCAATTTTATGTAAAGTTGTTAAAACAATATTTAATCATCCACTCAATCTCTCTTTAATGAAGACATCTATTAATCAGAACAATCTTATGCACAGCCACTACATTCTTTTGACACTTCTTTAGTTTATCTCCCTTTTTTATCTCCCTGTGACAAGCCAAGATTTTCCATAATTTGCCAAGAGTTGGCATTTGAGCAGGAGCATAATTACAGGCGCCTTGGCCCTTCTACAGGCCTGGAGGCTGGGCCCTTGACACCCTACCCCCACCCCTATACACCCCTGTTTTTAAACAGCTGATCGCGTATCCACAGTAAAGGTACCGGTAAAGGTACCGGTTTTAAAAGCAGCTGATTACACCCACCCCACCCCCCCGTGCAAAGTTATGCTACTGCATTGGATCATATATTAATTTTGGGGTCCCTCGCCATCCTGCATCAAGATATTTCTCATCTTATCAAACCACCCTTAAAAGTCTTCATATATTGTCTTCTTTAAATAAATTTTTTTACTAAAATATCAATATGTTAGCTATTTTATTTCTCAACAGGGATATGAAAATATGTTGAATAAAGCAGTGCGGGATTTATAAAGATCTAGAAGTTTGTATTAGACGCTTATTGAGTTATTCTAGGACATGACTGCTTGCACAATCCTCATGACTACAGAAATCTAAATGTTATTTCTGTCCTTTGCGAATAAACCTATTTAATCCCTATAAACCCTTGTAACTCATCTACCTTCTCCCTTTCTCCCTTGTAATTCTCTGACTTTACCTTGTTTCATATTCATATATTTCTCACGGGATTTTTGCCCTTCTATAAAGGACTCTCTTACATGATTACTGGAGTTTCTGTGTGTAAGTCATCGAAAGGGTCATACGTCAAGAGCAAATGCTTAAACATTCTGATGGAGGTGACACACGTGTAGCAAACACATGGGAATTAATCCAAGTCTTTGACAATAATTTCTGTTTAAAACAAATAAGTAAAAAAGAAATTCCTGTAAAGTTGGGGCTGTTCTTTTATGGATATCAGAACTAAGATATTTATTTATAAACATAGTTTATAGTTAGTTTGGACCTAACAAAAGGAAGTTTCCTGTGACTTGTCTATAGGTGAAGACAGAGGCTGTAGATTGGGGTATAGGTGCTAAAGGTTTACTTGGGGACTCGGGGCATCACATTACCACTAACATTAAACGTAAATTGCAAGTTGGCTGGGGAATGTCACAGGAATATCGTAGGTAATAACTGCTGTGCAGGATGTTAAAGATGACTAGACTTAGAGTAGTCGAGTTTAACACCTAAATAGTGTATGGCTTGATATTCCATGTAGCACCTGACTCAATAAACTGACTTAAGCCTTGTACACACATTAGATATTTTTCAGCCAAGTTGGCTGTCAATAGACCACTTCAGCTGACAATCTAAATTGCATGGTGGTCCCCCCAGACATTGTTTAGTAATTTGCCCTTAAATATTGGGGTACAACAGGAGGTCCCCTGGATGGTTAGCTGAGGCGTAAATACAACCTGTTGGCTACAATCTATTTTTAAAGTTTAGATTGTTGGACTGGTCTTGTAATGATTGGTCTTAATAATTAGTTGGAGCACGTGTACATAGCCTTGGTAATTTATGATTTAAGAAATGTAAAACTTTCAACTTTTCAGCATCACTGACAGTTTCACCTCCTCTGTTAATTTTAAATGACATGTTGCTGTCTGGCTAAATTCAAGCTTGGAAAAAAGATGGAATTTTCCTAGTGTGACTAGGGCCCCTAACCAACCTTACATCCTTCCTCGGCAGATAAACCATGGACTTACCCAGATTATTGTTGGGAATAGTTCAAAGTCGCTGAATATTGCTAAGGCTAACAAAGCCCTAATGGCCAGTGTTCGTGTTCAATTACACAGTTGATTACTTACAGATTATGTCTACATGGTATTAAAGGCAAGTCAAATTGGAAAAAGATCCTCAATATAAAAAAAAAGTGTTGCTGCATCATAGAGCAGAGAATGAGTAATTATTTTTTGAAATCTTGCTGTATCCTTTGAGGTTTCCTACAGAATGGGAGTTATATTGTCTGAATAAAGACATCTTTAACCCTTGCATTCTCCAGGGGTCAGAAATGTATTTGCGGAATTCTATTTTTTTAATGCTCTAAAAAGCCTCTGTACTCTTCCGGCATCAGACGACTAAAAGCTTTGAGACGATTGGTAAACGCGTAACAGGAAAGAACCACTTGACACGTATGTAATAATGGAATGTAACAACTCATTCTAATTCTGTGTTCTAGTTTAAGAATCTACATCAAAGGCGGTCACATAAATGGTGCAATCATACCTTTGTGGTTCTAGAAATCAAAGCAAAAAAGAGAGACTGCCCAAACACTTTAGAAAATGATATCTTATGCATTTCCCGGCTCAGTTTTTATATTCCAGTTTTCTTTGATGAGCTGTAAGACAAACATGGAGGCTAATGTTGTTACAGGCCAGGAATAAAAATAGAAATTTTAGGGGGCTGACAATGGGCCCTACCCTCAAGATTAGACATGTCACTGCCCAATCGAGTTCTTCTTGTATTGTTGTCTCCCAGATAATTGCAACATCAACCTTTTTGTAGCCAAACCTCACAGAAAAAACAAAAATGACAAGGTACTAGCGATGAATACAGATCATCCGATTGGTCAGATTTTTCAAAATTTTTAAATCTTGGAAATTTCCATCAAAAATTTAAAAAATCTAAACTTTGAAAAATCAATATTTTGAAAACTCCATTGGAAAATTGAAATAATGTATTACTTGTCTTTATAGTTGATTACTAAATAAAGATTTACCTTTTTGAAATGAATAAAATTGGTCACTTTTTCTACTCTCACTTACCCTTCTTTTCCCTTTAGCACTGGGAGATATAAATTATCTGATTGGAGAATTCCTTTTTTAATCTTCCTGGGTAAATGACATTGAGCATGTCTGAGGTCACTGGGCAATGGGAGGGGCAGTAACTCAAGGATTTCTATACTGAAACATTGTATTGTGTATCTTTGATAGGGATTGCATACAAAGACAAGTGATGCATAGTTTTAATTACCACACTGACAAAAAGGAATAACCTCTTCTTCTAAAATTAGCACTTAATAGTAGAGATAAGAGTTGGTCATTCTGAGTGAAACAATCCTTACTAATTGCTTGTTTCTGCAGTAAACACACATAGTCACGATCATTCACCCTATATAAAGTATAGTATATAAAGTATAGGGAGATTGCTTGTGATCACCATACATGTAATGATTATGTCTTAATTCCTATACTTTGGTACAGGGGACTGACCGTGACGGAGGGAAATTTTACGGCAAGAACGATCATTTCTGATGCAGACGCCAAAATTTCTCCAGGTATAGGAAACTATTGTTTCAGCCATACACACTTTAGCTATATAGGGCCAATCCCATCAATATCGATGGGATCACCTCTATATTGCTAATGTGTTCACCCGGCTTAAGGCAAAAGTAAACATATTCCTGACTAGTCGAATGTCTATCTTGGTTGTATTGTAAATAAACTCATCACTTTGTGTACTGTACTTATCTTATATGCATTATCCTTGTATGTAATTTGTATGACTTTAAATCATATGTACTACCTTTGTATGTAACATGTATGACTATGTAATTGTAAAGTGCCACAGAAGATGTTAGCTCTATATAAATCCATCCTATATAATAAAAGCCCTAATGTGCGTCCGTGAATCCGTGTGTGGCTTTTGGTTTGTGCGTATGCGCAAGAAGGAGTTTCCTGGCTTCTTCGCATGGTCGGAGCAATGCGCGAACAGAAACTTTGAATACTGAGAGAGAGAGAGAGAGATCTAAAGGGCTTAACTGTCTAGTAATAATAATAATTCTGGTGACCAGCCAGGCACCGTGTTTACTAAATCCAATTGGTGATGGATCTAGATATGTTGTACAGCCCTGGACTGGACATCATTTGCTATTAACAAGGAGTGCAGTGAATATATTTATACAGTATATTTATATTAAAGGTTTGAGCATATTCTTATATCTGTATAGAGTGTGCAGTCTTGAAAACGCCCTGTATAGGGCTGAAATTCGTCGATGCTGCACTATTAAATAGTTTTGATTGAAATCCCAGGTTTGCTCCTTCTTTACCTGCTTATATTTGTATATATATTATATATACATACACATACAAATACACACACTGTACAGTATATATACTGTATGTGGTAGGTTAAGTTTAGTCATCTAAACAGGGCAGAGGAAGAGCTTAGTGCTCTGATTCTAATCTGATTAAGTGAAACTGTATTGATTTCACTATTACACTAACAGAATAAACTGATGTAAATCAAATAGCGTAGCAGCCAACCCCGCCTGCCCCATAGAGCAAAGATACAGATGATACATTTGAAAAGAAAACGTGTCCCCTCTCTGGATACAGACATACCAATGGCTCCCTTTATATCGTCAGTTGCAAGCTACAGTGTATCTTTATTTACAAACATGTAATGTCCACTAATTGCTGCTTGGAACCACGGGGTCATTCTGGGATACGTGGTCATTGTCTGTTACCGTGTGACCATGTGCAATTTTTTTCTTTGGCGCAAATTCCTAATTGAATTTTTTTCCTCTATTCAGACACCAGGTTGAGTATGTCAAGCACAAAGAAGAGACCCAGCTGCTGGTAGTCGGTAAAGTATGGAGGGAGGGGGAAGCTTTTCAGCGGGAACTGCATCACCAACACAGACAAAGCATTGTACCTACCATAGAATATTAGAATTGTGCTGTCTCAATGGACATAAAAAGCGAAAGATGGAGCCATTATGAACTCTGCTGGCAGTGATAGGAGCATTTTAACCCCTTGTAGGCAAAGAACCATCGCATTTCGGCAATAACCCTGAATGAATAGGCATTTCAGCATAACCTCGAATGTAGCATTTCAGCAATTAAACCCTGAAGTAGCATTTCAGCATAAAACCATCGCATTTCGGCAATAACCCTTGAATGTAGCATTTCAGCAATAACCCTTGAATGTAGCATTTCAGCAATAAACCCTCGAATGTAGCATTTCAGCAATAACCCTCGAATGTAGCATTTCGGCAATAACCCTCAAATGTAGCATTTCAGCAATAACCATCGCATTTCGGCAATAACCATCGCATTCGGCAAAACCCTTGAATGTAGCATTTCAGCAATAACCTTGAATGTAGCATTTCAGCAATAACCCTCGAATGTAGCATTTCAGCAAAAACCTCGAATGTAGCATTTCCCTTCTGGTGTATTTACCTAATTTACCATATTCCTTCTGGTGTATTTTAGGGCCAATAGTCGTGCATGTGTACTCGTTCAGCCGGGGATCATTCAACGATCCACCAGGCGAACCTTAAGCCACTTTGCCTTTTATTTCAGTCCAGTGAGTGCAGAATCCCTCATTATATTATATATAAGGTTAGAACTCCCAAAATGCACGAGCTAAGAAAGCTTATTCTGTAAGATTCCAGGTATTCAGGAATATCATCCTTTAAAATGCTTTAAATGGTTGGAATGCCAATATCTTACACAAAACACTGCAGGCTAAATACAGACCTTAGCAGATTTCAATGATAAAAATAATTATTTTATCTCTTTGGCAAGCCACAGGTAGGTTTCCTTACACACACACACACACACAGATAGATTTTTTTTTAACCGCAATGCAATCTCTCTACAGACAGAACCGTCTGTAGAACAAGACATAAGCTTAAACTGTCAGTATCTGTGCCAAGCATATATGTCCTGGTGTTTGAAATACAAAGCGTCGCAAATTCAAAGCGGTAAGAAAGCAGGGGGCAACTCTTGGCTTAGTGTCTGTAATTATTTGTCATGTTATCTAAATGAAAAATCTTACGGGTAAAGTTATATTCTAACTGGAGCTTTACAGCTGAAAAGATATCGGGACAGTTGCCGTATTAATTTTTCTTTGTGTTGAGTGTTTTATCTCATGGAGAAGAAAAGAATAAATTTACAGAAAAAGAAAGTTCAGCTTGCTGTGTACTTTTCAGAAAATATAAGGTTTCTGATTCATTTATTATCACCTAAGACAAGGTTCTGCCTTTTGCTGAAAATCATGAATGCCAGAAGGACCTGTTTTAACGCTTGGTGGCTTTCCAAAAAAAATACAACAGAGAAAAAAATGCTACAAAATGAGACTGGGGACAGGTTGCCACCTTTTATAGAGGACAACCAAACATGTCATATTGTTTAATTGTAGACTCATAATCGATCTATTCCCAAACATTTGTGCCAAAAATCCAGTAACTAACCATTTTTAGCTCAATTACCCTTTAAAAGTGGCCTTTTGTTGTAACCTTACCTTCATCCTATCCTCTACATGGTCCAATATTCCTCAGATCGCATTTTTGATAGTCTGAAACAATTGGGAAAAACCCATGGAATATCCCTACCTTGCACCGGCGATCTTCCGTAAATTTCAGCTTGAAAACTACAGAAGGTATGGTTCTGGTTTTCTATTTTGCCCAATCAGTTCTTTTTCGATAGGCCGATCAATATCGCCGATCGGTCTATCGAGAACCCGAAAAGTGCCATCGATATTCCAATCAATTCGATCAAATTGATCAAAATATTGATACTGTGTATGCCCACCTTTATTGTAACTTTAGTTGATCCTTTACAGGAAGTCCGGCCTCTTGCCTTCTGTTTTGATTTGGTTAAGAGCGCACAGGAGCAGAGCATGTCAGCCGTTCACCATGTAGGGTATGGACTCTCAGCCATTGACCATGGAGGATATGAACTGTCAGCCATTGACCATGGAGGGTATGGACTGTCAGCCATTGACCATGGAGGATATGAACTGTCAGCCATTGGAGGCTATGACCATCAGTACATGGGGGTAATTAAGCTAAAAATAGTTACTTATTTTTTGGGTAGACATGCCCTTTAATATGGCTTTGTTGTCTATGGTTCTCGTGAATGCTGCCCATTTTAGCTCAAGGGAAAAAAAACAATCACAAGAAGAAGAAGAGGCGACATCATAAAACTGACCAACTTTTTTTTTACCATTACCTTTAAGATTCTTTTCCAAAATAATCAAACCAAAAGGGCATTTTCTAGCAGAACAAGTAAGTTCCATTAGCATCCAAGCTACATGGAGATTTTAGCAAGTCAAGCATTTGACATCTACAAATTAGCTGACTGTACTCATGAGGTAAAGGCACAAAATTACAATTTGCCCCTTTATCCTTTTTTTTCAGTGTCCCCCTGTAACAACAATGCTTTTCAGGCTCCTAGGATTGGGGAAAGATTACAGTAGACAAAAACAAGACAATAAAGAGTAAGTATAGGTGGATAACAGTTTTCTCTATTTAAGGTGGATACACACATGAACGCACACACTTTCTCGTTCGTGTGTGTCATTTTTGAGCGCTACTGAGGCTGACAAATGTTCACCATTGGCCACAGGAACTTTCGGAACTGCCCCAAAACTTCCCTGGTCCGTAGACATCTCCCTTTAAATACAGTATAGGGAGTCAGCCATGGTCGAGGAAAATTTGCAGTCCTGAGAGTTCTCCCTATGCCTTACGTAGGGAGAACACTCGGGCCTGTGTGTAGGGTGATGACAAACAGAATCTTGCAGATTCATGGACAGATTATTGTCTTAGATCTATTAATAATACTTCTTAATAGATATGGTATAGCTCTTCATATTTTTTAAATGGTATTTGTGTAATTTTAGGGTTAATCGCCAGCTGTATGATTAATAGGCCCATATTTGTGCTGACCACAGACCATATAAAATCATGATTATTGCACATGTCAGATGGTTGAAGATTTAAGTTAGTTTAGCGTATTCAGTCTATGATGAAGTAGCCAAATGGGATGAAATGTGTCAGGCCATTTGTAACAGAATATCTGCTTCTGAACTTTCCTTACGATTATCATTAATTATGTTAAGTGGTAACAAAAATAAATAAAAGATTTTTAAGGAAACTTTTGGGATCCATTAGTTGTGAAACTCTTCAAACGCAGTAATACAGCCCCACAGAAGTCGTTGAGCGAGTTTTTTTTAATTCTGTAAAAGTACGGGAATATTATAATGTTCCTGATTTGATTGACATTTTAGAGCTGGAATAATTACTCTCGCCTCCATTTAAGCAATGAATCACTTAAACGATTATTTTTTAGTTTTTTTTGTTTTTTTTAAAAAGCTATTTAGACTATAAAGTAGAGGTTTAAAAATGCAGGTTATACCTGATAATTTTATTAAGGGTTTCTTATTTTCTCTAGTGTTTTTATAATTAAACTCGAGTAAAAATGTGCTGGTAGGTTGGTGGCATTATCAAACTGTGTGAAAGGAGTAGTGTATTGTCCAAACGCTGCCCCAGCCTGCGATCTACTGTATCCAATGGGAAAGATGCTTCTTGTAGAGAGTGTCTTTCCATTGGTTAAGCCTTGAGCCAGAAGGGGTGGAGTAACAATACTACAGTTGTCCTATAAGGAACATAAGATAACCATCCATTATGAGCCTTACTGTACCTCCTGATGCGCCCATGATGTTTGGACCATGCCAGGCCAATCATTTTACAAATAACTTTAAATACAAAAATGAATGGGTCAGTACCAGGAACGTTAGAAGGTAAACCAGTGGTGTTTTTAGATATTAGATAGATTTAATATACCATCATTAAAACCATCATAGGTCACATCTGTCCAAAACTCATGAAAAGTTTTCGGCCCGATCAACCAACTATCAGTTGATCGGGCCCACAAACCAACTATTCCACAAACCAACTGTCAAGCCTGCACACAGCATATAACATTCCAACTGTCAAAACACTGACACCCCATAGGCGACTAATGTATAAGCTAAGGTCTGTTGGTCTGGGGAAGCACATTTGTACATGGTTAGAAAATTGGAAAAGGATGCAAAGAGTAGTTGTTAATGGGGCTTCATCATTATGGACTAAAGTCCTAAGTGGAGTGCCACAGGGTTCTGTGTTGGCCGCTTCTATTTAATCTATTTATTAATGATTTGGAAGTGGGTATTATCAGCAAGGTTTCTGTATTTGCTGATGACACAAAACTTTGTAGTTTTGGTGAATAACAAACTTAAAGGAAGCAAGCAGTGCCAGGCGGCAACAGCCAGAGCCAGCATGGTATTGTCTTGTATAAAGAGAGGTATGGATTCAAGGGAGGAAAATGTTATTCTCCCTCTTTACAAAGCATTGGTAAGGCCTCATTTGGAATATGCAGTGCAATTTTGGAATCCTGTGTACAAAAAGGATATCTTTGAAATTGAAAGGGTTCAGCGAAGGGCAACTAAATTAATAAGGGGATCTTGGCGGAGCTTGAATATGAAGAGAGACTGGAAAAGTTACAATTATGTAAGCTGGAGAAAAGGCGCTTGCGTGGGGATATGATTACTGTGTATAAATACATTAACGGGCCATACAATAAACTATCTGGGGCATTGTTCACCAATAGAGCATGTCAGAGGACACACAGACATCCCTTAAGACTTGAAGAAAAAAGGTTTAGGCTTCAAGTTCGGAAAGGGTTTTTCACTGTGAGAACAATAAAGCTATGGAACTGTCTTCCAGTGGAGGTTGTTATGGCAGGTTCATTGGTCAGTTAAAAAAAAAAGCTGGATGAGTTTCTGCAAACAAGGAATGTTGCAAGTTACTGGTATTGAAACATAAAGTAGAGTTGATCCAGGGAAATTTCTGATTGCCACAGGAAGGAATTTTTTTCACCTTCATAAATTTGGTGGGGTTTTTTTTGCCTTCCTCTGGATCAACAGTTAGGCAGGAAATGAGGATATTGCTAGATGGGTTGGACTGGATGGACATATGTCTTTATTCAACCTCAAATACTATACTATACTATATTATACTATGCTATACTATACCATGATATACTATTCTGTACTTTACTATACTATTCTATACTATACTATACTATTCTGTACTATACTATACTATACTATACTATATTACTATTCTACACCATTCCAGCTACAATAAAACTACTCACAGAAAATAGTTTTTGAGAGCAAGGAACTTGATTGACAACTGAAATATAAGAAGTTTTAGATTGGATATCTAAAGAAATAGGGGGCAGATCAACAATAAAATGATACAGAGGTGGTTGGGAAGAATTATAGTTTCCAGTTATAGTCAATTTAAAATAACCTATTTTTCAGTATAGATGCCCTTTAATATGACAGAATTACTATAGATGAATTAACTCTGATCTGTGCTTAGAATATAAGAACCAACGTGGAGTTAAAATAAAATTTCTTCCCATTGGACTTAAGCTTCTCTAAATAGTGATAGGGATTTGTCAAGAATAACATTTTTTTAAAATGGAGATTGGGCAACTCAATTGCTTTTAGGAGTCACTTACTTAAAGGGTATGTCCACCCCCAAAATTATAATTTATCCCACTACTGGCCCCACTCTTTCGTGTAGTAAAATCCTTACCTTACTTCCCAGATCCCTGCAATGCCCCTCCAAAGTCCACCAGGAGCCTAGCAGAGGGGAAAATTGTTTCCACCTCTGAGAGGTTTGTTGCATGCTCTGAGCAGCCCTCCCTCCTCCCTCCAGTTTTGGTCTCCCTCCCCCTAGTGTAAATACCTTTTGATATGTTAAAGGTATTGCTCCCCCAGCCCCAACCGCATTAATATTATTTGCAGAAAGTCCCCCGATCTTTACTTACCTTCTCTCTATCCTCCGCCGTTCTGAACTGCCGGCAGCCAATCACAGATGCGGCTGCCGATCCCGTCCCCTGCTTGCAGTTCCATGCAAGCAGAGTGCCGGGCAGTGCGTCGGAAGATAAAGGTAAGGTAAGTTACTATCGGGGGAGTTTTTGCAAATAATATTAATGCGGTTGGGGCTGGGGGAGCAATAACTATAACATATTAAAAGTTTATTTAAAGGGTGGACATGTCCTTTAACAATACCAATGAAGGAGAAGAGGAGGAAAGTCCTTCATTACACAGAAAGAGGAACATGGTAAGGAATATGATCGCTAGTTAGTAAATAAGTAACAATTCATTGTTTTTAGAATTCTAACGAGCTGTCTATCAAAATGTATCCATAATCCATTAAAATGAAGGAGTACAGACAACCGTGGGTCTTTACAATCCTCCAACACAACATTCCGGCTTTACTTCCTTTACCAAGTGCTCCACGCTCAAGATTTCCATGTGGTTACATTGATGTGCAATGGAAAACAGCCCGTTGTAATATTCCATTAAGATCCTTGCGTATTGCAAGGCCTTTACTTCTAATAAAAAAAACAACAATAATTGAAACCTGATTCGGCTTTCTGGAGTGGAAATATCTCTTAATGAGACTCGCCAGTTAAAGTCGCAACAAATGAGATTTTCTATGAGTACAACTTCTTTTAATGAGAAATGCTGCTTTCTAATGAGTATGGTGTGAGCTTCTAATGAGTGAAACTAATAAAGAATTTTAACTTTTCATTACATAGCAATGTCTTCTAATTATGTAAACAGGAGGAATGTTGGTGTAGGGGTTGCCTAACACTCTGGCAGGCATAAGGGGACGATTTGTGGTTTAGTCCTTGTTATCAGCCCTTTCATTTACATGTTTACAATTTACTAACATTTGTACAAAACTGTGACCGGCTGGGTGATAATATGCAAAATGGAGTATATAATTAATTTACGTCTCGCAGTATTCTGGGCTTTAATTATAATTAATGGTAAGTGATGGTGTGAATAGTTCAATTTACTTGATCACGTACAAGGTTAATTAATCTAGTCTAGAAAGGTCCTTCTTGTTATAATTTGTATTGAACTCTGGGTCCTTAGAATAAATAGAATATAATAAATATATAACATCTGGAGGTTGGTTACTTTAGCTTCTAAGCAGAGCTCAACACTACACTTTGCTCCCTGTGAAATTATACCATTAAAGTCAATTGGTTTATGTTTTAAGGGGTTAACATCTTTTTAGTTAGACCAGCTTTAGGAATGTGATGTTTACATATAAATATATATTGTCGAAGCCTGTGCAACAGGTGTGAGGCTAAGTTCAATGGGTTTGCTTAAATATAAGTAGATTGCCCCTCAATTAAGTGAATGCTCACCTTAAACTACTCCCAATATGCTTGAGATAGCATGTGATGCAGTTTTCTGGTTTAACATGGTTTATTGGGCCTAGGAAGGGACAGAATAGTCATATAAGGTACTGCAGGGTATATCAGGCGGCACATGTTTGGAGAAGAAGGAGACACAGGAAGAGTCAAGAAAGACACAAAAGAAGAAGAAGAAGAGAGCCAAGATCAACTTTATTGCTTACTTCATATTACTCTCTCCAGGCTTTATGAACTAACATTCTATTGTATGCGTAGGCCAAATACTGCATTGGTATTTATATATTTTATATGTGTGAATGAAGACTCTGTTTTGGTTTAATAGAATAAAAAGCTTTTATGAATGGGTTTTTTTAACACATATTTCCAGGGATCGTTTCCATTGCTGATGGTGTAAATGATATCTAGGCAAACACTGTGTAGATCAGAATATTACTGGAGAAGAGGGTTGTTGGTCTGGAGATTTGGTTTTTGCTTTGTGTGGACATGAAATAATAAACTTGTCTTAAACACATCTTTATGGTGTTCTAATGATGTTGTTGCAGACAAGGGAAAGTTGAATCATTAATCTGAACCAATGATACAACATACTTAAGGCTCATACACACGTCCGATGTGTGTACCGAACCATGACCCCCGTCGCCGATAAATTTGTGCGATGAATGGCCGTTCCGTGGCTCGTGCCAAATTGGCCGTATGTACGAACCTTTAGGCTGTGTACACACCATCCATTTTTATTTGGGCTGACTGGCCTATCTTATCATGTATTAGTTGGTCAGGTTGAAATGTCATATGGGGTATTTGGGGGCAGACATGATTATTCTCGGTCTCCCATACGTTTAGATCGATCATATAGACCATGTATATACACCTATGGACCGCACAATTGACCAGAGAGAACTGTTTTACTGCGAATGAGAGTGAATGAACAAAGCTGTTGAGTTTCATTCCGATATCAGTTTCGCAGAACTTATTAAAGTTCCAAAAATCTGATTGGATGGTAATTTTTCCAAATTTCGATAGCATTTTTGATTTTCAAAGTTTTGAATGGTATTTTCGAAGTTTCGATTTTCCAATTTTCAATGAAAAGTTGGATCCACAAAAGCTACAGTGCACCCAATAAATATACTCACCTTCCCTCTGCTCCTCTTCCTTAGTCAGTGCTTTCTACCCTGGGTGAGGACCTGAACCACTAGGTCCTCACCCCTGGGTTAACTTAACTTGTGGCAAATACTTACTAACATGCTGCTCTGGTAGGTTCTGCCCCCTCCTCTCCTTGTGCGACTAGGCCAATAGGAAGGCACGCACATTGAAGAGCGTGTCTTCTTATTGGCCTCATCGCCGACTGGAAGGAGGGGGTGGAGCTCACAGAAGCAGAGCGTAAGTATATGACACAAGTTAAGTAAACCCAGGGGTGAGGGCCTAGCGGTTCAGGTCCTCACCCTAGATAGAAAGTACTGACTAAAGCTGGATACACCCAGTACCATTAATGCTCCGATACCATTGGATCCGATGTTATTGGAGCAGTGTTAACCCCCTTGTACACCATCTTGTTGGTATTTTGGACACTGAATCTTTTGGTCTCAATCTTGGAGACTTTCACCCATGAAACCAATTTCCCACTTTGCATTTCCCACTTCGAATAGACTTACTGCTACACAAACACAGTATGGAGGGAGGGATAGACCTACTGCTACACCAACACAGTATGGAGCGAGGGATAGACCTACGCTACACCAACACAGTAGGGAGGAGGATAGACCTACTGCTACACCATCACAGTATGGAGGGAGGGATAGACCTACGCTACACCAACACAGTATGGAGGGAGGGATAGACCTACTGCTACACCATCACAGTATGGAGGGAGGGATAGACCTACAGCTACACAAACACAGTATGGAGGGAGGGATAGACCTACTGCTACACAAACACAGTAAGGAGGGAGGGATAGACCTACTGCTACACAAACACAGTATGGAGGGATGGATAGACCTACTGCTACACCATCACAGTATGGAGGGAGGGATACACCTACTGCTACACCAACACAGTATGTTGGGAGGGATAGACCTACTGCTACACCATCACAGTAGGAGGGGGGATAGACCTATTGCTACACCAACACAGTATGGAGGGAGGGATAGACACTTGGTACCTATACCAACACAGTATGGAGGGAGGGATAGACTAATGCTACACCAAACACAGTATAGGGAGGAGGGATAAACCTATGCTACACCAACAGTATGGGGGAGGGCTGGACCTACTGCTACACCCCACAGTTGTTAGGAGGGATAGACCTACTGCCTTACACCATCACACGTATGGAGGGAGGGGATACACCTACTGTACACCAACACAGTATGTAGGGGAGGATAGACCTACTGCTACACCAATCACAGTAGGAGGGAGGATAGACTATTCTACACACACAAGTATGGGGGTAGACCTACTGCTACACCAACCAGTATAGAGGGAGGGATAGACCTAATGCGACACCCAACACAGTATTAGAGGGAGGGATAGACCTACTGCTACACACCAACCAGTATGGAGGGAGGGTAGACCTACTGCTACACCAACACAGTATGGAGAGAGGGATAGACCTACAGCTACACCATCACAGTATGGAGGGGGGGATAGACCTACTGCTACACCAACACAGTATGGAGGGAGGGATAGACCTACTGCTACACCAACACAGTACTAGAGGATGGGATAAACCTACTACTACACCAACATAGTATGGAGGGAGGCATAGACCTACTGCTGCACCAACACATAGAGGGAGGATAGACCTACTGCTACACCAACACAGTATGGAGGAGGGATAGACCTATGCCTACACCAACACAGTATAGAGGAGGGAGACATACTGCTACACCAACACAGTATGGAGGGAGTGATAGACCTACTGCTACACCAATACAGTATGGAAGGAAGGATAGACCTACTGCTATACCATCACAGTATGGCGGGAGGGATATACCTACTGCTATACCAAGACAGTATGGAGGGAGGGATAGACCTACTGCTACCACCTAACAACATACAGAGGGAGGGCTAGACCATGCTACACCAACACAGTATGGAGGGAGGGATAGACCTAATGAGACCCCTAATTGAGATTGATATCCTTGGACATAACTAACCTGCTGTACATGGAGGTTAGACCTACTGCTACACCCACACAGGGAGGGATAGGCCTACTGCTACACCCTCACAGTATGGAGGGAGGCATAGACCTACTGCTACACCAACACAGTACTAGAGGGAGGGATAGACCTACATGCTACACCAACACAGTATGGAGGGAGGGATAGACCTACTGCTACACCAACACAGTACTAGAGGGAGGGATAGACCTACTGCTACACCAATACAGTATGGAAGGAAGGATAGACCTACTGCTACACCAACACAGTATGGAGGGAGGGATAGACCTACTGCTACACCCAACACAGTACTAGAGGGAGGGATAGACCTACTGCTACACCAATACAGTATGGAAGGAAGGATAGACCTACTGCTATACCATCACAGTATGGCGAGAGGGATAGACCTACTGCTACACCCAACACAGTACTGAGGGGAGGGATATAGACCTAGCATACCAAGACAGTATGAGGGAGGGATAGACCTACTGCTATACCATCACAGTATGGGAGAGGGATAGACTACTGCTTACCACAACACAGTATAGAGGGAGGGATAGACCTACTGTACACCAATACAGTATGGAGGAAGGATAGACCTATGCTTATACCATCACAGTATGGCGAGAGGGATAGGACCTACTGCTACACCAAACAAGTACTAGAGGGAGGGATAGACCTACTGCTACACCAACACAGTATGGAGGGAGGGATAGACCGTAACTGCTTACACCAAACAGTATGGAGGGAGGGAACCTAGGCTAATGAAGACCCCTAATGAAGATTGATATCCTGGACCATAACTAAACTGCTGTACATATTATCTAACATGGGGTAGAATTTCATCCAAATTCTCTCTGATTTAAAAATGCTTTTCTGATGTTTAAAACACCAAGAGTTAAAACCAAATGCTTTTACAACCCCAAGATTTCATTGTGGACATGAAAATGTTACTTTACCTCAACATTGTTTTTTATTATTATTTTTCCCCCTTTCTTTGGACAAAGATTCATGTGAACATTCTTCTGCTATAAACGGCAGATCTGATACGCGCAGGAGGATAGTAAAGCGTGCGGGAGATGGAGAAGATTCACAGACCAGGGGGAGATTTATCCAAGATATCTCTGCAGCTCAAACTTGAATGAAATCTTAATACCAGCAAAGGTGAACAGGACATGTTAGTGTGTGTTATCGGTCTGTAAGTGTCTGTTTATCATGACGGGCTTAGCTAATAGTATGTTGTACCCAACAGCCTGAGGAAATTTGAATAGTTTTTTTTTTTAGCATGAGAGCACTCCGGTCTTTAGAAATATTTAAATCCAGGGAGACGGGGGTCTCGTTTACAAAAGGGTGCGCTACGAATCATTTCAATGGAAAGCAATTAGGGGATTTCGCATATTTATATTGCACTGCGTGCCTAGCAAATATATCAGGTATACAAATCACGGATGAAAATAAATCTGGCTCTGAGTATTAGCAAAAGAAGCCGTTTTTTTAATCCTTCTTAAGCGTTAATTAGCAGAGGATTGTTTGCAAAAAAATCTGCAATTGATTCAGTTTAATGCTGCAAATCTACAACCAGATGGTTCCTGTGGTCACATAATAGAGAGGAAGAAAAACCCTTTAACAACCTGTGTGATGAGCTTTACCTGACGAAAAAGTAGCTACTTGGTAGAGGAGGGTCAAGGGCTTAAAGGCGTGTCCAGCCATGAAATAAAAGTTATCATTAGGTATAGCGCACACACAGACAAACACACACCACACAGTCCAAACCCATTTGTCCCTTATTTAATTTCTCCAAAAATATCTGTTGTATTCAATAGATCAACTGGACTTGAATGTAGTTCTTGAGACGTTTCGCAGTCATCGACTGGCTTTCTCAATTCAGAATGACTTGTAACAAGAAATCTGTGGCAATATGTACCCTGGAACAATTCCCAATAGCATATCACAGCCACGGTGTTAAGGGGTGTGATTAGAAGTGGCTAAGAGGTGTTATAGGAACGCCCAGAGTAAGTGTGTTAAAACAGCATTGTAATGGCAGACAGTTTGTGTCGAACCCCCCCACCTTATTTAGGGCTTGGTTCTTTATTTTCACATTAAATGGTCCTTTTACACTTCTTGAACCATCACGTTCCTTCGCCAGTATGTATTGAACATTACAATCTTCAAAGGTATGTCCTTATCCTTAAGATGCAGATACACGGCTGACGTCCTGACCCAGGAACTTGCTCTTCTGTGCTGGCCATACGTTGATGCAGTTCTGTTGGTTCCCCCACATACAAATCAGAGCATCTTCACTGCCACTGCACGCAATATGATGTGCGTTTTCTTGTGTTTGGTATATGGGCTTTGGATGGTACAATTGCTGCCTCAGTGTGTTGTTCGGTTTAAAGCAGACAGGGATACGATGTTTTTGAAAATTCTTCTTAATTTCTCAGAGACACCCTGCTACCATATGGGGTATGACCATGTTTTCCTGCCCTGTCTTGCTTTTCCCCTTCACTGTTGGTATTTGTGTTCTTTTCTTTCCTTCTACTTCTTTGACAAGACCCAGTCTGGATATCCACAGTTTTAAGGCTCTCTGAGATGTTTCATTCTTAGCATTTGCTTCTGTGCTAGTGGGGATGTTCTCAGCTCTGTGTTGCAGGGTTCTGATGAAACCCAGCGTTGTGATCTAAAGGGTGGTGGGAGTCAAACATCAAATACTGATCTGGTGTTGTTGTTTTCTGTAAACCTCTACTTCCAGTTTACCATTTTCCTTAAATTCTACCAAAGAGTCAAGAAGCCAGTTTGTTGTTTTGTACTCTTCCCTTTGTAAATTTAATGTTTTGGTCTACCGCATTAATGTGTTCTGTGAAAGCTTGTAATTCCTTCTGGTGGATTTTAACCCAGGTGTCATCCACATATCTGAACCAGTGGCTGGGGTGCTATGCCTTAAAGGTATTAAGAGCCTGTGTTTCTGCTGTTTTAACCACCTTACTCGGCATTCCTATAACACCTCTTAGCCACTATCCAATCACACCCTTAACAACCTGGCTGTGATATGCTAATTGGGATTTTCAGGGTACATAATTGCCACAGATTCTTGTACAAGTCATTCTGAATTGAGAAAGCCAGTCGGATGACTAGCGAAATGTCTTCAAGAACTACATTTCAAGTCCAGTTGATCTAATTGAATACAACAGATATACCATGACCTGGATGAATGAGAACCTTCACAAGCATATTCTCCAAAAATGCTCTTGATTTCTTGTCGCAGCTGTCAGTCAAAGGTATGCCGGTGTATCACACATCAATACTTTACAGCAGTGACCAGGAAGCGCCTCACTGCTGTTGTGCTTGAATTGAGCTCGCAACTGCAGCAGGAAGCTGAACTTAGTCTGCGAGGGGCCGGGTCTAGTAAGTCTTTTCAGGGGCATCTTTGGGGAAATTAAGTAATAAGGAAATGAGGTTTGAGGGGTGCTAAACTAATATAAAACTTTATTTTATTGCTGAAATGCCCTTTAATTATTGCAGCAGTGGATGGGGGGGGTGGGGACCTTTATGTGCATTGGTAGATTCTATTTAAAGGAAAACTTAACTTTGAATTATACTCTTAAAGGGCATGTCCACCCTTGAAAAAAAAATGGTGACTTGTAATTTATCTTGCCACAACCACAAAACTGCTATTTTTTTACCAGTTATTACACGCATTTGTAACCAGATATTTAAAGGGCATGTCCACTCCCAAAACTATAATTTCCCCCACTACTGGCCCCACTCTGTAGTGTAATAAAATCCTTACCTTACATCCCAGCTCCAATTGGTTCTCCTGTAATGTCCCCCCAAAGTCCAGAAAACTGTCCACCAGGAGCCTAGCAGAGTCCACATAGAAATCTGTCTCTGTCTCTCCTCCGGGAGAAAAATGTCATGTGCACTGCAGCCCTCCCTTCCCTCTCCCTCCCTCCCTCTCCCTCCCTCTCATTTTGCTCTCTCCCCCCCTAGGGTAAAACCCCTTTTCTGTAGTGTAGGGCTCCCTCCCCCAACCCCAACAGCCATTGTTATTTAGTCTTAAAACTCCCGATCTATATTTACTTTGCCTCTCTGTCCGACATTCAGAACAGCCGGAAGTCGCGTCCATGATTGGCTGCCTCTCAGTCAATCACGGACGAGGCTGCCGGTCCGGCCCCCTGCTTGCAGTTTCATATTTATTGTGGTTCAAAAAATTATTTTTTATAATTATAAAATCACGATATTAAAAAAGTCCAAAAGATCTGTATCGGTTATTTGGGCTGCATTAATATTTTTTGGTCATGGGCACAAATTGTAATTTATTTTACAATGTCAAGTGGTTATGAAAACATACTGTGCCTTTATGAATATGGCCCACAGTTATTTGGGTTAATAAGCCCCTTTTGAATGCTCTTAGAGATTCAGGCCAACAACATAATGAAGTAGAACACTCTACAACTAGAGATGCCCGAACTTCCTGAAGTTCGGTTTGTTACCGAACTATGCATTCGAGGGTTACCGAAATCAACCACTACATTCGAGGGTTACCGAAATCAAGCACTACATTCGAGGGTTACCGACATTAACCTGTCCATTACCAAAATCGAAGAGTACATTCGAGGGTTACCAAAATCGAAGGCAACATCCCAGGGTTACCGAAATTGAAGGATACATTCGAGGGTTACCGAAATCAAAGCATACATTAGAGGGTTACCGAAATCAAAGGATACATTAGAGGGTTACCGAAATCAAAGGATACATTCAAGGGTTACCGAAATCAACCACTACATTCAAGGGTTACCGACATTAACCTGTCCATTACCAAAATCGAAGGATACATTCGAGGGTTACCAAAAACGAAGGCAAATCCCAGGGTACGAATTGAAGGATACATTCGAGGGTTACCGAAATCAAAGCATACATTCGAGGGTTACCGAAATCAAAGGATACATTCGAGGGTTACCGAAATCAAAGGATACATTCGAGGGTTACCGAAATCAACCACTACATTCAAGGGTTACCGACATTAACCTGTCCATTACCAAAATCGAAGGATACATTCGGGTTACCAAAATCGAAGGCAACATCCCAAGGTTACCGAAATTGAAGGATACATTCGAGGGTTACCGAAATCAAAGGATACATTCGAGGGTTTACCGAAATCAAAGGATACATTCGAGGGTTACCGAAATCAAAGGATACATTCGAGGGTTACCGAAATCAAAGGATACATTTGAGGGTTACCGAAATCAAAGGATACATTCGATGGTTACTGAAATCAAAGGATACATTCGAGGGTTACCGAAATCGAAGGATACATTTAAGGGTTACTGAAATCAGGCTACATCCAAGGGTTACAAAATCAAACAATACATTTGATAGTTACCAAAATCGAAGGATACATTCAAGGGCCACCGAAATAGATAGATACATTCGAGGTTTACTGAACCCGAAGGATACATCCGAGGGCAAACAAAATCGAAGGATACATTTGAGGGTTACCGAAATCGAAGGATACATTCGAGGGTTATCAAAATCGAAGGCTAACTCTGAGGGTTACCAAAATCGAAGGATACATTCAAGGGTTACCGAAATCGAAGGATACATTCAAGGGTTACCGAAATCGAAGGATACATTCGAGGGTTATCAAAATCGAAGGCTAACTCTGAGGGTTACCAAAATCGAAGGATACATTCAAGGGTTACCGAATCGAGGATAATTAAGGGTTACGAAATCGAAGGATACATTCGAAGGTTATCAAAATCGAAGGCTAACTCTGAGGGTTACCAAAATCGAAGGATACATTCAAGGGTTACCGAAATCAAAGGATACATTCAAGGGTTACCAAAATCAAAGGCTACATCCAAGGGTTAACAAAATCGAATGATACATCCGAGGGTTACCGAAATTGAAGGATACATTCGGGGGTTACCGAAATTGAAGGATACATTCGAGGGCTACCGAAATTGAAGGATACATTTGAGGGTTACCGAAATTGAAGGATACATTCGAGGGTTACCGAAATTGAAGGATACATTTGAGGGTTACGGATTTGCGAATTAGCAAATTTTTCGATAATTAATGGAAATAAGCCTGCAAGTTCGGAAAACCCAGATTTTATAGGGTAGCCATATTCTCTCGCAAATGCCTCTCTTCCAACTGTGACAACTGTCACAACTATTACATTCACCTGCACTTCTTGTACAGGAAAGTATTTTATTTGCTAAGCAAGATACTGATAACATTGTTTACCATATGTAGCCCAATCCCAAAGTCTATTTAAACTATATTAAGGTGGATGTATCTTACACCTACAGCCCTGCACAATTTAGTGCCATCTGCTAGCAGAGATTGTACTTTCAGGGCGTACCTCTTGTCAGTTAACATGTACAGTCCTAGAGAGACCTCTGGGGACACAACTGACAATACTAACCCAACTGTAAAATGTTCCATTAATAAGCATTCTCTGTAATCTATCCTTTAAGGTATAAAGATGTGACAGGTATTGTATCGGATGGGATGTGGCATGTGGATAACATTTTTTTATTTTTCAACTTTCACAATTGAAAACAATTATTGTACTATCGCTGGCTGATTGCCATACACCAGCCGACGATAGTACTAAGCCTGGATCATATGACCAGCATGTATAGCCACCATTAGCCATGTACAAATAGGAAGGTCAATTCCACAGTTCCTTAGTTTCTAGATTACAATTCATCTGTTCATAGAAGGCAATCTGATTGATTTGATCTATTATGCATAAAACCATGCTGAGACCTAATTATAATGTTGTAATCTAAAATGTATTCCAATATTTTATGCCTTAATATTCCTTCCAAAAGCTTTCTCATCACAGATTTCAAACTGACAGGCCTATAATTACCTGGCTGGAAATTGAGTCCCTTTTTAAATAATAGCACCACATTAGCAACCTGCCTACACAATCAGATCTCAAGGAACCCAAAAAATATTCAATACAGTGCTTGTGAAGGTTCTCATTCATCCAGGTCATGGTATATCTGTTGTATTCAATTAGATCAACTGGACTTGAAGTTTAGTTCTTGAAGACGTTTTGCTAGTCGTCCGACTGGCTTTCTCAATTCAGAAGTGAGAAATTGAGAATACCAGTCGGATGACTAGCGAAACGTCTTCAAAAACTAAACTTCAAGTCCAGTTGATCTAATTGAATACAACAGATATTCAATACAGTGGATTGGCAACTACCAAGTTGAGCTAGCTTACCATCTAGCTTTGGTCCCTCTTTACCGTTAGGAAGTGTTTTCCTTCTACTTCTGCCAGGCTCAACCAGTATTCTATTTTCTGTTTTCAGAAATGGTTAAAATATAATCAGGGAGATGTAATAAAAGTTCCTATCATTTAAAAAGGTGCTAATTTTGCCCCAACCAATTTGATATTAGCTTTCAAATGGTAAATAACATCTGATTGGTTGGGGCAAAATTACTGTAGCACCATTTTAACGATAAGCAAAATAATCAGTTGGGGTTAGGGGCAGGTAATTGACCATTGACCCATTTTTTGTTTTAAGGGTGTACATGCCCTTTAAAGATATTTATTGTGGTTCAAGAAATATTTTTTATAATTATAAACTCACGGTATTAAAAATGTCCAAAAGATCTGTATCGGTTATTTGGGCTGCATCAAAATTTTTTGGTCATGGGCACAAATTTGCAACTGCAGGCCTAAAAGGTTATGGCTGATGGTGGTATTGTAAAAAACAGATTGTTATCTTTATTTTACAATGTCAATGTGGTATTGAAAACATACTGTGCCTTTAGGAATATGGCCCACAGTTATTTGAGGGTTGTTGAATAACCCTGAAATAATCCAATCATTTACTGTTTTCTCATTAGTGATACCAAAAGCAAAGAAGGAGTTTAAAATTTCAGTTCAAGTGTTAGGTTTTCTTAATCACAGTTTTTGGCTTAGGGTCCTTCTAATCTTGCACCCACCCAGATGCAAATACATAGCAAAACAGGTCTATAATAGTTAGATCAGGGTACACAAAGCAAGGAGGTAGTTTATACTGTAAGGCTTCTTATGCCATGTTTTCCACATTGGAAAAAGAAGCGTTAGCAGCAGTATGAACGCCTCCTTGCTTTGTGTACCTTAGAACTTTGGCGATAACCCTCAAATGTAGCATTTCGGCAATAACCCTCGAATGTAGCATTTCAGAAATAACCATCGAATGTAGCATTTCGGCAATAACCCTCAAATGTAGCATTTCGGCAATAACCCTCGAATGTAGCATTTCAGAAATAACCATCGAATGTAGCATTTCGGCAATAACCCTCAAATGTAGCATTTCGGCAATAACCATCGCATTTCGGCAATAACCATCGCATTTCGGCAATAACCCTCAAATGTAGCATTTCGGCAATAACCATCGCATTTCGGCAATAACCATCGCATTTCGGCAATAACCCTCGAATGTAGCATTTCAGAAATAACCATCGAATGTAGCATTTCGGCAATAACCCTCAAATGTAGCATTTCGGCAATAACCCTCGAATGTAGCATTTCAGAAATAACCATCGAATGTAGCATTTCGGCAATAACCCTCAAATGTAGCATTTCGGCAATAACCATCGCATTTCGGCAATAACCATCGCATTTCGGCAATAACCCTCAAATGTAGCATTTCAGTGATAACCCTCGAATGTAGCATTTCAGAAAATACCATAGATGTAGCAGTTTGGCAAAACCATCGAATGTAGCATTTCAGTGATAACACTCGAATGTAGCTTTCAGCAATAACCATCGAATGATGCATTTTGGCAATAACCATCGAATGTAGCATTTCAGTGATAACACTCGAATGTAGCATTTCAGCAATAACCATCGAATGTAGCATTTTGGCAATAACCATTGAGTGTAGCATTTCGGCAATAACCATCGAATGTAGCAGTTTGGCAATAACCGAATGTGCTTTCAGCAATAACCATCGAATGTAGCATTTTGGCAATAACCATCGAATGTAGCATTTCAGAAATAACCATCGAATGTAGCATTTGGCAATAACCCTCAGTAGCATTCAGAAATAACATCGAATGTAGCAGTCATTTGCAAAACCCTCGAATGTAGCATTTCAGAAATAAAACCATCGAATGTAGCATTTTGGCAAACCATCGAATGTAGCATTTCAGAAATAACCATCGAATGTAGCATTTAGATCTTACAAATAACCATCGAATGTAGCATTTCAGAATAACCATCGAATGAGCAGTTTGGCAATAACCTGAAGTAGCATTTCAGATAAACCCGAATGTAGCATTTCAGCAATAACCATCGAATGTGCATTTTGGCAATAACCATCGAATGTAGCATTTCAGCAATAACCTCGAATGTAGCATTTCGGCAATAACATCGAATGTAGCATTTCAGTAATAACCAAAGAATGTAGCATTTTGGCAATAACCCTCGAATGTAGCATCAGCAATAACCAAAGAATGTAGCATTTTGGCAATAACCATTGAGTGTAGCATTTCGAAATAACCATCGAAGTAGCATTTCAGCAATAACCCTCAAATGTAGCATTTCGGCAATAACAATCGCATTTCGGCAATAACCATCGCATTTCGGCAATAACCCTTGAATGTAGCATTTCAGCAATAACCCTCGAATGTAGCATTTCGGCAATAACCCTCAAATGTAGCATTTCAGCAATAACCATCGCAATTTCGGCAATAACCATAGCATTGGCAATAACCATCGCATTTCGGCAATAACCCTCAAATGTAGCATTTCAGTGATAACACTCGAAGTAGCTTTGGCAATAACATTGAGTGTAGCATTTCGGCAATAACCATCGAATGTAGCAGTTTGGCAATAAACCCTCGAATGTAGCATTTCAGTGATAACACTCGAATGTAGCATTCAGCAACATAACCATCGAATGTAGCATTTTGGCAATAACCATTGAGTGTAGCATTTCGGCATAACCATCGAATGTAGCAGTTTGGCAATAACCTCGAATGTAGCATTTCAGAAATAACCATCGAATGTAGCATTTCGGCAATAACCCTCAAATGTAGCATTTCGGCAATAACCCTCGATGTAGCATTTCAGAAAAACCATCGAATGTAGCATTTCGGCAATAACCCTCAATAGAATTGGTAGAAACACGCATTTCGGCAATAACCATCGCATTTCGGCAATAACCCTCAAATGTAGCATTTCAGTGATAACCCTCGAATGTAGCATTTCAGAAATAACCATCGAATGTAGCAGTTTGGCAATAACCATCGAATGTAGCATTTCAGTGATAACACTCGAATGTGCATTTCAGCAATAACCATCGAATGTAGCATTTTGGCAATAACCATCGAATGTAGCATTTCAGTGATAACACTCGAATGTAGCATTTCAGCAATAACCATCGAATGTAGCATTTGGCAATAACCATTGAGTGTAGCATTTCGGCACAAAACCATCGAATGTAGCAGTTTGGCAATAACCCTCGATCGAATTAGCATTCAGCAATAACCATCGAATGTAGCATTTTGGCAATAAACATCGAATGTAGCATTTTGGCAATAACCATCGAATGTAGCATTTCAGAAATAACCATCGAATGTAGCATTTCGGCAATAACCCTCGAATGTAGCATTTCAGCAATACCATCGAATGTAGCATTTTGGCAATAACCATCGAATGTAGCATTTCAGAAATAACCATCGAATGTAGCAGTTTGGCAATAACCCTCGAATGTAGCATTTCAGTGATAACCCTCGAATGTAGCATTTCAGCAATAACCCTCGAATGTAGCATTTCAGCAATAACCATCGAATGTAGCATTTCAGCAATAACCATCGAATGTAGCATTTCGGCAATAACCATCGAATGTAGCATTTCAGCAATAACCATCGAATGTAGCATTTCGGCAATAACCATCGAATGTAGCATTTCAGCAATAACCATCGAATGTAGCATTTCAGCAATAACCATCGAATGTAGCATTTCGGCAATAACCATCGAATGTAGCATTTCAGTAATAACCAAAGAATGTAGCATTTTGGCAATAACCCTCGAATGTAGCATTTCAGCAATAACCAAAGAATGTAGCATTTTGGCAATAACCATTGAGTGTAGCATTTCAGAAATAACCATCGAATGTAGCATTTCAGCAATAACCCTCAAATGTAGCATTTCGGCAATAACCATCGCATTTCGGCAATAACCATCGCATTTCGGCAATAACCCTTGAATGTAGCATTTCAGCAATAACCCTCGAATGTAGCATTTCGGCAATAACCCTCAAATGTAGCATTTCAGCAATAACCATCGCATTTCGGCATAACCATCGCATTTCGGCAATAACAAGCATTTCGGCAATAACCCTCAAATGTAGCATTTCAGTGATAACACTCGAATGTAGCATTTTGGCAATAACCATTGAGTGTAGCATTTCGGCAATAACCATCGAATGTAGCAGTTTGGCAATAACCCTCGAATGTAGCATTTCAGTGATAACACTCGAATGTAGCATTTTGGCAATAACCATTGAGTGTAGCATTTCGGCAATAACCATCGAATGTAGCAGTTTGGCAATAACCATCGAATGTAGCAGTTTGGCAATAACCATCGAATGTAGCATTTTGGCAATAACCATTGAGTGTAGCATTTCGGCAATAACCATCGAATGTAGCAGTTTGGCAATAACCATCGAATGTAGCATTTCAGCAATAACCATCGAATGTAGCATTTCAGCAATAACCATCGAATGTAGCATTTTGGCAATAACCATTGAGTGTAGCATTTCGGCAATAACCATCGAATGTAGCATTTCAGAAATAACCCTCGAATGTAGCATTTCAGTGATAACACTCGAATGTAGCATTTCAGCAATAACCATCGAATGTAGCATTTTGGCAATAACCATTGAGTGTAGCATTTCGGCAATAACCATCGAATGTAGCATTTTGGCAATAACCCTCGAATGTAGCATTTCAGTGATAACACTCGAATGTAGCATTTCAGCAATAACCATCGAATGTAGCATTTTGGCAATAACCATTGTGTGTAGCATTTCGGCAATAACCATCGAATGTAGCATTTTGGCAATAACCATCGAATGTAGCATTTCAGCAATAACCATCGAATGTAGCATTTTGGCAATAACCATCGAATGTAGCATTTCAGTAATAACCAAAGAATGTAGCATTTTGGCAATAACCATTGAGTGTAGCATTTCAGAAATAACCATCAAATGCAGCATTTTGGCAATAACCATCGAATGTAGCATTTCAGTAATAACCAAAGAATGTAGCATTTTGGCAATAACCATTGAGTGTAGCATTTCAGAAATAACCATCAAATGCAGCATTTTGGCAATAACCATCGAATGTAGCATTTCAGCAATAACCAAAGAATGTAGCATTTCAGTAATAACCAAAGAATGTAGCATTTCAGTAATAACCATAAAATGTAGCAGTTTGGCAATAACCATCGAATGTAGCATTTCAGTAATACCATAAAATGTAGCAGTTTGGCAATAACCATCGAATGTAGCATTCAGAAATAAATCAAATAGGCAGTTTATGATAACCCTTGAAGTGTAGCATTTAGCCATTTTTTTAACTATAATACTTTTACTGAAGTTCTATAGTTTGGAAAAGAAACCGAAGTTTAGGAAGTCCGGCCATCTCTAGTGTACCTCTGATATAAGGGATAATGCGCCCCTTACAGTGTAATATAAGGATTTTGGAAGTTCAGCCATCATTATAGGCTTAGTTATGTCTTCGGCCTCACATAGATTCAAATCTGAACCGAATTTCACCAATTCTATTTACATTTCAAACACATGTTAAAAAATGTTTGAACAAGCAGACATCTCTTTTTAGCTTTGCTAAGCCGAATGAATTAATCTTTTCTTAATTAGCACGGTGGAATCATAAGGGCCTAATGCAATATTCCAGCAACAAAAAAAAAGTCATGCATTCATGTATCTCATCATTCAAATAAATGTCTCCAACCTGTTTCATCTTTTTTTTCTGTATAGAAAATACAACAATGTCTCCAAAGACCTAAACAGAGTAAAAAAATAGAATGTGCATCTTGCTGAAAAAAAAAAGATTGTCTCCATTACATTTCAATTATGAGTCACTAACAGTACAATATATTTACCTTCATCCTCTAAACTAAAAGATGATAAAGTTCTCCACATATTCAGTAATAAAAAAAATCTAATATTGAATGGAATATCGCTTAAAGGGGCACTATACCCATGTAGTAACGGAATGCTCTCTGACTCCCACAATCAAAGTCTGACAAACGTGAGCACATGTTAATAAAGGGGAGGCAGAGCATGGGAGCAAGCATAAAGCAGTCAGTTACTGCATGAGCACAGTATAATGTCCCTTTTAGTTTTATTGCATATGGTGCCTTCTGGTCCCTCTTGTAACACTCTGTATTTGGGATTGGTATGTAGCCCATTAGTTTTTGTTGTTGTTTGATTATTATTATTATATTATTATTATTTTTGGTAGTGGTGGATAATCTTATAAAAGCCACTCTATGACATAGTAGAGTGATGATTATAATAAGGAAATTATCTATATATTATTTACATTAGCCATATATTGTTGTGACTAATTACCCTCAATTGAAAATGATGTTAAAAGTCAACAAGAAGTATTATGGCCATATACAAGTAGGCCCTGTAGACAACAAGAAAAAAGACAGTTCTTGCTAAACTAGCCTTTTACAAATGATCCATTGCAGGTGTCCTTTTGACTTAGGCAATCTGCTCGTTGATGGCAGTCCATTGAATATAAAAGTATACAGTCCTCTGCCCTTTCCAAGTGTGGGTGCACACTCAAAACAATAGTATATTTATTAGTGACCCACATGGTATCACAACGTTTTGAAGGGAAATTAACGTGCCCTTCCTGAGGAAGGGGGCATGTTAATTTCCCCGAAACGTTGTGATAGGATGTGTGGTCACTAATAAATATTTTATTATTTGGAGTGCGACCCTCTACAGTGCATTGAATAGTGTAATGACATCAGAAAGAACACGTCCAAGATCAGAGTTTCAACAGCCTCTGTAATAGTATCCACCGTGGTTGCTCTTTGGTCTATATTGCAAAAAGTCACATTCAAACAGTTAACTTAGGTCTGCCAGAGGCCCACAACTATAACAGACAAAGGAGACATTTTACACTGTATTCATGGTTAAAATAAACCCTACTAATTATTGCCTCGCAGCCCAATCTCCTCCCCATCAAGCTTTGCCCTGTGTAATTTTAGTACAGAAAATTAAGACACTGTCGGTTCCCTGTTCTCTATTTTAATTAGAGATGATATATCTATGTATGTTCTACCTGGTGCACATTTAATGTAAACTAATGTACAATGGGTCCTAAGATGGTTTATATTTAAATTTCCATCCTAAAGAAAATTAAATAATGTTGGGTTGATGAATATGAAACAAAGTCTTAATCATTTCAGATACTATAATTTTTATTAAGATTGTCCACTGGCTACTGTTTTTGGACTTCCAAGAAGCATGATGATACCACTAAGGTAACATCCACATGCTCCTAAAAAACACTGTAGATGAAGCTGAAAGGGGGCACATTGTCATAGTTTTACTGGGGGGCACATTGATTCCTAGTTATGCCACTGTCTCTCTCTACATCTAAATAAAAAAAAAAGTATTCTTACTAATATCACCAAGTTCTCTCCATTAACACATTAATATAAACCGTCACATGACTAATATATACCTCCTAATGGGTAGAGGGTATCTTTGACATCCCATCCCAGTGAAAGCATTTCTGAAAGTCACACAGTGCTTACATATATATATGTGACATCATCAATGTAAATACTGACATCATGATATACAAAGATAACTTTATAGTCTAAGGCTAGAAGCAATGATATGTCAATTGTTAAATATAAGTGTTTTGCCTACAAGAAACCAATTTTTTCATATTACTTCAATAATAACTAGGAAAGATTTCCAGTTGCCATTACAGAAGCCTTTAATGTACTTCTTATGTTTTAAGTCATATAAACTAGAACTTACATAGGCGAATCATCTCAGTCATAATGTGCCCTTTTCTATTTTTAAAGGTGTCTTGCTTTAACGGAAAATTTTAGCGAGGAAAAAAGTCTGGTGTTCTGAATAACCATTATTTCTTTGGTCAAAGACATAGTGTGTCCCACCAAACTTCCCAATGTGACTCATTGTGATAGACAACAATAATTGTTTGTATTCTAACTTGGGGATATTTACAGACACAGATTGAAACCCTATTGCTGGAAACATAGGGCTCTGCATCAAGTCCCTTCTTTTCTAAGACAACCACCTCACAGCTCTGCTTTCTGTTGTCTTGTTTCCTACAATTCCAACAAGTACACGATCCTCAAAGAGTCTGGCAGTGAAAGTCTCAGAAAGGAAGGAGAAAGAAGACTATTTGTTTGTTAAGAGTTCAGTA
The DNA here is from genome assembly GCA_019447015.1 of Hymenochirus boettgeri. Classification (NCBI taxonomy): domain Eukaryota; kingdom Metazoa; phylum Chordata; class Amphibia; order Anura; family Pipidae; genus Hymenochirus; species Hymenochirus boettgeri. Next base: position 12,180,824 of record CM033472.1, read on the forward strand.
CGTTGAACATGGAGACTCCAGGGAGCCAAACAAGGTGTTTCTTCTTAGACTATCACAGCATGAACCATCAGAAGAAAGTCTAAAATGGAAAACGTCTCTACTTAACTTAAGAACTGGGCTATATTCACTTGTGTTCTTAACTGTAGAGTTCTCTCTCTTACATTGTTTTTACACAATGGGTATGCTGTATTCAGTTTAGTGTTTGTCTATGGAAATCATTTTTTCCCTTTAGTAGGCACATTAATTAGAATCAAGGGAATAAAGAGAAGCAGAAGAAATCTTAATCGGACTAAAATATACATTACAAGCAAACAAGCACATGAACAATAAACCAAATATAGTCTTGATAAATGTATATTTTCCTGTGTGTGTATATTTATAGTATTTTTATTTTATAGGGGATTTTTTTTTAAATAGCAGTTTGCACTTAATTTAACACACACAATAATAATAATAATAATAAAATACAAATAAAACTCCCCATGCACGACTTTTACTCTTGAAGAAAATGGATCTATGAACATTCAGGGTTATTCAATAAAAGTTCTTATCGTTTAAAATGGTGCTAATTTTGCCCCAGCCAATTAGATGTTAGCTTTCAAATGTTAAATAAGATCTGACTGGTTGGGGCAAAATTAGCATTTTTAATGATAAGAACTTTTATTGAATTCCCCTGGTTGTATATAAAGAGCTAGGATGAAGCAAATAGACATTACTGTAAAAATACTGGGAAGGTCATCATTGTTCAGGAATGAAGCAAAATTTTAAGATTTTTCCTGTTTTCAACGCCCTGTTACGTTCATTAAAACTTTTTACCTGATGAAGTATAGTTATCCTATCAGAAAGATCATCAACCAGACTGGCCACTGAATCACAATGTCTCTAAGTGATGCCTTTTAAAGGTGACTTGTCAGTTATGTGCCCACAACCCAACTGCTATTTTTCCAGTATACTACATTTGTAACCAAATATTTAATGATAAGTTCTATTCTGTTCTGGCAAAGGTATCGGCCTCCTCCATCTCTCAATGAGCTACTGTATTTATACGCTTGAGCATGGGCAGTGGAGCGCAGCAGGGGAAAATGTAGTTCAGCATTGATTGTGGTGTCAGCAGTCACAGCCTTGATTGGCTGCTGACAACTCTGCCAGATGAGGCAATAATTATACATTAAATATTATATTAATAATACACATAATAATGTGCTGAATATATCAGTTGGGGTTGGAGGTAGGTAACAGACATGTGACTTTTTTGAGGTGATGTCACTCAACTAAAGGTCATTGTATATCAAATAATATTGTAAACTCCAACTGGATTTGCTTTTATAATGGAGTGGCTTTACCGCCCCTAGGGGCTTCCTCAGTTAAGTTAAGTGATAGGGCCATTCCCACTATATATGTAAGTGTGTGAATTGTCCATGTTTCATAAATGAACGTGTATAAATATCTATTCTTAAAGGGCAACCTTTTTAAAAGTCCATTTCCCTAAGATGTAGGAAGTTCAATTTCCATATAGTTGCTTTTAAAGATTTACAGGGAGGTTCAATAAAAGCTTATCGCTCAAAATATTAATCAGATCTTATTTAACATTTGAAAGCAACATCTGATTGGGTGGGGTAAAATTAGCACCATTTTTAACAATACAAATTTTTATTGAATAACCCTGCAAGATTAGTGAATTTGGCAGCTCCTCCCTCTACCGGTGCTGGACACTGAGTGGTAGAACGGGGTGGGGGATAATTAAAGGAGAAATATAGTAAGCATACACCACACACACACACACAACAAAAAGCTTCTTCAGGCTCCTGAGGGCTTCAGCACTATCTTTAATACAGGAAGGCCAGGAACTAACCTGGCAGATAAAAAATGTAAGTGCTGTAAATCTTCAACAAAACAAAATCGCAAGGTTGGAATAATCAATCCTACCTCCCTGTCCCAGGACTTTTCATTTTTAAAAGTTCATTATTACATTACAGTTCTCCTAACTGACTGTTGGGTTTGCTCTAGTGAAGATTTTACGACCTCATGGAACGTCTCATCTTGTAGATCAGTCAAAAAATATATTTAACCTGGAGCACCTTTATTTGTTATTAATACTATATCCTCATAGTAATATGGGGTCATCCTCCACATTTAGCACAGGAGGGGAAAACAATCATTTTAAATGTAAATATAAGGTGCTTACGTTAGAATTAAGAAATCCAGCAACAAGGAGGCAGCAGTCCAAATCATTTCGGTGTTTGTTCGGTGCGTATAAATCCTATTCATTAGTTAGACTGGTTGGTATGAATGAGATATAAAGACATTCAATGTTTCCTTATTCCTTGGGTGTGCTTGCACAGCATGATAACAAGAGAGTCTGGCATTCAAATCACTTGGCCCATTCCTTCCGGCAGAGGTCAGGTGCAGCCATCTGTCTCTGTATCTCCCTTTTTATTCTATACACTGAAACAAAAAGGGATAGGAATTGGCTTTCCAGTCACTGAGCTGACTCTCCCAGACATAGAAGCATTAGCTTTCCCCGTCCTGTTTGTTTTGGTGAGTTGCCTAAAGGGCGAGGTATGAAGATGTTCTGAATTTCTTCTTGACTAGAGGGATCTTTTTTTAAATATATTATTTGATCTATGAAATGGACGTCTCCTATGGCAAAGTTAAAGATACGTTGATCATTGAGCTATTAACCCCTGTACCGCTTGGAAACACAAAACCATCTGAGTTATATTTAAAGGTCACTAAAGGTAAAACAAACTTTCCTGGAGTTATATAGAGAAATCTCAATATATACTCTAAACAACTGCACTTCAGTTTATCTCTGGGACCTTCACTATAATCAGATTATGTATTACCATCTCCATGTCCCACCCAGTCTAGGAGTATCCAGTGGGAGAAAGCTAACAGAGCATGTCTTTTTATTAGCTAGGTCCTGGACCAGAAAGGGGGTGGAGCAACAACTGTACAGTATGTGGAAGCAGCAATGGGGTTAGGAATGAATTGTGCATCTTTGATTTAGCCGTAACATTTTTAAGACACTGTTTGAGAGTTTCTGTTCAAGCATGAAACAAAACAGTATCTGCAGTATCTGGGCCACTGAAGTATCCCTGGCACTAGGCAGAGTCTCTTGACTTAGGTAGAGGTGATAGCAATACAGGGTACCGACAAGGATATGCACTAATAAATGGGAGCACCCCAATTTGCATATTAAAGGACTGGACAGCCCTCATTTTCTATTGCTGGAGTGAATACTGGCAGTAAGGTGGCCAGGGAGGAGTTGGATGCTTGGTGGACCTGCATTGCTATTACCAATGCTTTAGGTGGAGGTGGCGCAGAGAAGTGGAAACAAGCGCATTAAAGCACAAGTCTAATCCATCACCTTCATTGCATTTTATTTCATTTCACCCTTTGGCAATAACCCTCAAATGTAGCATTTCAGCAATAACCATCGCATTTCAGCAATAACCATCGCATTTCGGCAATAACCCTTGAATGTAGCATTTCAGCAATAACCCTTGAATGTAGCATTTCAGCAATAACCCTTGAATGTAGCATTTCAGCAATAACCCTCAAATGTAGCATTTCAGCAATAACCATCGCATTTCGGCAATAACCATCGCATTTCGGCAATAACCATCGCATTTCGGCAATAACCCTCAAATGTAGCATTTCAGTGATAACACTCGAATGTAGCATTTTGGCAATAACCATTGAGTGTAGCATTTCGGCAATAACCATCGAATGTAGCAGTTTGGCAATAACCCTCGAATGTAGCATTTCAGTAATAACCAAAGAATGTAGCATTTTGGCAATAACCATCGAATGTAGCATTTTGGCAATAACCATCGAATGTAGCATTTCAGCAATAACCATCGAATGTAGCATTTTGGCAATAACCATCGAATGTAGCATTTTCAAGCCAAGACCCATCGAATGTAGCATTCAGCAAAAAACACCATCGAATGTAGCATTTTGGCAATAACCATTGAGTGTAGCATTTCGGCAATAACCATCGAATGTAGCATTTCAGAAACCCTCGAATGTAGCATTTCAGTGAAACACTCGAATGTAGCATTTCAGCAATAACCATCGAAGGTAGCATTTTGGCAATAACCATGAGTGTAGCATTTCGGCAATAAACCATCGAATGTAGCATTTTGGCAATAACCCCGAATGTAGAGCATTTCAGTGATAACACTCGAATGTAGCATTTTCAGCAATAACCATCGATAGTAGCATTTTGGCAATAAACCATTGGTGTAGCATTTCGGCAATAACCATCGAATGCAGCATTTTGGCAATAACCATCGAATGTAGCATTTCAGCAATAACCATCGAATGTAGCATTTTGGCAATAACCATCGAATGTACATTCAGTAATAACCAAAGAATGTAGCATTTTGGCCAATAACCATTGAATGTAGCATTCGAAATAACCATAAAATGCAGCATTTTGGCAATAACCATCGAATGTAGCATTTCAGTAATAACCAAAGAATGTAGCATTTTGGCAATAACCATTGAGTGTAGCATTTTGGCAATAACCATCGAATGTAGCATTTCAGTAATAACGGCAAAGAACCATCGCATTTCGGCAATAACCCTTGAATTGATAGGCATTTCAGCCATAACCCTCGAATCGTAGCATTTCAGCAAAAACCCTGAAGTAGCATTTCAGCATAAAACCATCGCATTTCGGCAATAACCCTTGAATGTAGCATTTCAGCAATAAAACCCTTGAATGTAGCATTTCAGCAATAACCCTCGAATGTAGCATTTCAGCAATAACCCTCGAATGTAGCATTTCGGCAATAACCCTCAAATGTAGCATTTCAGCAATAACCATCGCATTTCGGCAATAACCATCGCATTTCGGCAATAACCCTTGAATGTAGCATTTCAGCAATAACCCTTGAATGTAGCATTTCAGCAATAACCCTCGAATGTAGCATTTCAGCAAAAACCTCGAATGTAGCATTTCGGCAATAACCCTCAAATGTAGCATTTCAGCAATAACCATCGCATTTCAGCAATAACCATCGCATTTCGGCAATAACCCTTGATGTAGCATTTCAGCAATAACCCTTGAATGTAGCATTTCAGCAATAACCCTTGAATGTAGCATTTCAGAATAACCCCAAATGTAGCATTTCAGCATAACCATCGCATTTCGGCAATAACCATCGCATTTCGGCAATAACCATCGCATTCGGCAATAACCCTCAAATGTAGCATTTCAGTGATAACACTCGAATGTAGCATTTTGGCAATAACCATTGAGTGTAGCATTTCGGCAATAAACCATCGAATGTAGCAGTTTGGCAATAACCCTCGAATGTAGCATTTCAGTAATAACCAAGAATGTAGCATTTTGGCAATAACCATCGAATGTAGCATTTTGGCAATAACCATCGAATGTAGCATTTCAGCAATAACATCGAATGTAGCATTTTGCAATAACATCGAATGTAGCATTCAGAATAACCAAAGAAGTAGATTTTGGCAATAACCATGAGTGTAGCATTTCGGCAATAACCATCGAATGTAGCATTTCAGTAATAACCAAAGAATGTAGCATTTTGGCAATAACCATCGAATGTAGCATTTCAGCAATAACCATCGAATGTAGCATTTTGGCAATAACCATCGAATGTAGCAGTTTAGCGATAACCCTTGAATGTAGCATTTCAGTAATAACCATAAAATGTAGCAGTTTGGCAATAACCATAAAATGTAGCAGTTTAGCGATAACCCTTGAATGTAGCATTTCAGTAATAACCATAAATGTAGCAGTTTGGCAATAACCATAAAATGTAGCAGTTTAGCGATAACCCTTGAATGTAGCATTTCAGTAATAACCATAAAATGTAGCAGTTTGGCAATAACCATCGAATGTAGCATTTCAGTAATAACCATAAAATGTAGCAGTTTAGCGATAACCCTTGAATGTAGCATTTAGCCATTTTTTTAACTATAATACTTTTACTGAAGTTCTATAGTTTGGAAAAGAACCGAAGTTTAGGAAGTCCGGCCATCTCTAGTGTACCTCTGATATAAGGGATAATGCGCCCCTTACAGTGTAATATAAGGATTTTTGGAAGTTCAGCCATCATTAGTGCTTAGTTATGTCTTCGGCCTCACATAGATTCAAATCTGAACCGAATTTCACCAATTCTATTTACATTTCAAACACATTGTTAAAAAATGTTTGAACAAGCAGACATCTCTTTTTAGCTTTTGCTAAGCCGAATGAATTAATCTTTTCTTAATTAGCACGGGTGGAATCATCTAAGGGCCTAATGCAATTATTCCAGCAACAAAAAAAAAGTCATGCATTCATGTATCTCATCATTCAAATAAATGTCTCCAACCTGTTCATCTATTCTTTTTTTTCTGTATAGAAAACTTACAACAATGTCTCCAAAGACCTAAACAGAGTAAAAAATAGAATGTGCATCTTGCTGAAAAAAAAAAGATTGTCTCCATTACATTTCAATTATAGAGTCACTAACAGTACAATATATTTACCTTCATCCTCTAAACTAAAAGATGATAAAGTTCTCCACATATTCAGTAATAAAAAAAATCTAATATTGAATGGAATATCGCTTAAAGGGGCACTATACCCATATAGTAACGGAATGCTCTCTGACTCCCACAATCAAAGTCTGACAAACGTGAGCAAATGTTAATAAAGGGGAGGGCAGAGCATGGGAGCAAGCATAGAGCAGTCAGTTACTGCATGAGCACAGTATAATGTCCCTTTTAGTTTTATTGCATATGGTGCCTTCTGGCTCCCTCTTGTAACACTCTGTATTTGGGATTGGTATGTAGCCCATTAGTTTTTTTGTTGTTGTTTGATTATTATTATTATTATTATTTTTTTTTGGTAGTGGTGGATAATCTTATAAAAGCCACTCTATGACATAGTAGAGTGATGATTATAATAAGGAAATTATCTATATATACATTTACATTAGCCTATATATTGTATTGTGACTAATATACCCTCAATTGTAAAATGATGTTAAAAGTCAACAAGAAGTATTATGGCCATATACAAGTATGGCCCTGTAGACAACAAGAAAAAAGACAGTTCTTGCTAAACTAGCCTTTTACAAATGATCCATTGCAGGTGTCCTTTTGACTTAGGCAATCTGCTCGTTGATGGCAGTACATTGAATATAAAAGTATACAGTCCTCTGCACTCTTTCCAAGTGTGGGTGCACACTCAAAACAATAGTATATTTATTAGTGACCACACATGGTATCACAACGTTTTGAAGGGAAATTAACGTGCCCTCTCACCTGAGGAAGGGGGCATGTTAATTTCCCCCCGAAACGTTGTGATAGGATGTGTGGTCACTAATAAATATTTTATTATTTGGAGTGCGACCCTCTACAGTGCATTGAATAGTGTAATGACATCAGAAAGAACACGTCCAAGATCAGAGTTTCAACAGCCTCTGTAATAGTATCCACCGTGGTTGCTCTTTGGTCTATATTGCAAAAAGTCACATTCAAACAGTTAACTTAGGTCTGCCAGAGGCCCACAAACTATAACAGACAAAGGAGACATATTTACACTGTATTCATGATTAAAATAAACCCTACTAATTATTGCCTCGCAGCTCAATCTCCTCCCCATCATAGCTTTGCCCTGTGTAATTTTAGTACAGAAAATTAATGACACTGTCGGTTCCCTGTTCTCTATTTTAATTAGAGATGATATATCTATGTATGTTCTACCTGGTGCACATTTAATGTAAACTAATGTACAATGGGTCACCTAAGATGGTTTATATTTAAATTTCCATCCTAAAGAAAATTAAATAATGTTGGGTTGATGAATATGAAACAAAGTCTTAATCATTTCAGATACTAATTAATTTATTTAAGATTGTCCACTGGCTACTGTTTTTGGACTTCCAAGAATGCATGATGATACCACTAAGGTAACATCCACATGCTCCTAAAAAACACTGTAGATGAAGCTGAAAGGGGGCACATTGTCATAGTTTTACTGGGGGGCACATTGATTCCTAGTTATGCCACTGTCTCTCTCTACATCTAAATACAAAAAAAAGTATTCTTACTAATATCACCAAGTTCTCTCCATTAACACATTAATATAAACCGTCACATGACTAATATATACCTCCTAATGGGTAGAGGGTATCTTTGACATCCCATCCCAGTGAAAGCATTTCTGAAAGTCACACAGTGCTTACATAATATATATGTGACATCATCAATGTAAATACTGACATCATGATATACTAAAGATAACTTTATAGTCTAAGGCTAGAAGCAATGATATGTCAATTGTTAAATATAAGTGTTTTGCCTACAAGAAACCAATTTTCTTCATATTACTTCAATAATAACTAGGAAAGATTTCCAGTTGCCATTACAGAAGCCTTTTAATGTACTTCTTATGTTTAAAGTCATATAAACACTAGAACTTACATAGGCGAATCATCTCAGTCATAATGTGGCCCTTTTTCCTATTTTAAAGGTGTCTTGCTTTAACGGAAAATTTTAGCAGAGGAAAAAAGTCTGGTGTTCTGAATAACCATTATTTCTTTGGTCAAAGACATAGTCGTGTCCCACCAAACTTCCCAATGTGACTCATTGTGATAGACAACAATAATTGTTTGTATTCCTAACTTGGGGATATTTACAGACACAGATTGAAACCCCCTATTGCTGGAAACATAGGGCTCTGCATCAAGTCCCTTCTTTTCTAAGACAACCACCTCACAGCTCTGCTTTCTGTTGCCTTTGTTCCCTACAATTCCAACAAGTACACGATCCTCAAAGAGTCTGGCAGTGAAAGTCTCAGAAAGGAAGGAGAAAGAAGACTATTTGTTTTGTTAAGAGTTCAGTACGTTGAACATGGAGACTCCAGGGAGCCAAACAAGGTTTTCTTAGACTATCACAGCATGAACCATCAGAAGAAAGTCTAAAATGGAACACGTCCTACTTAACTTAAGAACTGGGCTATATTCACTTGTGTTCTTAACTGTAGAGTTCTCTCTTCTTACATTGTTATTACACAATGGGTATGCTGTATTCAGTTTAGTGTTTGTCTATGGAAATAATTTTTTCCCTTTAGTAGGCACATTAATTAGAATCAAGGAAATAAAGAGAAGCAGAAGAAATCTTAATCGGACTAAAATATACATTACAAGCAAACAAGCACATGAACAATAAACCAAATATAGTCTTTGATAAATGTATATTTCTCCTGTGTGTGTATATTTATAGTATTTTTATTTTATAGGGGATTTTTTTTTAAATAGCAGTTTGCACTTAATTTAACACACACAATAATAATAATAATAATAAAATACAAATAAAACTCCCCATGCAGACTTTTACTCTCTGAAGAAAATGGATCTATGAACATTCAGGGTTATTCAATAAAAGTTCTTATCGTTTAAAATGGTGCTAATTTTGCCCCAGCCAATTAGATGTTAGCTTTCAAATGTTAAATAAGATCTGACTGGTTGGGGCAAAATTAGCATTTTTAATGATAAGAACTTTTATTGAATCTCCCTGGTTGTATATAAAGAGCTAGGATGAAGCAAATAGACATTACTGTAAAAATACTGGGAAGGTCCATCATTGTTCAGTAATGAAGCAAATTTTAAGATTTTTCCTGTTTCTCAACGCCCTGTTACGTTCATTAAAACTTTTATCCCTGATGAAGTATAGTTATTCCTATCAGGAAGATCCATCAACCAGACTGGCCACTGAATTCACAATGTCTCTAAGTGATGCCTTTTTAAAGGTGACTTGTCAGTTATGTGCCCACAACCCCAACTGCTATTTTTCCAGTATACTACATTTGTAACCAAATATTTAATGATAAGTTCTATTCTGTTCTGGCAAAGGTATCGGCCTCCTCCATCTGCTCAATGAGCTACTGTATTTATACGCTTGAGCATGTGCAGTGGAGGCAGCAGGGGAAACTGTAGTTCAGCATTGATTGTGGTGTCAGCAGTCACAGCCTTGATTGGCTGCTGACAACTCTGCCAAGATGAGGCAATAATTATACTTAAATATTATATTAATAATACACATAATAATGTGCTGAATATATCAGTTGGGGTTGGAGGTAGGTAACAGACATGTGACTTTTTTTGAGTGATGTCACTCAACTAAAGGTCATTGTATATCAAATAATATTGTAAACTCCAACTGGATTTGCTTTATAATGGAGTGGCTTTACCGCCCCTAGGGGCTTCCTCAGTTAAAGTTAAGTGATAGGGCCATTCCCCACTATATATGTAATGTGTGTGAATTGTCCATGTTTCATAAATGAACGTGTATAAATATCTATTCTTAAAGGGCAACCTTTTTAAAAGTCAATTTCCCTAAGATGTAGGAAGTTCAATTTTCCATTATAGTTGCTTTTAAAGATTTACAGGGAGGTTCAATAAAAGTTCTTATCGCTCAAAATTATGATCAGATCTTATTTAACATTTGAAAGCTAACATCTGATTGGTTGGGGTAAAATTAGCACCATTTTTAACAATACAAATTTTTATTGAATAACCCTGCAAGATTAGTGAATTTGGCAGCTCCTCCCTCTACCTGGTGCTGGACACTGAGCTGGTAGAACGGGGTGGGGGATAATTAAAGGAGAAATATAGTAAGCATACATTTTTAAAAAAAATAATTTCTACCTGTGGCAGGGAGGTAGGATTGGTACTTTCTAACTCCCAATATTATTTCTATTAGGAGCGGTAGCGCGCACACACACACACACACACACACACACACACACAAAAATGCTTCTTCCAGGCTCCCTGAGTGCTTCAGCACTATCTTTAATACAGGAAGGCCCAGGACACTAACCTGGCAGATAAAAATTGTAAGTGCTGTAAATCTTCAACAAAACAAAATCGCAAGGTTGGAATAATCAATCCTACCTCCCTGTCCCAGGTACTTTTCATTTTTAAAAAGTTCATTATTACATTACATGACGCTATTGAGAAAGCCTCGTGTAGAGGCGTAACGCGTATAGCATTTCCTTTGGCTTTTTATCCCTCGGTGTGGAACCTGCTTACCCTTATAGATAGCACGGATGTGTATCCCCATGGTGTTACCTTGACTGCACTATCGACTGGACAGATAAGTTTATGACTGTTTTCAGGATATTAGAGGGGACTTAGAGGATATGATAGGGTTGTACTCACAACTATTTTCCACACATGAAGGTTTTTGTATTTCTGTATATATGTTTTTAATGTTTTAATATGCTATCACTGTCTATCCCCTGGGTACTACCTTAATAAAGGGAGTGTACATACACCTTTGTACATTCTAACAGTGTGCTGTGTATCTCTGTTCTTGGTTGGTTCGTTTATATTACATTATTACATTACAGTTCTCCTAACTGACTGTTGGGTTTGCTCTAGTGAAGATTTTACTGACCTCATGGAAACGTCTCATCTTGTAGATCAGTCAAAAAATATATTTTAACCTGGAGCACCTTTATTTGTTATTAATACTATATCCTCATAGTAATATGGGGTCATCCTCCACATTTAGCACAGGAGGGGAAAACAATCATTTTAAATGTAATATATAAGGTGCTTTACGTTAGAATTAAGAAATCCAGCAACAAGGAGGCAGCAGTCCAAATCATTTCGGTGTTTAGTCCGGTGCGTATAAATCCTATTCATTAGTTAGACTGGTTGGTATGAATGAGATATAAAGACATTCAATGTTTCCTTATTCCTTGTGTGTGCTTGCACAGCATGATAACAAGAGAGTCTTGGCATTCAAATCACTTGGCCCATTCCTTCCGGCAGAGGTCAGTGTGCAGCCATCTGTCTCTGTATCTCCCTTTTTTATTCTATACACTGAAACAAAAAGGGATAGGAATTGGCTTTCCAGTCACTGAGCTGACTCTCCCCAGACATGAAGCATTAGCTTTCCCCGTCCTGTTTGTTTTTGGTGAGTTGCCTAAAGGGCGAGGTATGAAGATGTTCTGAATTTCTTCTCTGACTAGAGGGATCTTTTTTTTAACTATAATTATTTGATCTATGAAATGGACGTCTCCTATGGCAAAGTTAAAGATACGTTGATCATTGAGCTTATTAACCCCTGTACAGCTTGGAAACACAAAACCATCTGAGTTATATTTAAAGGTCACTAAAGGTAAAACAAACTTTCCTGTAGAGTTATAGTAGAAATCTCAATACACAACAACTCTAACCAACTGCACTTCAGTTTATCTCTGGGACCTTCACTATCTAATCAGATTATGTATTATCCATTCTCCATGTCCCACCCCAGTCTAGGAGTTATCCAGTGGGAGAAAGCTAACAGAGCATGTCTTTTTATTAGCTAGGTCCTGGACCAGAAAGGGGGGTGGAGCAACAACTGTACAGTATGTGGAAGCAGCAATGGGTTAGGAATGAATTGTGCATTCTTTGATTTAGCCGTAACATTTTTTAAGACACTGTTTGAGAGTTTCTGTTCAAGCATGAAACATAAACAGTATCTGCAGTATCTGGGCCACTGAAGTATCCCTGGCACTAGGCAGAAGTCTCTTGACTTAGGTAGAGGTGGTAATAGCAATACAGGGTACCGACCAAGTATCTGCACTAATAAATGGGAGCACCCCAATTTGCATATTAAAGGACTGGACAGCCCTCATTTTCTATATTGCTGGATGTGAATACTGGCAGTAAGGTGGCCAGGGAGGAGTTGGATGCTTGGTGGGTACCCTGCATTGCTATTACCACTGCTTTAGGTGGAGGTGGCCAGAGAAGTGGAAACCAAGAGCTAAAGCACACGTATTAAGACAGCACATGTCATGAAAGGTCAGGGAATGGGCACATGGTTCAAAAAAAGTCCTTAATCAGGTATTGTGCTTTATTTTTTTATTTCTTTTATTTTTGCTTTTTTAGTTATTTTTGCTATTTTAAGGGGAGCTGTGGTCTCTATACAAGTGGCATTTATTAAAGGATAAGTATGCTGTAAAATCAAGTTAAGTTTACTTGGAAGCTGCAGCTTTAAATAACCTGTGCCATTTTTTCCCTATGCCCCTCCAGAGTCTACCTATGCCCCTCCAGAGCCTACCTTTGTAGCTTGAAAGTTGCTGACATCTTGTTACTGCTTAGCTGAATGTTTAGCTCCACCCCTCTGAGATTTCCTCCGCTTCCTCCTGCTCCTTGAGCCTCAAAATCTAATGCCTGTTGGTTCCATGACATCAACTGCACCATTAGTATGCCCCAAGTCTTAGGTTGGAGCATGCCCACTGCATTGGCAGCACATCATCAGCCCCCCCCCAAAAAAAAAATAATCAAACCATAAGCCTGAATAAAGCATTTATCTACCTAGGGTAGAGATAGGGGAATGGACAGAGAATTGTTGCCAGTCTGTAACTAGCATCAGGAAATATCTATTTTGGGGGTGTGGGGGTTTTCATGTGGACAGCTTATCATGTGCCTGTCACAGACTTAGACAGGAAGTGTAACTTTATAAGCCTATAACTTTAGATCTTGTATGGAGACCACGGTTACCCATTAAGTTTTTTCTCACCCTTAAAAGTAACTCATCTTAATATACTTAACGCTTAAAGGCTTCTCTTGTCTTGTAATATATAATCTGACACAAAGAGATATATTTCAGTATAAAAAAAAATCCCTGCAGTTACTGCCCACCCACAAGCTCTGTGATCTCAGACATGCTCAGCTTGATTCACCAGGGATTGAGAGGGGAATTCTCCACTCGGACCCTTTGTATCTCCCTGTGCTAAAGGTAGGATAGGGTAAAACTTAAAGTCAACATAACATAAGGCTTTTTGTAGTCCAATATTGTATTGCTTTCAAACTTGTATATTTTTGCTAGCTAATTTACTAATATATATATATATATATATATATATATATATATATATATAAAAAGACTTACTAAGGATTAAGAGATGTATCAACCCTCTACTGATCTCAGCATGTGGTTATTGTTGACTCATGAAGATTAATTGGACCAACCAACAAAATTCTTTCATGAAAAGGTCCCTTTTTACCAGTAATACAAACACTGTGAACCCTCTCCTTGACCAATTACAAAGAAATCTTTATTAATTAACAAACTCTTTGGGAAATACAATCTCCTGCCTCTTAGAGTTAAGCCTCACACACATGTAGTGTTTCAAAGGCCTACCAGGGCCTATGATCTCAAATTAATTAATACCACTGAGGAAATTCTACAAAGCTTCCTTGCTAATGTCTATGGGAGACCTAGAAATGGACACCAATTATAAAACTGCAGCTACATAATTATTTCTAAACAAAGCTAATGCAAGTTCTAAGTGACTGATGAACTTGATTTATCTCAAGCTGATGTGAAGAGACATTTAACCATGTAAATGATGAATGAGATTAGTTAAAAGCACAGACAGAGCTGCAAGAGAAATCGATTACACCATCTTACTTGACAGTAAACTAGAATGTTCTACAAGTCATTCATAAAATATGTTAGCATCATTTAGGCTGTCAATTACATTACTACTCTTCAAATGCTTTTTCAGTATTTTGGACATATTAGCACTTTTTATGTATATAAGTATCATCAAATGGTTACTTTCTCTCTGTTCATATTATATTATAAACCTCTTTCTAAACCTTAGCAAAGTGGGGGAAATGACTGAATGGACAGCTCCTTACTTTTTTTTGGCTTGTTGAAGCTTACTAATAATCATAACTGTTCCACTGGAAGCAGGAAGTAATAAGGTATAAACATTTTACTTATCTTCACTAGTGATGAATCCTGGTTTCGAAATGAACCTGGTATAGATTCGGAACTGCCAATTTTGAAAACCCTCAGATCTAACGGATTTTTAGAAATGTTCGAAAACTCTGAACAATTCCTTTTGAAACTTTGAAAATTCCATTTGAAAATGTCTATCGAAAAAAATCAATCAAAAATGCTATAGAAAATTTTAATTGGATTTTTGGAACTTCAGTAGGTTCCGCAGAATTGATACTTCACATGGGCTTATCTTTGGTTGGAAACAACTTACAAAGACTCCCTCAACATTGTTTCCAGATCCGGCAGCGCGGATTGCTTAACAGTTTTAGAAGATGCCTTTGCATGCAATATTTTATAGAACAACTTTAGGCCCACCAAAAAAGACCAGAAGGCTCAACACGGTTTCTTTACTATTTTCCTATTTTCTTGTTCAATATGTTATTTGTACGTAAACACTTTACATTCAAAAGTGGGACCTGAAGCTGAACATAATGCTTTACAGCCAGGTGTCAAGGTTTCATCATCCAAAATCTCTCTTAAATCCCATAAACCATTAGTCTATTATTTTAGCCCATATGTTATCTACAAGTCCCTTTGGGTAAGACAACTCACATACAGTGTAAAGAGTTTCTACCGAGACTGGAATGTTAAGTGGATTCAGAAAGGCTAGAAAGGTGAGTTGCATTGAAATGAATTTCCGAGCACTATGTCTAGAAATCAAAGGGAGGGTGGATGGGTAGAAGAACTAGATTGTTGATGGGTAGAAGAACTAGATTAGATTGTTAGTTATTTTTAAATTAACTATATTAAAGACAATAAAGAGATTTCTTTGAGCTACGCAGAGCAGTATATGGATTTCATGGTGAAGAATGAATATAGGAGGGTACCAACTTTTCTGGCCTCTGTTAATTAGATTTTTAAGCTCTCACTAGGTTCCAGCAACTAATAATGACCGAGCCAGCTTCCAACTGATTGCTCGTATTTCAGCATCGTCAGTCAGACAGCTGACGCAGGCGAAATCTACAGCTCCACGTGTCATTGCTGTTCAGTGGTGTTATCAGTCAATGCTCCCTGTTAATTATGCATAAAATGCCAGCAGAGATATTTATGAGACTTGAGGTGTTATTTATGCCTTTGAGCATGCTGGCTTGTTCATTCTGCTGAAAGTTATGTCTATCCTTTAAAGTTTTAATGGCTAATCACTAAAAATACAAATTATATTGGTTTTCCAAAGCACCAGAACTTATCAGGATACAAAAATAACATTACCATTAGTAATGGAATCTGGATCCGATGCGGAACTCTAGAATCAGAAGTTCTGATTGGATCCATTCGGAACTACTCGTAACTACAGAAACTTCCATACTTTTTATAATTATCGTGGAGCTACTTTTGTGGGTTACCAAAAGTAGCCTTGCATATTCTGTAACCCTCAAAAGTACGATCGAAAACTCCCATGTACTGGGATTTGTATTTGGTGATTAGTACATGTGCCTGAGCTTTCTAACGTAAGTTTACCATGCTTTTACTAGCCATTGACTTCTATGGGTCTGTTTTTCAGAATTCAGAAATCAGAACGAAACTCGCCAGTTTCAAGCATCTCTAATTACCACAGAATCTTTTGTAGCCACTGTTTCTCAATCCATCTTTTCATAATTTAGCTTTTCTGATTAACTCTACAATCCCATTCCTACACTCCACCATTTCACCATTTCTTGTGCATGTTGTCTCTACATGGGCAGGCTCATTCAAACACCCTTCTTCATGTTCCTTACTTCTGGATTACATCTCTTCTTTTACAAATATAAATTTGTTATGCTATCTATAAGAAAACTAGGTTATTTTCTTATAGATACTTAGGTCATTTATGGGGTCTGTCTCGAACTTGCAGTATATATTGATATCTGTATATAATTTTTATTTGTGAATGAATTACTTATCTTCTATAACTTTCACCTAATGCAATGTTTGTAAGAATGTATAGCACTGAAAGAGATGCTTTCAAATTAAAAGCAAACACCCTTTGAAAGGCTTATGACACTGTACTTAGTCGAACATTAATAATACAGGAAGATGCCTATAAAGAAAATTGAATAGAGCGATAGCTAGATATGAATAAAAGAAATGCTACGATACAGGAAAGACCTAGAACTTGTAGAAAGTTTTTATATCCTTGGACTAATTATTTACAACAAAAGATCTAGCAACCAAAAGACTGGCACTTAGTACATCGGAGATTGAGATAAGATCTTCTAATTTACTGTACACACAAAGATCACACTTAGATTACCTAAACAATGGTGCTTTTTCAAATGAATGTGAATAGAAAATAAAGACATTTTCTAATATGGCGGAGGATGTGGAAAGCAAATAAATGGATAAAATTAAACCGATTATTTCATTTAAAAACGTAGGATTATTCCCGCTACCGAAACACCACCCATAATACTCAATACTCCCTAGTGTATTATATTATAGATTCTATATGACCTCAAAAGACAGGAACTTTCTCTTTCAATACCTTTCTACACATTGGCCATTTACAAAAACATTTTTACAAAACTTAACAAAAAAAATTACAAACATTTTTTTTTTAAATAAAAAGTCAGGAACCTTCTCTTTCAATACATTTCTACAAATTGGCCATTTACAAAAAAATATTTACAAAACTTTAAAAAAAAATTACAATTTTTTTTTCTTTTAAGCAAAAGACAGGAACCTTCTCTTTCAATAATACATTTCTACAAATTGACCATGTACAAATAGCATGTCAGGAAAAAAAAATATTAATTAAAATAAATGATGATAGTGCTGACTAATTTCTTTTCAATCATAAGGCACTTGAGTGAAAATCTTGTTAATGGAGACTGAAGACAAATGATGTTTCCCCAACTGATTCTCACAGGCTATCTATCTTTAAAAATCCCATGAAGAGATCTTGACAGTACCAGCTTGTGTTGCTAACACTGAAAAAAGAAAATGACCAAAGGCTAGCCGAAGTAATTTTCAGCTTACTTGGCAAGGATACAGACGAGTCTGGGCCTGCTGAGCTGATTGTTCATGGAGAAAGGTAGCAGAATAAATTGCTTTGGGGTGATTAGGTTTTCACAATCTTTTCTTATGCTCAAAAAAAGATATAGTTCTATTGAAATTATATATACATCTACAAAACAGGTAAGGAAGGTTTAACATGGAAAATAGATACAGTATAGCTTGATTTGGTTAGAAACAATTCTGTGCTTATGTGAGGAACAAAACCAGAAGCCATTTAAATGATTTCAATTTAGAAGTATTTCCAATGGAAAATTCTAATCCAATGAAAAGTTTTGTGCTGAAGTTGTTCATTCCAATTAGAGACGAGTCCCGGTTTTCTGAACAAATTTGGTTTGAATTTCATGGATCTGGCAGAATTTTTCAAATTTCAAAGGTTGAAACAAAAGTCACAAATCTGGAAATCATGGAAGAAAATTCCGGTCAAATTAAAAAAAAAAAAAAAAGACAAAATTGGCTAAAATCAGATTTTTGGAATTTCAATATGTTCCGTGGAGCAACTGATGGAATGAAACTCACCGATTTTGTTTATTGCTAGTCCCGATGTTGGAAAAAACACTACTTACTGGACCGAGCAACTTGTGAAGATGATATGAACACGAGTCTGTCATTTTAGGGGCTCATTTACTGTATGGGGAATGCAACTCTGCACTTATGGATGATATAAAGGACAATTATACTCATCTTTTCCCCAATTCATAGCTGCATAGTAACCTAGGGTGAGGACCTAAATCGCGAAGTCCTCACTGCTGGGTACTTTGCTTTTGTCTGGCAATACTTACTCAAAGTCTCCCTCGGTGTTCTGCTTTGTCCCTCCTCTCTTCCACTGTCAGTGAATGTTCCTAATGCAGCCAATGGGAATACATGTCTCCTTGCAGAGCATGCCTTCCCATTGGCTGCAACAATATCTGTCACTTAGGGAGACTTCCAGTAAATATTGCAGTTAGGTAAAGTACCGCGAGGTAAGGACTTAGCAATTTAGGTCCTCACCCTGGGTACTAGGCAGCTATGGAGGAAAAGGAGTGAGAGGGAGGTGAGTACAATTGTCCTTTAATTTAACAATCTAACCTAATAAGTTCCATTTTTTGGTGATTTTTTTAAGTTTCCCCTGATGACCAATAAAAGGGTTTATAGCTACATATTTTTATAACTACATATTTTCAGGAAAAGGTCATACCTATAAATCCTTTAAAAAGTCAATAATATATATTTATAAAAAAAAAAAAAAATTCACCTTGAGGGATTTATGCAATAAGAGGTGCAAGAGTTTCCCTGTGTAACCAATCAAATCTTAGCGTTTTCTAGTCTAATGCAGTTAGATAACATCTGGTTGGTTACCACAGACAAACTTTTGCACATTTTATTCATTTATAGCCCATTAGTCTTTGTTAGCATAGATGTACAGTACATTTTGCTGAAAATTTCAGCATTTTTAGGGTCATTGCACCTCTAAAATTGCTTTTCTGACTTTCCACGCTGCTTTTTACAGGCTCAATATTGCTTTATTTAGTCTGTTACTTTGTGCTGGTTACTTATTGATTTAAGGCTTACATGTAAGCCAATTACTATATGGCCTAGTTGATTTGTATTGTATGTATATTTAAATGCAACAATAACAATAAGTCTCTTACAAACCATGGATTTTCAAATCATTCATTAAAATTTTTTTTTTTTATGCTGAAAGGGAAACTATACTGACTTTGCCTCATCTTAATCTGGAATTGAATACATGTACTCTTACTCTGAGGCATGTGTGCTGCCTTCCTTTTTTTCTCTGCCTTCTCAAAATATTTTTGCCTCCTCTCCAAGCTTTTTTACAAGCTTGCACATGCTTAAGGTTAATCTTACATCTCTCAGATTTTAAAGATTGCCTTTTTGGTGTTTGGAGGGATACATTTTGATTTTTATAAGTTACTCTAATAAATACTGTATTTACTAAAGATATTCAAAACTGATGAGTTTCCTTCCATTTTCGGATTTTAGGAATTCAGAAAACATTTGAATATCCGAACGCGGACCCATCAAAATTGATAGTTCAGAGTAACATTATGGTATAAAAAGCCTGGCTTGGCTTGGCCACCTGGGAAATAGTATGGGGAACATGTACATCACAAAAACATAACTAAAATACATTTTCTTACATGCAAGCTATTTTCTAGCTTCAACATGTATATTCGAGCTGAGGCTACTTTCGGTAACCCCCAAAAGTAGCCTCATATATTCGGTAACCTTCTAAAGTAGCCTCATATATTTGGTAACCTTCTAAAGTAGCCTCATATATTCGGTAGTTAGTTCCAATTGGTTGACGGAACTTCTCACCTTCAGAACCAGAGTTCCATGTCAGAACCAGGTCCGATGCATAGAATTTACCAATTGAAATAAAAAGTAGAACTCCTTACAATAAGGATCTGTGCTGGTTGCTTACATACATTGATCTCAAAAGCAAGGATTTCGATTGCCAACTAATAACAATAATAAGCAGACATTAGTTGTAACAAGCTTGTTGCTTAAAGGGACAGTGCAGTGGAAAATATCAATCTTTTAAAAATGTATTAGTTTATATTAAACATACTTAGTTATTCTACATATTCTCTTCCATTTTGGAAAATCAGTTGCATTTCTACCCCTTAATATTCCCTGCTGTTGACATTAGTGAGCTGACATTTCAGGTTCTGTAATGGTCCTTCTTCTTCCCAGGATGCACCACATCCTTGGAATGTTCCTAACAGTGATTTCTACTGATTGGTTGTTGGGTGGGTCAAAGATGCTCAGATCTCTACTGAGCAACTGAATCAACCCAGGTGCTGGGTCAAGGGCAAGACCATAACGGTCTCTATTAGGGGTTTTGCAAAAAGGAAGTCAGTATTTTGGTTGCAGTTATTTATACACAGATAAAATGCTGAATGGGCAGATTAAGGTTATTGGGATGGAAAAATACTGCTCTTTTTTCTGAAAAGCATATGTATTTCCTATGAACTTCCCCTTTAAATCATGTTGAATAAATCAATGTCCCACTTCTCCAAGGAAGCTAAAGAAATTAAAGATCTGTTTTGTGGCGTGTTATAGTATTAAAATTATACACATTTAGTTGAAATATAAAAAAAGTGAATTCTAGGAGAAGAAAGTTGTATACAGCACAAAGAAAACTGTCGTCAGATTCAAATTCCCTCAAATCCCTAAAATCAAATCGTTTTTAAAGCATCCCAATTCAAACAAAGTCATCCAGTGACTATAGCTTCTTAATCTTTCTTACAAAAACCAATTATGACTAGCTAGATGGATATTTTGAAATATTGATGCTCTCTTGAATGGATTTGGTCTGAAGATTTGCAAATGTACCATCATGCAATATAACCAATTGCAAACAAATGGAGATAGGGCCTCACCTAATAACATCATCAACATTTTTAATAGGAATTATTAAAGGGCATGTCAAGCCATAAAATAAAATTTTACCTATAGGTGCAGCACCCTCCCCACACCCCCACCCCAATTTCCGTTTTACTTACCTTCCCCAAATATTCCCCTGAAGATTCCTACAAGACCCAGTCCCTCGCCACCTTAGTGCCTGCCTCCTGCTGCTGTTGTGAGCTGGTTTCAAAACCTAGTTGCAGCTGTCAGCTAATGATTGTGTCATCACCAGTGCGCCTTAGAAGCAGAACGGTGAAGGACCGTGTCTTGTTGTAATTATCTTCAGGGGAAGTATCTTCTTTGGGAAAGATATAAGACATAAGCAGGCTTATTTACCCGGAGCCGCTATCGCTCTGGGTAAATGCTCACTGTGGGATTTTAACGCCAGCTATTTGCTGGCATTAAAATCCTGGGCTAAATCTAGCGCAAGCGCGATATTGAACAGAGAGCGCCGGATGCACAGGTTTTAATATGGAGTTAAAGTCACACTTAACAGTAGCAAACCTGTTAGCGCAACTTTAACTCCCAGTGCGGCAGGGTAAATTGGCCCCAAGGTGTTAATAAACCTTTATCGCTAGATGTCTACTGCTTAGTGACTATGTTACTTCTTTCCATAACAATGCAAGTCTTGTAATAACAAATGTTTAAATTGTCTACAGATTAAGTTGACATGATTAATAATTTTATTCTCTGATACAATTTGTGTCTATCATTTTATTGCCAAACCGTTTTAAAACTATTGAACCTGGGTAAGTTAATTAATCGAGCATCTTTCTCTTTTTTACAGTATATTTCTCTGAAATGAAGCAAAACAGAAAAAAAAACTGTTCTCCAAATGATTGGCAATTATATTACCAGAGATCGTGTTAGCAGGAGAGAGGTCTGTGTAACAGTGAACTTGGCTGTGTGAAATGTCTAAGCATCTGCGAGGTGATAACTCCCAAAGGGCCTAGTATATCCAGCCAATGTTACTAAGGGGCATATTTATAAAGGAATGAAAATAGCGCTAAAAAATTACCGCCGCACATCGCGGCCGCGAAAATAGCGCTATCGCCGTATTTATAACGGCGAGCACCATTCCCGCGATATGTATCGCGGCCGCGATGTGTTGCGGTAATTTTAAGCCCCTTCGCGGCGATACTGTATAGTATCGCCGCGAAGGGACTTAAAATCCCTTCCCGACGCATCTCCTAAGGGGGCGGGGCATACGCCCACCCCGCCCACAACCACCCCCGCCGCTTCCCCACCCCTCCCAACCCGTTCCCCCTCCGCGGCAATCGGAACGGGAGGCGGTGAGGGGCTGCCGGGAAGGAGCCGCGCAGGTGGTCGCGACCACCCGCCGCGCACCCCCTCCCCGGCAACCCCTCCAAGCCCCCCGCCCCGGCCGCTCCCAGGGAGGGAAGGGAGGGAGCCGCGGGAGGGGTGGAGGCTCCCTCCAGCGGGCCCTGAGAAGGGCCTTTTGGGGCTTAAGGGGGTCCCGCAGCTCGAACCGGGACCCCCCCTCCCCAGCCCTTGTCTGCCCATCCCCGCCGCGGGAGGCTAGTATCGGCTACTTCGCCACCTTCATGTGTGAAGTAAAACGCCTATCTAGCAGAGCAAAACCAGTACCGCCGCTTTAAATAGAAGCGGCGGTACAGGTAAGTATCGCCACGAAGGGTTAACGCTTCTAACTTTTCGCGGCCGTTTTCGGACATTATAATCGCGTTAAACGTGATTTATGCGTTATTTCCGCGAAAACGGCCGCGAAAAGTTAACGAACCTTTATAAATATGCCCCTAAGTCTCGTTTTGCAGGCTGGGCTTGATTGTGAGTACCTAGTTTTTTTGTGAAACTTTTTGACATGCATGTGTCTAACTAAACAGGATTTTTTTTTAAATTGCCTATTTTTAAAATAATAATTCTTCCAAACTATCACTGTTCCATTATTGATTGATCTATTCTAGAGGTGGCTGAACTTCCGAAAGTTCGGTCCGTTTTTGAACTTTCGAACTATATGGAAAGTTTAAAAGTTCGAAAACAGACCCATTAAAGTCAATGGGAGTCAAATAGTTTGAAAAGTTCTAATGAAATACAATTAAAATATCAATGGTAACTTAATGTAAATGTGGGACATGGAAAATGGTCTGGGGAACACGTTTGAACATCCAAAATTGATTTTATTCTCACGCGTAGAGATGGCCGAACTTTCGAAAGTTCGGTCCATTTTCGAACTTTTGAACTATATGAAAAGTTTGAAAATGGACCCATTAAAGGGTATGTCCACCCTTCTTAATAACTTTTAATATAATGTTCTGCTTCATCCCCCAGCCCCAACCGCAATATTATTATTGCCAGAAACTTCCCCAAACATTACTTACCTTGCCTCTTTCATCCGCCACACTGCCCGTCCCTCTGCTTGCGTGAAACTGCAAGCAGAGGGGCGGAACTGTCAGCCGCATCTGTGATTGGCTGAGAGGCAGCCAATCATAGACACGGCTGCCGGTAGTTCTGAATGGCGGAGGAAAGAGGGAAGGTAAGTAAAGATTAGGGAAGTTTCTGGCAATAAAAATATTGCGGTTGGGGCTGGGGACGAAGCAGAACATTATATTAAAGGGATTTGGAGCTAGGGGGAGGGAGTCCAAAAGGGAGGGAGGAGGGAGGGGGAGGGAGGGGGAGAAGGGCTGCAGTGTGAATGCCAAACTTCTTCCGGAGGAGAGACAAGAGGCAGAGTCCTATATGGACTCTGCTATCCTCCTGGTGGGCAGTTTTTGGGACTTGGGGGGGGATTACAGGAGAACCAAATGGATCTGGATGTGAGGTAGGATTTTTTCACACTACAGGTGGGGCAGTAGTGGGGGGATGGGGCATGGGGGTGACATGCCCTTTAAATTTATGGGAGTCATAGTTCGAAAGTTTGATTGAAATACAATTAAAATATCAATAGTAACTTATAATGTCTGTGGGACCTGGGAATGGTCTGGGGAACATGTTCGAATATCCTGGACTTTCGAAATATCGACTTTACTCTCACACGCGCTACTTTTGAGCTCTTGCGTTCAAACATTCGTTAATGTCCATTCGAAGTTGAATAGTTTGGCTCAAACTCGGGTTCGAGTTCGAGTTCTAGTCCATCCCTACTCACGCACGGTACTTTTAAGCTCCCACATTCAATTTTCGATAATTATCCCATAAATGATTGGAACATTCGCTAATTATCCCAAAAATGATTCGAAGATCGTTTGATTTTCAAATTCGATAATTAATGAAAGTTCTAGAAATCCGAGTCCGGGATAGATCGAGAAGTCCGAGTCAGTTTGAACTCGATAAGTTCGGCTCGAACTCGGTTCGAGTTTAGGTTCTAGTCCATCTCTAATCTATTCCCTATTTGTTTAGATCCAATCTGAACCATCTTATATTTCAGCTGTCAATCAAGTGCCTTATTATCATAAACTCTTCTGCTGTGTGCAGTTTTGCTGTAATTGGAATGGTGACAGTTGTTACGTGCAAATTTCCTCTCCCAGTGCTGCCTCATAGTGATTACTGAGCAAGGAGAGAGGATACATAGTCTGAGGCAGTATAGCCGCTAGGGGGAGGGGTGCCCGGGAGAAGATTGCCTCTGGTGCCGCTCCCCTTTGAATTCAATGGAGGCGTGCTCCTGCGGTCATGCTGTCATTGACTTGCACTGAACGCGATCTTTGTAAGGACTTTTTGCAAGTCTTTGCAGCACAAATCAGCTTAAGTGTTGATTATGCTTATTGTGTCTACTGGGTAGAGACAGTTCACTGGGAGATTTGAAGGATCTTATGACTAGTAATGTCTTCTGTACAACGTCCATGGATTTCATTTATTTAATCCTACTTCCGGAGAATAATTATTGACAAGGCAATATAGACTCTAGAAAACATCAGGATTCCCAGCTTCAATGATACATCCTAAACAAGAATAGTGTACAATGGCCCCCAAATGACAAACTTGCCTAGGGCCCCATTTGATCATCATCCATCTCTGCCTACTTCCAAATGATTATTTTATGATCCATATCAATGTATTACACGGGCAGGAATGGGTTAAGCTCAAAGCAGGAGAGCACACTCACATTCCAGTCTCACGAAGGGGCACCTTGTTCTATGTAATCCTCACGGTGAGCTCAGTGCTGCCAGACTGTGAAGGTGACTGGGTCTTATGGATTACAGACTTCCGGGAGGAGCTCCAGACATAAGCTATTCATAAATAAGAAGAAAAAATGAAATGCAGAGTGTAAACCAACCAGGGATCATTCTGTCCATACAAAGCAGGGATTACTTTGTTTGGCGGTTACAAAGGATGACGGCACAACCATATATCTACCGTAAAGGAAGTGCATTTTTGCACTCTCTGCCCAGACTGCTCTCCCCCCCGCCGGGAACCATTGCAATGTCTCACCTGATCAGGCATCACGAGATGCATATTCCTACGCAGAGTCTACAGAAAACAGCAGGTTCCTGCAAGGGTTAAACAGCTTAACAGGAACCATTGACTTTGGCAGAACAGGATGTGTAGATGGAAGAGCCAAGTGGTAACCCAGAACAGAGAAGGATTTATCTGCCTACATAGCGCGTGACCTTTGCCTGGTACAGACACACTGTGCTGCATGATACATGTGCAAACTGCATAATACAGAGACAGGCAACAATGTACGAAATCTGCTCTGCACAACCAGAATGTCAGTAACTGTGTTACAGCAAGAAAAGGGAATAGTGGATATTGATGTACTGGACTACACAACACACACACCTGCCTTATACTGCCCTTCATTGTAAGACAACACACACACAACTGACTTATACTGCTCTTCATTGTAAGACAACACACACACAACTGCCTTATACTGCCCTCCATTGAAAGACAACAACACAACCTACCTTATACTGCCCTTCATTGTAAGACAACAACACAACCTGCCTTATACTGCCCTTCATTGTAAGACAACACACACCTGCCTTATACTGCCCTTCATTGTAAGACAACACACACACAACTGCCTTATACTGCTCTTCATTGTAAGACAACACACACACCTGCCTTATACTGCCCTCCATTGTAAGACAACAACACAACCTACCTTATACTGCCCTTCATTGTAAGACAACACACACACCTGCCTTATACTGCCCTTCATTGTAAGACAACACAAACACCTGCCTTATACTGCCTCCATTGTAAGACAACACACAAACAACCTGCCATATATTGCCCTGCGTTATAGAATAACACAACACAACACACTGAAAAATATTTTCTTAATGGGTATCTCCACTGGTATTAAGATATTTTGGAAATTCAGTTTTACTGAAGAACGGGAGGTAAGACACAGCTCCTTTACCTCCCGTTCTTCAATAAAACTGAATTCTAAAATGTGTTCATACCAGTGGAGATACCCTTTAAACCTAATCGAAACCAGAAGGACTGCACTTAGCATTCCATAGCTCCCCCAGCCAGTTATACTGTAAGCACATACTGAGCTGATACTTTTCATTAATCAGCCTGTATTAGCCTTTGCTTAGGGATAATTCCTTCAAACCCTCGATAGCTAAGAAGGGAAAAAGATCTTGCGTGTGATAAGGAGCTGTAACCAAGAATGGTAATAACCGTCCTATTCAGATAGGATGGAAATCAATTCAGCACCTCTGAATATTCTATTGAATGGATTTTTAGTAAGGTTGATTGTTTTGTCAGCCAGACCTGCTAATTTATCCAGGCCATTAGCATTTTGCTCTGCTTAAGATACTTTCACAGTAGCTAAATGAAATGTTACATGTTGTATTGTTGGTGAGTCGATTTCTCCGAAATTTGAATATGGCTAGAGAACGTTGCTCCTGACTGGCTTAGCCACATGTAGTTTGTCACATGGCAGGCTAAGTGATTGTTGTGATAAAAAGAAGGTTCTAGATAGATTGACAGCTACATCAACTGGGAAAAATTCCATGTAAGACATCAGTCAAAGGCCTGGCACTGACTTCACGACCAATAACGGTAGCCGCTACCGCAACAGAGGGAGGCAATGGCGGTGGCCGCTACCGCAACAGAGGGAGGTGTGACTCTGTCGGTGAGTTTTGAGGGCTGTAAGTAGTTTTACAAGCATCTTTGGAAACGGTAATTACTAGTGGTGGGCAAATTTCCTAAAATCCATTCCGATTTGGGTTTTAGAATTTTTTTTAGAAAAAATCCAAAATTGGACCCATTAAAGTTGATAATGGGGGCAAAAAAACAAAAAAAAAACGTAAAATAATTAAAGATAAAATAGCAATGGTAATTTACTGGGACCTGGGGAATGGTCCGGGGAACACATAAAAATAGCTGTGGGTGATTTTAGGTCATGTGAGTGAATTCAATAAATTCCAAAAATTTAATCCCGAACTCTTACAGGGAGATTCAATAAAGCGTTAAAAATGGTGCTAATTTGGCCCAACCAATCAGATATTATTTAACATTTGAAAGCTAACATCTGATTGGTTGGGGAAAAATTAGCACCATTTTTAACGATAAGAACTTTTATTGAATAACCCTGTTAATTTTTTGACCGTTCATTCCCTAATTATCAAAAACAGTTCCACAAGCTTCAAAGGTCGGAAACACGAAAAGTCTGTGCGGATCTGTAAAATCCGATCGATTCAGAATTGGGTTCAATCTCTAGTAATTACAATATAACACAAACTAGGTTTGGGGGGGTTAACTTATATATACAGATTTTTGTATATGTGATGATGCCCTTTAGATTAGGGGTTTTGGAAAAGACAGACAATTCCATGAAATAGTTTTTGTAGGTCTCTTACAATAAAGTTGTATTTGTTCAAAATCACTGTAACCTTTTACTGTAACATTTTCAATAGTTTGGCTGGGTACACACAGGGAAATTATTTGTCCCGACCGGGACCACACACATGATAAGTATTTTTAGCCGAGTGACCAACCGAAAAATCTTACCATGGGTACCCAGCCTTAGTATTTCATTTTATATGTTTATAAAGAAAAGGCTGCAGTAGAGTAAGTTATCTCCTACAACTGGCCATAAAACTGTCAGCTGATATGGGGTGGTTACCTTACAAATGCCTCAGTTAAACCAAGCAGTATGGTAACTCCAATGTGCTGTGTCACTATAAATGCAACAGTAAAGATTAAAGCGAAAATCCTGTAAACTAGAACAATATCATTATTGTCACATAAAGTAATAAACAATTATAATTCAAACTCTTGTTCTTGTTAAATGCTGCAACTGATGTAGTAGACATACGATTGTCCAAAATTGGTTGGCTGACCTGTCTTTGTAATGATCCAATCAAATGATTGGGTTTAGGATCATTTGGGCACCAAAAGACCTATCCTTAGATACCAGTCCATAGAAGGAATATGACTGATTTGTCTAAATTGCATCTAAAATAGTTGGCTCTAAATATGGCTTATCATGTGGTTACCTTTGGATCCCTATTGTCTTTCATTACAAATATAGAGAGACCAAGGGTTCTGAATGATTCCTTCTGTTATTTGTTAAAATTATTTGTGATGCTTACTAAGCAGTTTTACACTCTGCTGTTGCTCATAACTATACTATAATATACTATAACAAATTTCAATAAGAACCTGGTTTCAGGTCTAAACTCATGGTTCTGACATTGACATTTTTTGGTTTAAATTAGTGGCAACACTTTTTAATACCTGTATGTTGCAAGTTATCACACATTACACTTAAAGGGCATGACCACATTATAAAAATAGTGAATTATCAGTTTTCTGCCTGCAATTGCTATTTCTACAAGATATCCCTGTCACTAATGGCCTCATTAGCAAGAAAGTTGACTAATAATCTTAGCAGCAGCATTGCCCATCCCTCCATACCATTGATATTTTGTTTCTAATTTAGAAATCAATAGAAGTTCTGGGCTACAACTATTGTATACCCAGAAGAGAGAAATAAAAATATGGACTGCGTCGGCTATGTTGACCTTGGATAAAGAGGATAAGGCTAGAAACATGAATGAGACAGAAGGTATATGAAATATACATGTTCCAAGGTCTAAAAAAAAGAACAACAAGAACAAACATGTTGTATTTTTCTAATTTCACTTGTACAATTGAGTTATACCACCTGTGTGTTGGAGACTAGGGGGAAAAAAACATGCAATTGGTTTTACTGTTGCCTTTGGTAATTGCAAAAGCTTGAGGACCTCTGAAGGTCCAATGTCCAAATGAAACCCTTTGCTTTCCCAGAAACAATTCCATGTTCCCATATAATGAGCCAAGTGCGGAAGGCTGAAATCTCATAGCGAATGTGCTTGTTAAGATGAACGTCCGGATTCATTATGCCCGCACTTCATTACTATGGGCGGACAACCACACTTGTCATTAGAAAACATTTAGTGTTATAAATTGGCCAAAAATGATATGAAATGGAGTGGTAATAGATGATTTCACAGTAATAGTTATTTTTGTCCAGAGCTTAGATGATACGTGCTCAAAATCTGCAAACATATCCCCTCCCTCATGAACTTAACTCCTACAATGCTGAATTGAACAGTTCGGAACAGGCAGAGCTATTGAAAGATCTGCCATCTTTATAAGAGCTGATATTTCAGGTATTCGTCATGAATTCATTGGGAGGCCCAGGGCTAAGAGTATTTGCTCTCTAATAGTTAAACCTTTCCAACCTTCACTCTCTGTCTGGCTTGTCGGAGAATGTCAGATTCTCCGGTGGGCAGAAAGTGTGCTACTAAAATACCATTACTTCCCAAACAGCTTTATAAGGGTCAATTGCACTGTACATCAGGTGATGCGGAAGAAGTTTCACATCTTTTTATTGTTTAACCCTTTTCAGGCAAGTAAGAAATCAAAAAAGTGGCTTGCAGATCCATGTAATATGTTACCAATGAAGGTTTATGAGATTTTAGGGGTATAGGAATTTCATTCTTTAATAAATAAAACTGAAATGCTTTTTGGCATTCTTTAAAGGGTATTTCATACCCAAAATACAAAGGGTATTTCATACCCAAAATACATACTTTCACATAGTGTAGTGAGAGAACAAGGGAATGTGGTTGGGTAAGTCTTTTTCCGGGCACTTTTTAAAGTTTAAACCCTAGCATTTAAATGGGGGGGGGGGGCACCACACTATGTGAAAGTTTGTGAAGCACCGAGGGATCCGGAGGTGGGAAGGGAGGGGGGTGAGCTCTCCTGCACATGCCAGAGTCCTCAGGTAGGAAAAGGAGGAGACAGATACCGGATGACACAAAGAGAGAGGCTCCTACTCTTCACTTTTGTACAACCATAAGGAGCAAGGAGAAAGGTAAGGATTTTAGAGTGGGGCCGGCAGTGAGGCAAATTTTAGTTTGGGGGTGGACATGCCCTTTAAGGAAAAATTATTCAATGCAAAATAT
Organism: Hymenochirus boettgeri; assembly: GCA_019447015.1. Classification (NCBI taxonomy): domain Eukaryota; kingdom Metazoa; phylum Chordata; class Amphibia; order Anura; family Pipidae; genus Hymenochirus; species Hymenochirus boettgeri. The sequence continues at coordinate 12,211,438 of CM033472.1, forward strand.
GCCTACCGACCCACCAGAGCTAATACAAAGAAAACAGGTACATTTAAAAGGTTAGCTTTTATTTTTTTTGAAAGGTAGTAAATTCAGCTATTTTTTATTATTCCCGGTAGGCTGTATGCTATGCTGGCAGGAAAATAAACTGCAGGATAACAAGCAGCTTTCAAAGGCTTATCTGCACTTCCATATTGGTGTGGAGACATCAGTATAGAAAATATGTGCATAGAGACAGTGAATACTGCGGTCAGGGAGCATGGCCCAGGTGCACATGCTCGCAAGAGATGGGATCTGGGTACAACTTAGATTCCGAAAATAACCTTGTATATTCGGTATCCCTTGAAAATACGTCTGGTTTTCAGATTTTCTAAACTTTCGAGTTTTGGACATACTCACAAGGCTCTTTGAAGACTACAAGGGCTGTGTTGTACTGGCAAAAACATGGAAGCCTTCTTAGTTATGGAATCTACCATATTTCTCCAATGTACTAAATGCATTATTTCTACTTTTAATGTACTTATATATTCTACGGTAGGTTCAAATGGATATTCCTGATCTTTTCTTGACTCAGATACCTTTGGCGACTCTTTTGCAGTTTATCGCTTTCAAACTATGTTGGCTTTGGGGGTTTGGTGGTGAGAGATTTTTCTGTTGCCTTGGTATAAAAGCTGTAATTACTATCCATCAGCAAACGCAGCAATCTATAGATGATCCTTGGATTGTATTCCTATTTTGAGGTCTGCAGGCAGAGTTTGTTCTCTGCCACATTCCCTCTGTTGCTCTCTTTGTTTGTGTAGGATTACTTTTCATCAGCTGTCACAAAGGCACTTTACGTCTGTGTGATCAGTCTGCCAAAAAAGGCAATTTTCAGAAGAGGCTTTTTATGATAATAGTGGTATATCTGCGTTTTATAGCCTAAAAAGGTCTCCTGCTTTGTTTCCTTGTCAAACTATTACTTCCGTGCAAGAAAAAAAATAATGGCCTCTGCAATATTTTCTTCTTGTTAAGATGCTAAATTGAACTGTTTGAAGAGCAATGCGTGTATCAAGGGTGAAATATTTTGAAATACGCTCATAAGGGGCAAACACCATTGTGTCTATCTATGGGAAGGTGTGATGGGAGGTAAGTTAGTGACCAAACAGAGGCTTATAATTCTGGGGATACAGATGGCACTAATAATCTGAGCTCTGATGACGAGACATCTGAAAATTTCATTCCCAACCAAACTAAAAAAGCTTTTAAGAGAATTCAAAGAAATATTCAATTCTGGTCTCATATAAACACAATCAGACTCATTTACCCAGAGCCGCTATTGCTCTCGGTAAATGCACCTACCGTGATTCAATATCGCGATTGCGAATGTGAGTAAATCCCGGAAAGGATTTAATGCCAGCTATTTGCTGGCATTAAAATCCTACACTAAATCTATATTGAATCGCGAGCGTCAGATCCGTGGATGATGTTTACATAACCCGCGCATCCGACGCTAATATGGAGTTAAAGTCACGCTAACCAGCAGCGAACCAGTTAGCGCGACTTTAACTTCATTTATTTGCCCAGAGAGTCTGGGTAAATGAGCCTGAATGTCTAATAATTATATGTCAGTTTATTATGGATCAAAAGCAATAAAAAGTTTTTTGCAAATAGTTAATATTACATTTGGCTACAGTATATGCTTGTGAAGGTTCTCATTCATCCAGGTGATGGTATAACTATTGTATTCAGTAAGACTGAAAGTTATTGATTTGTATGTGGGGGGAGACCAAACACCAACTGCTCTAACGTATGGCTCAGCACAGAAGAGCCAATTCCTCAGGTCAGGACTCAGCCGTGTACCTGCATCTTAAGGAAAAAGGACATCCCTTTGACGATTGTAATGTCTCAACATGACTGGTTCAAGAAAGGAACATGACTGGTTCAAGAGAGGTGTCAAGGAGGCCATTTGAAAATAAAGAAACCAAGCCTGAATAGAGGTGGGGGGTTCAGCACCAACTTTCTGCTATGTACAATGCTGTTTTGCTACCTTACCCTGGGCAGTTTCAATAACACCTCTATGCAATCACACCTTGCATTCAGCATGTCCCTAACGCCTGGCTGTGATATGCTAATTGGGACTTTCCAGGGTACATAATTGCCAACAGATTCTTGTACAAGTCGGATGACTAGTTAACTAAACTATAAGTCCAGTGGATCTAACTGAATACAACAGATATTACATTTGGCAGTTCCTATACTTTTAGTTCTCACTTACTGAATCACATTTCTGCTGGAAGGCAAAACACACAAACTATTCTGATATTCGATTCATCTTAGAGAAGGAAAACCTTTATTGCAGGCTCTCCTTCATACATACACCAATAAAAGCTGCAAAACACCATTGGACCTGAGGTCATTTTCCTTGTACTACACCTGATCTTCATTTGATAGACATTGGATATGTCTAGTATCACATATTAGAAGTAACACTGAATCTCTTTAGTTTCTTGGACACTTTTTATGGATAAAAATATTATAGTGGCCATTACAAATGTCACTTATGGTGGCCATGCTACATTCTATGGTGTTGGTTCCAAATGGATCAGTTCCATTGCGTTGTTGAGTCTATGACCACCATTACACAAACATCATGGCTTTTGCTCTCCACCCACAAGACACCACAATAAGACAATAGAGGTCTATTCACTCCATGTCAGTAAATACCACAGCAAAGCTTCCTAGTCCTCTACGTAACAGATGCAGCCACAAGCTGGTTATACCCGATCAATGCTCCCCTTGATATTTCATTTTTACTAAATAACGAAAGAATCTGCACAAGCTCTGTAAAAGCTTTGAGAGACGATGGTTCAGATTTTCCCTCAGCAAAGTGTTTTTTTATCACACGTTTGTGGATATTTTCCCATTACATTGAAAATGATCTAACGTATTGCGAGGAAGCTCCGCTACAGAAATTCCTTTCCAATATTATCTCTTCTAGTTAAAAATTGAACAGAGAAATAGTTGAAGTCGGCACTTTTCTTCCTTTATACGTTAATTTATCTATTTTTGCCTGTTAACACCTTACAGGACAAGTCAACCGTATCTGACCCAAACCCCTTACTAATAGTGACCCAAATCCCAGCAGATCCTTAACACACACCCTACTTAGATGTTCTCTTATATACTAAGGGGGTGATGTTATAATGGCCACTATCCAGCCAAATTAGAACAGAACTAAGCTTTTTACTAATTTAGCGGTGGTTTCGCCATTTTCAAAACTTTTTGGAAATATCGTGGCATAGCCTATGTAGAAAAGGCTACGTTAAGATGTGCCCGAAGATATTGCCCAAATCTTAATGCCTTTTCTATGGAGGGATAAAGCACAGGAGTTTACAGCATCGCGATTGGGTAAGTAGCGCACTTTTCCTTTCTACATCGGCCCGTAAAAGAAGGTTTTTATTGAAATGCGTGGACCCACTTGAAGGGGGCACCCATAGCGCACACACATGTGCGTTAGTAGTGAGAATAGCAGGAAGCATTTCAATGGACCTGACTGGAACACTATGTGGAAGGAAGGACACAGCAGGAAGGAAGGAGTGGAATTGATTGTATTTATGGACAAGAGAAAGAGAGGGAAATGTGTTATTCCTTCTATTATTCCACCCATTCACCAGGGCGCTCCCTTCACTTGATAAAGGATCAGTAGATCCGAAACATGTAGTGCGGATGGTATAATAAACCACGCTTTTGGCATACTTTATGGTGTCTTTGAACCGCCAGGATCTCCACTTCTTATCTTTAGCTCCCTTCATTTGACCAATGTTTGGCTGTAGATAAGAATGTACGGTAAGTTCTGCGAAGAGGCCATAAAGCAGAGAAGTGTAGGCACAGCCAGTATCTGATAATGGTTTAGGTAAGGCTGAGGCCACACTGTAGCGCTTATGAGTGCACCAAAAACAGACATGCCAGTGTGCACTGACGGGTGATTGCGCTGGGATCGTGCAATGGGGCCCAACCAGAGCGCATGTGATTGCGCGATAAATGGATCGCATACACAGCGCACTAGTGTGGCCAACACAATTGGGCCACACTAGTGTGAGCTTTTTACAGCGCGATCGGATCGTGTTTAAAACGCACTCATGTGACCAAGCCCAAACTGAACAATTTTCAGACTATAAAGAATAATCGCAGAAGTTTTTAGTTGTCGTTTGACAAAATGGAACCCAACATCTCTCCATAGACATTTATAACCTGCATTGAAACTAATCAGGTTCATATACCACCAGGGGTGATATGGGCGACCTGTGACCTGTGTACAGGTTGCCATACCAGGAGGGCGTCACCTGGGAGTCTTTGACCTGTAGGTCAAAGTTGTGCATCATTGCTACAGCCCCTCTAGTTACGATCCAGCATATCAAATAAAAGTATCCGCAACACCCCACATACTAAGCCCCAACACACCAAAGCCTTACTTAAGATATTTGTATGCTGTGCTGTTCAATGTGTGCATTCAGTGCGTTACATGTTACGTGAAGTACATAGTGCGTAACGCACAATATTTTACAAGCACGCACTGAAGATTCGGAAAGAGATTGAGAGCAGGTGGGGGGCTTGATTTAAAACAGGCCAAGGCAACCAGCATTCAACAGTGTATTTTGTGTGCCCAGCGGGGTGTTTTGGAGGGGTTGCTGGGCGCCAGTAACAAATCTTGGACAGGGTACTATTAATCCTTAGACCAGCCCTGATCGGATCGTACAATCGATATAATGTCTAAAACGCCTGGTCCCTTAACCTCCCAACATTTCCATCCTTGGCCCATTCATATTGTGATTGGATGTACACCACCAATTGATCAGGGGAATTACATTTTGTAGCATCACAGAGTTACACATGGAAGGAATGCCTACCAAGGGCACTGCCGACGTGCTTCCCACTCTCTGTGTCCATTTAGGATGTGCCCTCAAAGACCAAAGAGGATGATAATACAATTTGAAAGTGATTTCTCTGCTTGCTGGCTATTCTTGCCTGCGTACCCCGGATACGTGAGTGTTCCATGACACCTAGTGGCTGTGAACGGGAGGCTCGTATCCAACACTGATCAATTTCTCTTTCTGTCTCACAAAAAAAAAAAAAAACAGAAAACCGTATGATTTCTGTCTTTAAACAAAGCCAACAAGCGAACAGGCGGCTGATACGCCTCTATGTTGGCTAATTAACAGTATGTAGGTCAGTCAAAACACAGATGTTTAGAATTCTGGGTAACACAAAGTAGATTTATTGGCTGACTTACTGATTGGCAATATCTCTGTAAAGAGGTTTGGAATAGGAGGGTTACTGTGGCCCCGGACACCAAACAACCATTTCAAAGTCATAGCTGGAGCCTGATCTCGGATAAAGAGAAAGCCATTTAAATGCAAAGGTTGTACCACTTATTATCACATGACATGATTAACAGCATAATGAGAGACGAGCTTGGCTACTAATGAGGAATAAAGCAGCAAAGCAGTCGCTGTAGTAATCAACATCCATGCTCTGCATAGAGGGTTCCCAAGAGTAGCCAGCTGCAGGATTTTTTGGTGTTAAAAGGAGAATGCTGCCCTATTTATTGGATCCCTTTAATTTCACCATGTACACCCTTAAATGAGAACCATGATTTATAGGCAAAAAACTGCTGATTAAAATGATATATCACTTTGTAAGTAATCCCTAATCTAAAATACACCTGTGTGGAATTGCAAAATTCTTTTATTTCTTTACCCAGTGGGACAGACATGCTCAGTGCACTTCAGCGAGGTAAAGGATAAAAAGCTGTCCAATTAGTTACGTTGTATCTCCCTGTTGAGGATGGACAGAAATCGAAAATAAATTAAATGCAAGGCTTGCTGCAGTACTACAACTGCACTGGTTTCATCCAGCTATAATTTTGATTAAGGATCACTTAGAATGGAAAGAAACATTTAACTCTGATCAGTGGTATCTGGGCTATAATACAGAACATAATCATGGAGATTCAATAAAAATTCTTATCATTAAAAATGGTGCTAATTTTGCTCCAACCAATCAGATGTTATTTAACATTTGAAAGCTAACATCTGATTGGATGGGGCAAAATTAGCACCATTTTTAATGTTAAGAACTTTTATTGAATGTGTTTAGAATCTGGATCATAGTTCTCTTTTAAAGGGATCATAGTTCTCTCCTAGTCAACAAAACAAAAATCTCAGTAGCACAACATCCAGCACTTCCTGGCTGCCCTCTGCTTGCAGGGGTGTCTCTCTAATGAGGCAAAATGAGCAAAATGCTCAGTGCAGCACCCCTGCTAAATATGAGAGAGGTGGCAGGCAGAGCTCACTTTATTTATTTATTTTTTTTAGAAAAGAGGCAGGCAGTGCAGAAGGAAAATAAACATAGTGCCTAGTAGTACAAAGGGGCGGCATTCAAAAGTTTGGCTCAGGTGGCAAAAACCCCAGAGACACCCCTGTCTGCTTGTAATGGAATGCTGGGAGTTGTAGTCTTTATTTTAGTGGTCTACTGGTTGTCTATCCAAAATGATGAAGCTTGTTGCATCCTTATGTTTTCATGTTACTATGAGTTTCTTTTCACTATCTGTTTTGTATTGACAGCCAAAAGTCAACAAGAAATAGTCAACTCCCCCCCCCCCAAAAAAAAGGGGGTGGGGCTAGGAGGAAAGGGGTTAATGAGTGCATAGAACTTTTTTATTTGCACACTGTACTCTTGGCATTAGTCTTTTATCCATCTCTGCTGTCTATTAAGATTCCTGCCTCGGGAAAACCATGATGTTCCATTTCCACTGGAATTCCAATACCATCTCGTTATATTATAAGTAATAAGATACATTTACATTTACTTGTATCAGTAAAAAGTTCTAAGGCTTCGCACTAGGATATCGCGCCAAAATGCATGTGAACGGCTCCACCGCTGAGAGGCTGTGTGTTGTAATGCACTGTATGCAGCGGTTTAGTGTGTTAATGCAGAGCTGTGCCATTAAAAATAATAGCCGCCGCTATACGGTAACGGACCAGAACATCAAACTAAATCGCGATATTGTGATGCGTTGAAAGAAAATGTCTAGTGTAGACAAAGCCCGAGGGTTTAACATTATCAGAACCTCCATGCATATATAGCGGTCAATAGTCAATCGCACAACTACTCTTGTCTATTGTTACCTACCTAATACCAACTACATTATTCTCTCAGGGTCGCTCTGGTGGTGAAACTGTAAAACATGTTATACCATCTAGCAGTGGACTTCCATTGACAACAACATTCACACCTACAATACAGAGGTATGTTGTATCACATGATGAGGAGGGGGTGTGGTTAATCACATGACATTGTATTTAAGGAAGTGTTCATTCAGTTGCACTTTGTAGATGTCCTGATGAAGATGTCCTGCGAGAAGTCGAAACGTTGAATAAAGAGTGATTGGTTTTCACAAGACAACAGTGTGCCCGGGAATTATATTCGAAATTTGTACAATAAGGTTTCAATATAATAAGCTTTTCCTGGGGCATATAATAAGCAGTAGAAGCAATGTGATATACACTACCAGTCTGGGCATCCCTTGACAGGAGTCAGTTCCTGTCTGCCCTGATTGTGAACCAGAAATAACCTTTTGGGCCTCAGGCACCTAAAATATGTGTTCAGCGTTGCACGTAATCAGCAGCGTTATGTAAGAATAAATAATATTACATTGCAATGAGGCCTCCAATGCAGCAGTAACAGAGACTAGAATGAACTAAATGTGACCTGACTATTCCGATTACTTCATGGGCACCTGAGGACCTTAAAAGGCAGATACACAAAATGTAATTTAATTAAAAACTGCATAAACTATGGGGAACCCTTGATCCATTAGTTGTTGAAGATCCTGGACACACGTCCACAGAGAATGTACCACAAGATGGAAAGAGTAAATACTCCTCAATTCTGTAGGGGGGGTATTAATACCCTAGTAGGTAAACAAATAGCAAGGCATTTCCACCCCTCAAAGTAAAAACTGGTGACGTGCCATCTGCCCGCAAACCTCAACTGCTTTTTTTTACAAGTTTATTACGTGCATTTGTAACCAAATATTTAATGATAAGTTTTCCTCCATTCTGGCAAAGCTATCTGCCCCTCCCTCTGCTCAATGAGCTGTTTCTAAGTTTGACCATGTGCAGAGGAGATAGAAGGGGAAACAGCAGTCAATCACAGATTTAATTGACTGCATGCAAGGAGGGGCCAACTTACTCTGAATGGGGACAATAATTATCCTTAAATATCTGGTTAGTAATGCAGGTAATAATGTGCTGAATACTGTATATCAGTTGGAATTGGGTGGGTTTAAATAATATCTATATAATCCTGGATACTGTGTGCTTACAGGACATTTTTCTTAAGCCGTTCTAAGAAGACTTTTTATTTCTTTTAGTTGGCATAAAAAGCCAAGCAGAGACCATCTTGTTCCATTGTTTTACGTTATAGAATGTGATCTGACTTAGAGAAAGCCTGGCATTGCTCCTCTCTGCGCATACGTTTGTTTTTATGAAACACGTCTTTGGCAATCAGCATACATTTTGCAGTAATTTATGTTCAGTTTGGGGAAGAGTTCATCCACGGATCTGGCAGGCGAGAAATATGTGCAATGTTATGAATATTCATAGCTCATGAGAACATGGCTGTCTATTTATAGTTTGGTGGCGAGTTGCAGTTCAATCTATATTTACAGTTATATCTTTATAATTCTATATCAGGGTTTCTCTGATAGTATAACAAGATATATGGGTTTGCATTGAGAAAGCCTCTGAATTTTGGTAGTTACTATATGTTAATAATGTGGGGTAAATTTATAAAATAAATGATTATATTGAAAGTTTCTGTAAAGGGACTGTAAAGTGTATTAAATTGTCATCATTTACGACCAATTACACAAGAATTCTGCCTTTAGAACAGTCTGTAAACCACTGTTTATGTTTGTGTGTTGAAAGCAGAGTGGCACACAGTAGAAGAAATTATTTTTATTCTGTGATTAAAGGGTATCTCCACTGGAAAAAAATTTTTTTGGCATTTAGTTTTATTGAAGAACGGGAGGTAGAGGAGCTGTGTCTTACCTCCCATTCTTTAATAAAACCTGCAGGAGCTGGGAAAGAAGGTAAGGTACTTACCCGATGGACTTAGTAGCGATGTGGTGAATACAGCGTACATCAGGACCTGCCAGACTACACAGCGGAGGAGCCAGCGATCAGGTAAGTACCTTACCATCTCTCCTGACTCCCGCAGATTTTATTGATGAACGGGAGGTAAGACACAGCTCCTTTACCTCCTGTTCTTCAATAAAACTAAATGCCAAACAAAATTAGGACCATTTTAAACAATAAGAACTTTTATTGAATCTCCCTGTTTATTTCTTGTGTGGTACATTTATTTTTTGCTCAAGAGAAACCGGGAGATATCAGAGAAAATGACAGCAGCAAGCACCCAGGGCAAACGGAAACACTGATTAAACCTCACCTAAAGAAATCCTACTATTTGGTCCTTGAGTGAATTTGCAGGTAAGTGATGGAAACTACTGCACAAGCAACTGATCTAATCTGACCACATTAAGACCACATTAATGTAAGTATCAGGACCTTATGTGATAACCATGGAATCTTTAAAAGTTAATGCTAAGCTCTACTAGGCAGTGCGCAAGAATCGCGAGACGCAGTAAAATCGCAATGACACATGATTCCTTTGATGTAACCCTATCGCAGAGCATGCGATACACACCAAAAATGATGATCGCATGCGCCGTGCAAGGGGTCGGCAGCGCAGGGAGATAGTGGGGCCATCCACGATCTCTTTTATTGTTGTGCGCTGAGCACTGCACTAACACAGCACACACCAAAATAGCCTATTAAGTCCTAGCCCTTAGGCTCAATGACCCTATGCAAATTGAGCAGAGAGGGCCTCATTCTAAGACCTGAATCTATGTATTGCTAGTGGCCTTGGCAAATTCATTTGAAGTTACAGTATTTCTATCCAACTGAAAGAATAGAACATTCCACTAGGGCCCCTCCTCTAAAGAAATCTTCTAGACAGAATCATTAACACAAAGCCGCAATCGCTCCCTATTATGTTAACAGCAGCTGTAAAAATTCTGGCATCAAAATCTTACATTAAATGTAGCACAAACGTGATGTTAAGTCCTAAGCGCTGGTTCCATGGGAGTTATAGCAAAAAACGAGCCCAGTGCCTCCCGGTAAATGTGGCAGAGTATCTTCCAATGTCCATCTATGTCCATATGATTCACCAACAGATGTTTCAACAATTTTAACGATTCCACTGAACACCAGAAGACATGGTACACATTAGATTTCTAGGACCGGTACTCTACCAATCACCGGATAGAGCAAAAGTCCCCAAAGGCGAACAATGCAGATATTATCCAAAGGAATTTTGTTCCATCTCTTATAGTGAATTGCACTCGACAGGGGGTGAACAGTTTTTCAAGTTCATCTACTGTTTAACTGGCCATACAGGCAAAGATACCAATCACACAATCTCAATATTGTACCATCTGTCCATTGAATATATTGCAGCATATCCTGTTAAAAAATATAGAAGACCAATTGTTGTACATTCTGCCACACACAATACAACAGACATATGAAATCTGGAGGCCTTGATATTGTACAATTGAAATCTTTGGCTGTATGGACATTTTTAAAAAGGTAAAACCCCAGGCAGTGAAATAAAAATTGCCTGGGTATTGCAAGCAGCCGCAAAGGAGCTACACATTACATGGAACAATTATACTTAATGGGTTTGGACTTACTGGATCCGGTCCCTCGCTGCTCTGCCCTCTCTGCTTCCTGGTCGCGGAGGTGAGGTCACACCCTATTGTGACCAGAAAGCACCTCACTGCAACAACGAGCTCACAACGGCAGCAGGGGGCAGTACCCAGGCGCGAGGGACCGGGTCAGGTAAGTCCCCACAGGGACATCTTTAGAACTTTTCAGTAATGCCAAAAGGGGATTTGGGGGGTAGCTGAACCAAAATAAGGGTATTTCCAATGATAACTTTTTTTTGCTATTCAGTTTAATTGAAGAATGGGAGGTAAAGGAGCTTTGTAATCGGGTAAGTTCATTACCTTTGTTTCCAGCTCCTGAACTGTTTATTGAAGAATGGGAGGTAAGACACAGCTCCTTTAACTCCTGTTCTTCAATAAAACTAATGCCAACATTTTTTTATCAGTGGAGATACCCTTTAGCTTGACATGCCCTTTAAATCTCTAAGAAATATCTGAAGGACTGTGGAACTATTGTAGAACTGAGACATTTGAAATAAAGTTCTTACTAAACAGCTATGGAGACACCTAAATGGACCCTTTATTGATCTCGGCCCTAGAGCAGTCAAATGCTATATAACTCCAAATTCCTAAACACTTAATTAAATCTAGTAAGAAACACAGTTCCAATGGTCTAATGACTAAAGATGCAGATTTGGCAGCTACTGGGACACAGTAAAGATAATAGTATTCACTGATCTGGAGATGCTACAAAAAGACAAAGAAAATCATTGTGGCTCTTGCGTTTTCCTAGTTCATTTGTAAGAATAACAGTTAAATCCTCTTAAAGGAGCACTATAGTCTCTGTCAACTAGTGCCAACACCACTCCCCTTCCCTGATAGTATCTATGGTGGCAACCTTAACCACTAGGTCCTCACCCCTGGGTTTGACCTAAATGCGGTTGAAGTCTCGCTGGTAGTGCCAGTCTCTCCCACACAAAACCTAGTGGGTACTATCACTAGTGGACGTTATAATTTCCACTTAATACAGATTATACTCAGGTGCCTATGTTATAGAAGGCTGGTATATAACATGAGTATGAGGGTATCTTCTGTTTTAAGAAGCATTTATTACATAAACCTATCTCACCTATCTATAAGACAGTTATTTTTACAATATGAATGTATTTTTGTTACTGTTCTACCATTGGAGTTAAAACCACAAAAATTTGCCATTGAGACTCGGCTTTTATCATCAAAATTTGGTGGCAAAACTGTTTGTTTCACCCCAATACCAGCTTCAGGACGAAACTACCATAAATCTGTTTTTCTTAAAGGAATAACGGTAAGTTTACAAGTCAACTATACTGTAAAAATTAACTTTTCAAAAATGAAAAGTACTTTGGGCAGGGAGGAGGATTGATTATCTCTACCTTCAAATATTGTTTCATTGAGGATCTAGAGCCCATACAGTTTTCAACTGTCATGTTATTGCCCTGGGCCTTGCTGTATTAAAGGTAGTGCTGAAGCACCCTGGAAGACTGGCAAAAGCAGTTTTCTTTGTGCTGCCGCTAGTCATAGAAAGGATATTGGGAGGTAGAAAATAGGAATCCTACCTCCCTGCCCCAGATACTTTTTTAGAAAAATGTTTATATGCACTATCGTTCTGCTTTAAAGGGTATGTCCACCCTAAATATCAAATTTTAATATGTGATCCCCCCTGGGCTCCCAGCCCCAACCGCTATGTTTTTTTTTTTAGAAAGCCCCCCAAACTCTACTTACCTCCCCTCTTTCCTTCGCCGCGCTCCCGGCCCTCTGCTTGCGAGAAAATGCAAGCAGAGGGGCGGGACCGGCAGCCGCGTCTGTGATTGGCTGAGCGGCAGCCAATCACGGATGCGGCTGCCGGCAGCTTACTTCCGCGTAGGAAAGAGCAGAGGTAAGTAAAAGTTTGGGGAGCTTTCTGAAAAAAAAAACATAGCGGTTGGGGCTGGGAGCCGAGGGGGAATCACATATATTAAAGAAAACACGCTAGGGGGAGGGAATCGGGAGAGGGAGGAAGAGGGAGGGGGAGGGAGGGGGGAGAAGGGCTGCAGTACGCATGGCAAAAATCTACCGGAGGCCAGGTAGCAGGCAGTGTCCCATATGGACTCTGCTAGCCTCCTGGTGGGCAGTTTTTGGCACTTTGGGGGGGGACTACAGGAGAACCAGATGGAGCTGGGATGTGAGGTAAGGATTAAACTACATTACATGATGGGGCCAGTAGTTGGGGGGATTATAGTTTTGGGGGTGGACATGCCCTTTAAGGATTTCTCCTTTAAGGTACAGTAAGATAGTAGCTACTGTAGATCCAGAGCAAAGGTGTATGGGGCCAAGTTAAAACATGTGTTCAACAAAAATAACATAAATGCCTCTGATTCTTTTTTCTTTTTTTTTTGGTGGGGGGTGGGTTGTCTTGAGTACCAACAAATCTATAAACACATCTGTTCAAGAGCAAAATAAGAATAATAAAATAAAAAGACTTGAAATCAGGACAGCGTATATTATTGCTTTTGTATGCTGTGGTCATCAAATTTAGAATTTGTACATCATTTCTAACAATATTAATGATATTTCTATGCAGCTTTTAGTCATAGAGAACATTTGGGAGCGGAATTATGCCTGTTTCCATTTAGAAAACTACACCTTGCAGTTCACAGTAAAAGATTAATTAATGACCTTGGAGTTGGCATTGAAATTTGGCTTTGAAGGAACCGTCTCTGTGATTGCCAACCACACAGAACACTGCAAGGTAATAAGCTAAGAGCACAATATTTCTAAAAGAAATTCAGGCAGTATCAGAGCAGAACAAAATTTATCCACCCAGGCTCATTCATTTGGGGAACAACTTTAAAAATGAAACATGAACTGAATGGAGCGATATGAGGCCAATTCATTTTGTTGACACGTGTTGAGATTTTAATAGATAGACTCTGGGGCAGTGCACAATGCCATGGAGTGTATGTAAAAGCCTTTAATGTTCTGTGCTGTTCAACTGGACAAAATGGGTTTGATTATCTTAATATCTTGTAATTTAGTCACAACGAACATTTAAAACCAAACTAAAAGTGAAACAGTGAGATGCAGAAATACAGAACTGTTTTCTCTTTGTATATTCAAGACCACCTAACAAGGGCCGGTTGGGTAACAATGTCACTACATGATGTAGATATAAGCCAGTATACGCTATTGTTTGCAAGCTTCTCACTGTCAAAGTCATGCTACATGCAAAGTGTATTCTCAGCACATTATGTCACGGAGGAAAGAAATGTGGACATTTTGCAATTTCATTTTCTTTTAAAAAATAACATAGATTTGGGAAATTACCAGGGTAATACAAAGATATAAAAATGTAACTGTATGCATTGCTACATTATTAATGTGGATTTATATTGCGCCAACATCTTATGTAGCGCTTTACAATTACATGGATACATTCACATCAGGCTCTGCCCCAAAGAGCTTACAATCTAAGCACATTAAGACATGTCTTTATGATTGTGGGGGAAACTGGAATGCCCCTAGGAAACCCACACAAACATGGGAAGAACATACAAACTACAAACATGGAAACTCAGGTCATCAACGCTGCAAACCAACCAAAGTAAAACCACTATCACCCACTAGGACCTACACGGACTTGCACAAGGACAAAACCAATCACTTCTGTGTGTAATTAGTCTTTAGAGAATACAATTGTACAATACGTCTCCAAACAGTGACCAACTGGAGCAGTTGCAGTTTTTACATACAACACATACAACACATACAATGATACTAATTGTTGCCTGGATCCATATGACTGTAACTCTAATCATAGAGTGAAGCTCCAATCATAGCTCAGATCATTTGATGGGTTTGTCTTTATGGATAGCTTTCTGAAGGTTATAAGACTACCAGGAATGTATAAACATCTATTAGAAAATAAACTGCCCCCATACTAATATTATTATATTAAGCTTATTATAGCCTCTAAATGATTTCTAAAAGGTGACAGTTTTTCCATTAAGCTCCTCCCTCTGCTTTTGTGCTAATGAGGCACAAAAGCAGAGAAAGTGACTGGCTGACTGCTTTGTCCTAGTGAAAGTTTTTCTTATGTTATGTTGCATTTCCAAGGAACTTAGAAATGCCACAATAAAGCATTTTCTTGGATATAAGACAAGGAACATAATATTACTGTATTTCTCCTTTAAGCGTTGAATGGACCCCTCTATACTGTACTATACATGTATGTTCTTGCCCTCTATATCCCACTCTTACAATAAGTATTACGATTTACTAACATAAGTTCAATAGTAGATTCAGACTTTAAAGCACACTCTACCTGCCTTTCCAAAGTTCCACACCTAAATAGTGCCCAGAGTGACGACTTTACCGATCAGCTGGAATACTAACATGAAGTTTCCCTTGATGTCTCCATCCGCTCTGACTCTCTGCCACTGTCAGTCCACAATATAGCAAATGGGAAGACCCACTTCTTTGTAGTGCCTGTCTTCCTATTGGCTACATTTCAGACTGCAGAGATGAGCCGGAAGACGACCGGTTTCGAAACCCAAGACCCTGGTTTTGAGTTGGGACTTCTGGTTAGAAAATTTCTGAATCTAGCAGAAATTTTGGGATTTGGAAGGCGCATAGCGTTGGAGAATTTGCAACAAACTGCAATCTCGAAAACATCCGCAAGCAGAACGAAACTCCCCAGTACAAAATTATCCAAAGGAGGTGCAATATACTTTAGAATAAACAGTGTTATCTGTATATAAACAAACTTCAAAATCAAAAGTAAAGGCTTAATTCTTAGCTTGATTTTTTAGGGAGAATATTATCACTGCTGCTTTCGACATTCTCTACAGGCCCCAAGGTGCAAAACCACATCAGTGGTCCATGGCATTCATGACCTAAGTGTTGAACTTGTCAAATCTCTTGGGAGGGCCAACCATTAGCGTTTTGTCTGTGTGCTCCTCTACGGCTCATCTCACAATGTACGACTTACAGCTGTATTCAGTGTCACACAAATTAGGGCAAACAGATAGCAAGAGATAGTATGTATGTATTTTATTTCTTAAATATCGCTATATATTCCGCAGGGCTTTAATATTATTTACTCAATTCACATCAGGCCCTGCCCTGAAGAGTTTACAATCTAATCACTTTAGGGGAAACCGGAGAAAACTAACACAAGCACGGGGAGAACATACAAACTCCTTGCAGATGTGTCCAAGGGTGGAATCGAACTCAGGACCTCAGCGCTGCAAGGCATCAGTGCTAACCACTGAGCCACCGTGCTGCCCATAATAGATAGTGCTCAAATCATGACATTGAGTAATCACTGCTTAATCTTGTCATCGTTGGAATAATAGATGGAGGTAAAATTTCTAGCAATTTGCAATAAAAAAAGAATTGGAAAAATATATTCTTCATAACAGTTAATAACAGAGGAGCTATCTTCACTTTCATCAATGGCTAACACGGTACAATTCTCCAATACTACCATTTATCATACCATAAGAGTGTAGACTACGGATGGAGAAAGCTGTGGTTAGGATGGTCTGCTGTGACTTCTTCTTTCATCTAGCATCTCACTGTATGCTCTACAACCCTCATTTCATTTCCATGTTGCTTGCGGATTACCTAGGTGGGCTACAGTTCTACAGAGTGGCTTTTCTAGGAGGGGTTTACTACACTTTGCATGTAATGCATTTCATAATAGTTTGGAATTGTGACTATAATAGATGGACAATGTCCATGTTCATTGTAATTGTGATTCTATAAATTTTTCTAAATTTGTTTCTTTTAGAACTGCCACTACAATTGGAAACTGAAACCGATTGGCCTATTTTATTGGTTGATATTAATAGAAGAAAACAAGCTTTGATATTCTTATTAAAAGGCGATGTCGGACGGGAATGTTGGGGCCCACCAGCAAATCTGAGACCTGAGACCCACCAGGACGAGTTTAGGAGAACACCTAACATTTAATATCTTACTCCGACTAACTCCTTTTGTTTACTAAAATGCATTTCTTACTGTCCTTTTGGCTCTGTATTTAAATTTCTAAGCAATTTCTCTCTTTTTTTGATGGCCGTACATAAAGTCAATGGGGTGAAATGGTTTGAAAAGTTTGGATTAAATAACAGATAAAATAACAATGATAACTTACTGTAAATGGCTGTGGCATCTGGTAAATGGTCTGGGGAATATGTCCATATCTCCAAAACTTATTTCAACACCTTTCCCCATGATCGGGCAATTTTCGGGTTTCCACATGCCAATTCAAAGGGTTGCCGAACAATACATTCATTAAAAAGCCGACAGACCAAGGGCTTACCTGTTATGAAGCAAAATGAGAGGGGGGACCCTCCCTCCTCTCAAAAGTTTCTGTTAAGGGAATAGCATTCAGTCATCGTCTGTGATGTCATCTATTACACCCACAAATAATAGCTGCTAAATGGCAGAACCAGGAAGCAGAAAGGGAAGTAACAGAACATTCCAGTTTAGTCTTACATCTCCCAGGTTTCTATCTATTTCAGTTTTGGGATTTGATGGGTTGTTTGCCTATATACAAAGTTTAAATTGAGGGGTGGGTGCTTTAAGTCGGTTTACTAAAGAAAATATCTTGCCTGATCTTGTCTGACAGCTCTTTCTCCTCACTCCCATACCTCCTTCTCTGACACAGGGCACATGCATGCTATTGGGGGTGTGACACTGCCTCGAAGGTGAGGAGGAGTGGCTAGATGTCAGGCAAAGCACTGTGTAACCAACTTTTAAAATGTATAACTCTAACAGATGAGAACAGGAGGTAAGTGGTGGGTCTCCTACCTTCTTGGAAAAAAAGCTTTATGCTTTTTTGAACATTGTTCCTTTAAATGGACTTTTTACTTTCTTGACAATCTTGTTTTATGAATTATCTACCACCTGGTATGAAAACATTATTTAAAGTGTCACAATATGTTTGGTCTGGCTAGTAAATTACATAATGATCTATTTTTCGGGAAAGGCCAGCTTTTCTGTGAAATTCCTTTTACTGGAATAACAAATAAAGTTATATATACCGAATACCTTGAAATGCCATAGTCCCTCATTGTAACCCCTGATCTGCTTGTGGAGAAAAAAGAATTTAAAAAAAGGTCAGAAATTAATGTCTTCAACAAAAACCCTGAGGACAAAAATGTAATTAAGACAGACTCAAACAGAAATCAGTTAAAGGTCATAGAAGTTTTAAATGGATTACGGCATTTTGCCAAATATTTCCTCTTCATACTGTAGGAAGAAGGAAGACTGGAGAGAAAGACGCTCTTTCATAAACCTACCAGAGAGAACCCCCCCACACTTTTTATCAGTCAAGAGAAAATCATGGAGTAGCTTTGATTGAATTGATTTAATCAGGGAAACTTGGGGAATTTGTAATCTTCTGATTTGGTGGCATCTCGAGAACATTCTTCAATCTCAAGATGATTTTACATTGGACTTTAATGGCCTCAAACAAGATGTCTCTAATGAAATCGCCAACCCCATTATGTTTTGATTGGACACCATCTAGTTCATTATTCAATGACCCTATTTGATCAAGTCCAATTGGGAAACCCAATGTCATTGAATTTGAATGAGCAAGAATTGTGTTTACATTTTTAAATAAAAGGTTTAAAGAAAACAACTCAGTGCAAGGTAAAATAGAAACATTTCGCATTTAATGTCCCTGAGTCCATTCCTTTATTCAACTGGAAGAATAGAAGCAAATCAAACAAAGAAAATGTCCCCAGAGTTGGATAATGTGTTTTTTTTTTGTTTGTTTGTTTTGTTTGCAGCAATGTGTCAGAGCGTAATTTCAACCTTCACAAAGAGAGCGAGTACATCTCACCAAAAGTAACAGACAGAAGAAATCTATGGCTGAAAATGTTCTGAGGTTTTTTTTATATTGAATCAAGTCATTGTTGGAAGCTAGGACGAGAATAAGGCTAAATGTAAATATTTTACCCATTGGGCGAGAACCAAAGATGGGGCTTCATCGGCTTCTTGTGTCTTGGAGTTAAGATACACAAAACCTTAAAGGGGAAGTTCAGTAGAAATACATATGCTTTTCAGAAAAAAAGAGCAGTATTTTTTCATCCCAATGACCTTAACCTGCCCATCCAGCATTGTATCTGTATATAAATAAATGCAACCAAAATATTGACTTCCTATTTGCAGGACCCCTAGTAGAGACCATTATGGTCTTGCCCTTGACCCAGTGCCTGGGTGGATTCAGTTGCTCAGTAGAGATCTGAGTATGTTTGACCCATCCAACAGCCAATCAGTAGAAATTACTGTTAGGAACATTCCAAGGTAGTGATGCATTCTTGGAAGAAGAAGGACCATTACAGAACCTAAAATGTCAGCTCACTAATGTCAACAACAGGGAATAGCAAGGGGTATCAATTCAACTGATTTTTCAAAATGGAAGAGAATATGTAGAATAACTAAGAAGTCATTACACAAACTAACAATTTAACAAATATTGATAATTTCCACTGAACTGACCCTTTAAATTACCATTTATCAACCAGATTCCTCAGCTAAGTTGAAAATGCTGGAAGTCCCTGGAAAGCAACGTTCTAAAGATTAATCTTCTTCCAGTTGCTCCTACTGTGAATGCAACATGACGGTCTTCATGTTTAACATTTCAGCAACAACAGTAGACAACAGAACAATGTTAATTAAGAGTAAGGGCCATTATCATCTCACCAATGAACCTTGGAATATGGAAACTGTACTGTAATATCAAGGCAACCCCTGGAAACCTTCAGGTTTCACCCTATTTAGATGCAATAGAATAAAATGATTTATTGAATAAACACACTGGAAACCTGTGTGGGTGGCACTCGTAACTCACCCCCTGGTGCGTGCTGTATAACAAGGACACCCCCTAGATGCTACTCACAGAGGTGTGGAAAAGATAAAATCCAAGATTTATTCACATCACTTTAAAAACATGGATACATGTTGCCAGTTCACCTGCCTGACAAGTTTCGTGGGCGTGTCCCACTTCATCAGAGGCCAGGTGTAGCTGGTCAGTTACAAGTATAAATAGGAGTGCTAGGTTACCTCCTATTCAAAGGGTAAGTATACAGTTAACACATAATACACTACATACATTAAAAACAACAACCAACTCCAGCCAGAGAGATATATCTGTTGAAGTCAAAGCAGATTAACAATTTGAATCATTATAATCCAAACCATAATAATATCTAATGAGACTGGTAGGAGACTATCCAACATATCCATAGAATATATAATATATTGTACATGTAGAATCCTTATATAACTGGACCTATATCAGCGGAACTATATCATCGGCATTATTAAGGGACAAAAAGCAATAATATATGCAGGGATAGCTATAAAGGTAGATACAAAATTGTCACTGTCCCCCAGCCCTTTGGCTTGTTTAATTGAGGGAGGAGGCCATCCAGTGCTTATTTTAAAGGCATAGGAACTCTCATTAAAGGGGCGTGTTGAGGGGGCTATATACATGTGTACAGTATGTGTATATGTTCACTGGCAACAAAAGAATTTGTTTCCAACTATTACCCCGGAAACCGGCAAGTCTGTTTTTTAACTTGTACTTCAATTTCACCAACAAATTTAGAGAAAATGAACTCCACTGGTATTCTGATGGGTTCGCAAAATCCAGTTAAATTTTGAAGATGACAAAGTGGAAACTTCCAGGGTTATTCCATAAAAGTTCTTATCGTTAAAAATGGCACTAATATTGCCCCAACGAATCAGATGTTAGCTTTCAAATGTTAAATAATATCTGATTGGTTGGGGCAAAATTATCACCATTTTTAACGTTTAACAGGGAGATGTAATAAAAGTTGTTATTGTTAAACATGGTGCTAATTTTGCCGTAACCAATCAGATGTTATTTACCATTTGAAAGCTAACGCCTGATTGGTTTAGGCACAATTAGCACCATTTTAACAATAAGAATTTTTATTACATCTACCTGAATAACTTTTATTGAATCTCCCTGTTCATGTCTTAATTTAAGTTTCACAACATTTTGATCCACTAGCAAAACCAGCAAACCAAAACCTGGCAGGTTTGATCATCACTAATTACTAACTAAAGATATATCTGTGTGATATCAAAATGTATTTCCAGCTACTTTAACTTTTACTCCCTCCTCCCCATTAGCAGTATCTGATTGGAGAATTCCCTTTCCCTGGTTTTATCACACTGAGCATGGCAGAGATCACTGAGCTAAAGAAGAATAAACTGCAGGGATTTCTGTAAAATGTTATGGTCCATATTTGGTTAAAATTAAAGTAATTGTTCACTCAGAAAGTGAACTATTCCTTTTTTGCATTCATGGAAGAATGGGGGGGATATGTGTTAAGGAGCATTGCCTTTTCTCCCATTCTTCAATTAATCTAACAGGAGCTATGAGTAAAAAAAATTAATTTACCCCAGAGCGTGATCCACCACTGGCTCCTCTGACATTAGCATGCATGCGCACTATCGTTAAGTAACACCAGAAAAAGTTGGGAGATGTCAGAGGAGCCAGCAGTGGATTGCTCTTGCGGGTAAATTCTGTATCTTCGCTCCTGGCTCCTATTAGATTAATTGAAGAATGGGAGGTAAGGCATAGCTGGTGGCCACACATTTAAATGATGCTTATTTTAAAGTATAGTTAGCCAATAGCAATTTAGTAGATGGTTTGTTTGATTGTTCAGTTTCACAACACACACTAGCCATGATCAGCAAACCCTACTGAATCTGATAGATTTCATATTTCATGTGTATGCCACCAGCTTAAGTCAGCAAAATGTCTTTTAGCCTGGACATTTCCATTAAGTTGCCATCGGATTTAACAGTATATGTTGCTCCTAATTCAGTCAACATGAAAGATTACTCGTTTAAAGCTAATCTCAAGTGTAGATGAAAGGTCAACTTGACTTGGACTTCAATTAGTACAGTACAAATCATGTTTTTTCTTGACCCAAAGACTTTACTAAAGTCTTCTGATTCACAGTGTTTGGCAGCATGTATGTATGTATGTATGTATGTATAATTTTATTTATAAAGCGCCACTTGGGTACGCAGCGCTGTACATTAAAAAATACATACAGGGTTATTCAATAAAATTTCTTATTGTTTAAAATGGTGCTAATTTTGCCCCAACCAATCAGATGTTAGCTTTCAAATGTTAAATAAGATCTGATTGGTTGGGGCAAAATTAGCACCATTTTAAACGATAAGAACTTTTATTGAAGAACTTTTATTGAATCTCCCTGATAGTATTCAAACAAGGGAATAAGTGCAGATAGATTAAAAATTAAATTAAATATAATTGCATACATCGGTTAAGAAAGCATATATATAAATTATGTATAAATTTATATAAGTGCAACAAGCCTTGACACATTAGGAATGAGATCCCTGCCCTGAAGAGCTTACAATCTAAATGCAATTAAAATGATCTCATTTTGTCATCATTTTATTTATATATTGGATTTAGAATGTTTGCTTATTTAATTTAAATAAAGACAATTGTTAATGTAATAGTGTTTACTATTCTGACCAAAAATAATCCAGGATAAAAATATACAGGGCGATTCATGGAGAACCTCTAATGGCTTTTTATGTGTAAATGATGTACTGTACCAAGGGATATTGTGATATTAAGAACAGTGGTTGCGCAAAAAAGAGTAACGCAGCTTTTTAGGATGGAATCTTTAATCTTTATACATTGCCCCTAATATGTGCCCCATAAGGCACATATTCCATAAGGCGCCACAAGTGTCTCTCTCTGCATCGCAAATGGGGTTAACCTTCCTCACCTGAGGAAGGGGGAACTTGTCTTTCCCCCTGAAACTTTGTGTTTTTGATGTTGGTCACTAAATAAAGTATTCAACTGATTTTAGAGTGCGACCATCAATCTGTTTTCTCTACTGTGAAATTTCATCCATGGAGGGTTGAATATATGAGGAGTAAGCACCCACAGTTTGGACTAGAGTGCATTGGACTTTGGTTTCTATTTGGCTCTCCATAAATTGCCCCAATTAACTTTAATCATTTTACGATTAACTTTTGGGATGCTTAAGTTTTTTGGGTTTTTTCCTACCCCCAAAAGGTTTATATTTAAACTAAAATGGTGGATATTTTTAGAGGAGTCAGAGGAATTGATTGTCCTGTGTTTCCAGGGGGGAAAATTGTCTGCGGGTTTTTCAAGATGAAAGGAAATCCTGTAATCCCTTTTTACCGGTCATAACACATAATATGCTTTCGAACACCATTAAAAAGGATACAGAAATCTGCTCTAGAAAATATTTTAGCAACCCCACACAAAGAGAGAGGCAGATCTGGCTAATCTCTTTATAGTATCCTGAGTAACCAAATTGGGACTGCAATCAGCTGCACACACTATCTAGAACAGTCATTGTGGGTATCATGGATCCTTAGAGAACTTTTCCTTTATTTAAAATAAAACAGACAACTAAAAATGCATGTCTGTTTACGTGCATATGGACCCGAACAAAAATGCATTGTCTTAAATGCACTCAAAACGGACAATGCAAGGCACATAGTGGAACCTAGCCCTAGTCTTCCACAAAGCTGAATGTCTGATGTCAAATGTCATTGGTTAGCGCAACATACTTTTCTGAATGGGTTGACAGCAAAGGGCGTTAGATCTCCCACAAATCACTCTACCTATTGAATAGCAACCAGCAGAATAAGTGACTTTCAAGTAGATATAATTTAATATAGCGAGGTGGCAAATGTACAATATTAACTGGTTTAAGGGTTTCCAATTCTCAAGTTTAGCTGTCGTCTTGCATTCTCTGTTAAAGTCTCTAGCTAAATTCTAGATAGTCCTTTTATGTCCACCATGAACACTTCTCCATCATCATTGTATCCTGGATAAAACAATTCTATTTCATCAGAGAATCCAATTTACTGTTTTCCTGGCAAAAATAAAATAATGCAAAGCTTCAATTAAGAGATCCCCGGAAAATGAACATGGCAGGGCTAGACCAGCTCATGAAGAAGAGTAATTAATCAAAAAAGACAACAATACAACCATATTTAGACCAGGATGCTTAATAGAAAATCAATGGACCTTTAACCTTTCTTGGACTTTGTTCATTATTTATCTTTCTGACTACAGATCCATTATACATGCAAAAAGGATTAAGAGATCCCTCATTTGGGGATCTTATTAGACGTTAACTTAATTGAAACTAAGAATCCAGGTGTGGAGATGCAACGGATTGTCATGTTTATCAGTCTGAGATAAACTGAACTGTTGTATACTTTCTTTCATTGCTATTGTGTATCTTTCTGCTGAACTGAACATTCAGGGCTATGCTCATTAGACCCAGTGGTCTGGAACAGATCTGTCCTCAGGTGTTACTCTGTGTCAGTCAACACCTATGGTGCTCCTACTGTACAGTTCTTTAAAAGGCAATGGCTTAAAAAAATACAAAAAATCATGTAAACATGAGACCATTGTGGAATGTCTAGTTTCTTCACAAATTAATGTTTCTGTTGAAGTGTTGGTTCAAATAGAACCCAGTTTTTGAATTTCAAAGTTCCAACAAAACTTTCGGAAACTTCAAAACTTTTCGGACTTAAATTAATTTTTTAAAAAATATGCTAATTATCGAAAATTCAAAAATCTGAAAACTTGGAATAACGGTATTCCAAGAATTTACGATTTCAGTAACTCTTGAATACACCAGTTGAATTTGGTAACTCTCGAATTCAGAATAATCAATTTTGGTAACCCTTATTTCAGTAACCCGGAAAGTTGATTACTGTAACCCTCGAATACACCAATGGATTTTGGTAATCTTTAAATAAAGAATTATCGATTTTGGTAACCCTTATTTCAGTAACCCGGAAAATTGATTTCCATAACCCTCGAATACGCAAATGGATTTTGGTAACCCTCAAATAAAGAATTTTCGATTTTGGTAATGCTTACATCCGTATCCCCCGAATTCACAATATTGGTAGCCCTCAAATCCGGAAGTAGATTTCAGTAACCCTCAAAATATAATGCAGAAGCTTAAAAACATTGCGATCGTGAAGAAAGTTAGTTTTTAAATACGTTTTGGATACAGTATATATCCGTGTTCCATAGGCCGTTTCCCAGGTCCCTGTGTCATTTCCACTAATATACTATTGCTATTTAGGCCTTAAATTACATCAGAACCTTTGGACCTTTTTCTCCCATTGACTTGGAGTTTGTTTTTACATTTTCAGACTTTTTCGGAAATTCAAAAACGAAACAAACTCACCTCTTTCAAACATTTCTAATTACATAAACATAAATATATAAAAGTAAATAAATAAATAAGACCCAGAAATACCATGGCTGAATCTGCTACAAATAAGATTTAATATTAAGAAGAATTATGAAAAGTTTATGAAAAGACAATTATATTGGTTTCCTGCCGTTGAGTTCTAAAAGGAAGTGGGATTGCTAGAAAGCCTTAGGGTTAGTACACAGTATATTCCAGCACATCATATGATCTTAAATTCATGTCCACCACTATTGACCACCTTTTTATTGATTGGTAGACTGCCAGGGCAGGAATGTCAGGCTCTGGTCAACCCATGGGTGTCGTTTTATAGGAGAACTATTATGCTGAGGACAAGTATTAATGCTATTTTCGATTACATTAGTTCGGTTATGGTATTAAGAACCATACATCACCATGCAATAACTAATAGGCTTGTTAGGCTTGTTTGACCTTAAAAAAGTATTTTCTTAACACAGAATTACAGAATTATTGGTACTATGCTGCACTTCTATCAATTTATACATTTATATATATATATATATATATATATATATATATATATATATATATATTTATTTGTTTATTTATTTATTTATTTATTTATTTATTTATTTTTATTAACCTATGTATGAAATTGTATTTAATTTTTATTTATCTGTATAATTACTTGCACTTATCCCCCTGTTTGCATACTCTCAGGGAGATTCAATAAAAGTTCTTATCGTTAAAAATGGTGCTAATTTGGCCCCAACCAATCAGATCTTATTTAACATTTGAAAGCTAACATCTGATTGGTTGGGGCAAAATTAGCACCATTTTAAATGATAAGAACTTTTATTGAATAACCCTGTCTGTATTTTTTTATAATCTACAGTGCTGCATACCCAAGTAGTGCTTTATACATACATACATTTATACCATACTACCTTTTCCCACTGTCTAATAAAGAACTTAAATTCCCTTCCATTTAATAATTTACCATTACTGGAAGCTGTAAAAAGCTCCACCCTCATTAAGAGCCAATTGAATCTCTTAACCCTTTAAGAAACTAGCTTACCAGAAGGAAATAAATCCTCTTAATGTGTTTCTCTTTTTGAAGAATAAAACGTGTTACAAGGGCGTAAAAAGCCTTAAAATAAATACAAGATTATCTTCAGGAGGTATAATTAGCCACCCGTGGAAAAAAAATGCTACACGAACAATAGATATATAACGTTCTTAAACACAATATACAATAAAACCATTATAATACTTATAGCTTGTATTACTGCAGAAAAACCTTAGAAAAAAGCTTCCCCCCTTTATACATCATTAACATAATATAAATGATCTTTCATGCCGAGAGAGTTTGTAACTGCAGAACATGCATTTCGCCACCAGTCACGGGCCAGTGGAGATATAATAAAGAATATTAAAAGATATTTGCCTTGTACGAAACAAAGTGCAGATATCATACATCTTCATGTGCGGTGTTTATATATAAATAGATCAAGGACAGTTATGGCGCATTAAATCAAATTCACCGGACAGTAAATCTTTCTGCACTGTGTGGAGCTGATCAACAAGTCTCAACTGTCGAGTTCGGGGGAGGCCAAGGTTTTCAAGGCAACTAACATAAACTACAAGGTCCCAAATGTAGCAATGAGCTTGGTTACATGTTTATTTTCTGGGGCAAATACAACCAAGTGACCCTTTCATGGTGGATCACAACATTTTTGACCACAGCCAATTTGCTAAAGTCACAAGTTATATCCATTTTTAAGACCACTATTCCCATTTTTAATTGTTGCCTGCAACATTTTCAAGTGTATGATTTGGTTAAAGAACAATTATAGTCCTAAAATATTCCCACTCCTGGGAGAACCTGAATCACTAAGTCCTCACCCTTGACTACACTTTCTAATTCAACTTATTTTTACCTTTGTTCCTAAGTAACTGGAGGGCTGACTAAAACCGACTAATAAACTGGAGGGCTGGCAAATACCGAATAATAAACTGGGGGGCTGACTTACACTGGCTAATGAACTGGAAGGCTGACTTACACTACCTAGTGATCTGAAGGACTGACAACACTGGCTAATGATCTTGAGGGCTGACAACAGTAGCTAATGAACTGAAGGGGTGATGACACTGGCTAATGAACTGGAGTGTTGACTAACACTGCTAATAAATTGGAGGGCTGACTAACATTGCTAATAAACTGGAGGGCTGACTGGTAAATTATCTGAAGGAGGAGGAGTTTCCTATTCCTTGCCAATGTTAGAGCTAGAGGCGTGCGCTATGCCTTTCAAGCACTTAACTTACTAATAGCTTCTGTTGCAGCATACATTTTTCATTGTAGACTGGCAATTGCCCCACAGTCTACTGGGCTAGTCCTCCCCTGCATTAGGGGGCACAGTAGAGATATTAGTTACATGAGCTCTACACAACAGCTCTACACAACAGCCATAGGGGTTTTGCACTAACATTTTACATTATGGGGCAATTATTATTATATCAAAAACCTATTCTTATTCTATGTACACAATTAATGTGTTATAAATGGCAACCAGTGATCACATTGCTAAAGTGTTCCGGTTACAAATCCTTTCTCTTAGCCCCAGTGGGTTTGACATTTTCTGTTTTCTATTCCCCACTGTAGGATTTACCCATTCAGGGCTAGTGCTAGATCCAATTTCTATGATAGATCCATGCAGTCATGTTACTACCCATATCAGACTAATAAAGTCCCATATCTTCATTTCTACACGCCCCTATCATCTACCCAATTTGACAGCTGCCCAATTTCTACTGTTCCCAAAAAAGTACCTAGCCGGCCTCAAAACTGCCATTCTCTATCATCTTTCTTGAAGAAACAACCAACCAGCCCAATATTATCTATTTACATTTTAGCTATTTTAATATATTTGCGACATGCACATATGTACAGACAGATATGCATACATACATATATATACTTAATCCTCTTTTCTTCAACAAGAACCATCATATATGTCATGGGATTTTCTCTATTTAGCAACCTCCTGCACCCAGGGGGAGGTACCTCCCTCTTCTTAACCAATGATTCTGACATACATCACGTTTTAAAAAGCTTCCTGCAGTTTCAGTTCCTGCACA
Source organism: Hymenochirus boettgeri (assembly GCA_019447015.1). Classification (NCBI taxonomy): domain Eukaryota; kingdom Metazoa; phylum Chordata; class Amphibia; order Anura; family Pipidae; genus Hymenochirus; species Hymenochirus boettgeri. The sequence goes on from CM033472.1 coordinate 12,239,623, forward strand.
AGATCCGAACAAGCAAGAACGTATTGGACCTAATTCAATTACAATTAATATATCAATTATTTAAAAGCTTTTAACAGAATTGACACTAATTTGGGGTAAATAGCAGGTAAATGGACAAGATTTCTCCCCGTTGGTTTTAAATAACTCAGGAAAGTAGAAAAAGTGGTTTCAGCTTTACAGTCATCTTGTGTCTATTGATTAGTAGTAAAAAGTACAGGCAGAATAAGTTCCTTACGGTGACACTAATATGTCATTTTGTAACTAATGTATATCGAAGAGAAGATGGATCTGCTGCCTACGCCTTAAATCATTAGGGAGCTGGCGAGGAACAGGTGTCAGAATGTTCTGTCCTTTGGCATAAGGGGGGGGGAGTGCAGATTAAGCATTGCAAATTTGCTCTGCTTTTTTAAAATTTAAAGATCTTCTTTTTGAAACCCAGTGAACCGGAAATTCAAAGCATTTTCAAGGTTAAATGGGACTGCAGGATGATTGAAGAGACGGACAAGCTTACATGCACATTAACACACAGAGAATCGTACATCCATACCGAACTATATAAAGAGGCACCTTAAAAGGGAACATTTTGACCCAAATTGACTATAAAGAAAAGACAATGTGGCTTAGAGAATTAAAATCTATGACAAGAGTCCTGCTTTTGGTCTTACTAGAGACAATTGGAAGTTTAGCTATAACAATGCTTGCATAGTATACCTACAATAGGCATTTCTCAATTGCAATTAGCACACACTGTTTGTGCTGTAATCCATTTTTTAGAGCACACATGATCTCCCTTTTTTTGCAAATAGCATCTTCTAACATTAGTGGATCCGCAGCAACATGCAGCTTTGCATTTCTAGCGTGTTTCCGTGCATTTTAGTGTGGCCCCCACCCTATTACTCACTTATTCCGTGTTCCATAGCTGCATAGTACCCTGAGTACTTTACCTAACAGCTGATATACTAACTCAAAGTTTCACTTGATGCTTCGGTCTGTTTCATCCCTCTGCCACTGTCAGTGACATTCCGCGATGTAGCCAATTGACAGTCCCGATTCTTTGCAAAGCCTCTCTACCCATTGGTTACATTACTGACTGCGTAAGAGGACTGGAACACAGAAGGAAACTTAGTGTAAGTACAGCAGTTAGGTAAAATACCAAGGGGTGAGGAGTTATCGGTTTAGGCCATGGGTACTACAAATGTAAGGATGAAACAGAGTAAGGGTGAAGGGGGGTATAATTGTCCATTAAAAGAAGATGCTGATCAGCTGCTATGGAATAAAAGTCCAGTACAAGCCATCCCTGGTAAAAAAAAATACATAAAAAAACAACGAAATATAAGGGTAATTCACCGAGACGCACTAATGATGGTGAACTGGGGTTTACCCAATGGAATTTCTTTGCTGAAATTTTATTGTGGAATTTTCAAAATCGAACCTGGCAAAACCAAACCAACATGATCTTTCCATGAACCTGGAATACTTCCTGGTGGATTTGCACATCCTTTAAGTGCTCCCATTGACCTTCTAAAGCTAAAGATTTTAAATCCTTGCGTGAATTCAATGCTGGGGTAAAAAAATAATCGCACAAAGCTGCCACTATAACTTTCATGGGTCACATTACCATGACTTGGAACCACAGTATCCCCTGGTACATCAATTAAGTTGGCTATACACACACCAATCCCTGCATCTTACAAGCAGAATTGCCAAGCATGTCCGATTACAATGATTTTGAACAATTCACCACACTGATTTTCTGAGGATAAGACATCCAGATATTGTGCTATTATGGTTGATGTGTGTATGGCATTTTTAGTGAGACTTCAATGGGAATCTCATAAAAGATTTTTTTTTTAAATGGTCAATTGTTAGTTTCCTGCCCCCAACCCCAACTGAAATATTCAGCTCTTTGCCTCCTCTGTAAACTTGCACCTCCCTCCATGTAGTCAATCAAGGCTGTGACTGCTGACATCACAACCAAGAATTGACCGCTGTTTCATCTGCTGCCTCCTTTGCACATGCTCAAGCTTATAAAAGGCTCATTGAGCAGAGAGAGGAGGCAGAGACCTTTGCCAGAACAAAATGGAACCTATCATTACTTATCTGGTTACAAATGCATGTAATAAACTGATACAATAGCCGTTTGGGTTTCGGGTAGATAACTGACAAATCACCTGTTTTTTGTTTTAGGAAGGGCATGCCCTTTAAGATGGGAGTCAGTGATATTGTTTCTTATTTGTATTTGGTGTTTATTCAGCACAGTAATACATCATTGTTTGGCTACACTTGAGGAAGGGGACTTAGTCTCCCTGAAACGTTGTGTATTTGGCATTTATATAGCAAAGTAATAAATGAGCATTTTATTCAATGTATGCAGAGTGTGCCTCCCTTTAACTCATTTCTATTGTTTCTTGGTGCATCACCCTGAATTTATCAATATTTATGGACAGTTAATTGGATAAGCCAAATGATTCCATTCTTCTTGCAGAATATATTATAAAACGTATTATTACTATGTGGCCATCAAAGCCTTTCTCTGTATAATATCTTATTATTAGTGATTTTAAGAGTTAAATATTTTATCACCCAATAAGGGCAGAAGTGAAATATTATTGTACCGGCTCCTTTAACAGACAACAACTTCTCAATATCCAATTACAATTTTCAACATAAAAAAGGTAGAAAGCATGGTTCTGTATGAATAGAACTAGAGATAATCAACCTCGATGGGTCTGTAACGTTTAATGAGTGGAACGCATGGGCGAAGCCTGAAAACTATGTCAGAAGCCATTCTTACTTTCTAAGCTAATCTTGCTCTTGGGTACTTTTTCTCTATCCTCCTAATTAGGGAATTATAATGTGCAGGAATCTGTAAACCCCACTTCATAAATAATGATCCCTGGCAGAGAGTCAAGGGCCTAAGCCTAATTTAACAATGTGAAACTTGCCAGGTCCGTAGTAAGGCAGATGATCTAATTGCCTCTCTCTCTCTCTGTCCTTGGAGTCAACAAACAAGAAAAAAACTTAACATAGGACAGGGTTTATTATTTCATTCTGGTGGAAGCATTTAAAGAAAAATAAAAAGACAAAAAAATTAAAATAGAGCAGGGATTTTCCAAGTCATACCTTTATATCATTTCCTGCCCATCTTTTCTTTAGGAAGTTGTTTATGCTACAATATTATTGGTAAGATACTTGTTTGCCAGCCTGAAGACCAAACTAGGAAATGGGTGTGGGGTATGATTTTTATTGCTACAATTAGTTGGTGCAATTGGTAGATCGGCAGGTAATATATATATATATATACCAAGATAAAAAATATGCAGCTCAATACCTTAATTCATAATTACTTTTAGGTGCGGTGCAAATGAGAACGGCAATTTAAACATTACACAGAAGTCTCCAGCACTCAACTACACAATAGTCAAAAATGAATAAATGTAAAAGTTAAACATACCTGCAAGCAATGAAGGGTTATCACCTACACTGAGGTTAAAATGGATACCTTTAGTTACATTGTTTGTACAAACATGCGTCAGCTGATGCGCCACTCAAAGGCAGTATCCAGGCATCAGTCATACTAAATGAAGAGTAAAGCAGGTATGGTCTTTCTCCCCCCAGGGACAATACTCTTTATTAGGTTAGGACTGATGCCTGGATACTGCCTTGGAGTGGCGCATCAGCTGAAACATGTTTGCGGCCTTGTGCTTCTATATAGTCATGGAACTCCTCGGTGGCATAATATCCTTATATTACATTGTAGGTAGAACCCATTAATAGAACCAAAACTTATTTTAAAACTATCTTTCCTCACGATCGGGCTTTTTTTGAGCTTCCGCATTCTATTTTCGAGAGTTACCGAAATCAATCATTACTTTCGAGGGTTACCGAAATCAATCATTACTTTCGAGGGTTACCGAAATCAATCATTACTTTCGAGGGTTACCGAAATCAATCATTACTTTCGAGAGTTACCGAAATCAATCATTACTTTCGAGAGTTACCGAAATCAATCATTACTTTCGAGGGTTACCGAAATCAATCATTACTTTCGAGGGTTACCGAAAATCATCTATTTTTGATTTCGATAATCGTCTAAATTGAAAATTTGGAAAAACCGGGTTCTGTGAAATCCGGGAGTTCTGAAAGTTTTGTTGGGACTTAGATACCCTCAGATTCGATTTGAAACCGGGTTCTATTTGAACCCATATTACATCTCTAATTGCATCCTATGGCATCAATAAACAATACTTACCTCATTATTGCTTAAAAAATAGTTAAAGCAAAAACATAATTATGGGGGAACTGTGATTGCCATATAAGTGCCCTCTACTAAAAAGATCATGCAACTTCCTTTGAAATTACTCCAGGATCATGCTTCCAGTGGCAGACTATCCAAATCTACAGCAGTATGTTAGGTGGTGCTTCCTGCTTAAACAGTGAGCTGTGGCATCAGCAGCAGTGGTAGAGAAACCCTGGCATGGGTATGTTCACTTGTATCCTACTCCTGGGACAGACCATCATCAGCTGCATCATTTCATTTTTAAAGCTAGCCAGAAGACTAAAAATATATATGGTGTTCAAAGAGAGATTTTACAAGCCTATAACTTTGTAATTAACAACAACTAGAGACATCACACTCACCCAGTAGTTACATTATCAGCTATGGCAGGGAGAGAGGGAGTGGCTAGAGAATTACCGAGCATGTGCAATTATGAATAAATGTCCAGAAATCTGCAGAATTATTTAAGAAAGTATTCCTCCACAATGCTGCTTATTTCAGAGATAAAACTGTATCTTTATGTTATGATGTATAGAATATGTTCAGGCTTTATTTTATATTTATATTTTGGTTTTCATTCTCCTTTAGGCACCCATAACAATAGCCACATGGAGTAGAACATGTTTAGGTACACTAGGTCCTTTTCCAACCATTTATTGTGAATGATCGCCCAACATGTTTAGGTACACTAGGTCCTTTTCCAACCATTTATTGTGAATGATCGCCCAACATGTTTAGGAGCACTAGGTCCTTTTCCAACCATTTATTGTGAATGATCGCCCAACATGTTTAGGAGCACTAGGTCCTTTTCCAACCATTTATTGTGAATGATCACCCAACATGTTTAGGTACACTAGGTCCTTTTTCAAGGATTAGCAGGAAAATAAGCAACAGGCTACGAGCAGTTATTACTGGAGAATTCAGATATGAACCAGCCAGTGAGTGTTGTAAGTGGTACCCAGGGAACTGGAGACCACGTATGAATCACAGGGGTGAAACAGAGGATATGCTATTCCTTGCCAAGGAACTGTGGCCATTTTAAACAAAACAAACAGAATATTTATTAGCTGAGCTGTATGTCTGTGCTTAAAGTTGTCCCCCCCTCTGGGCTTGCGGCCTCATTCTGTCACACAGGTTACAAGTTCCTTAGCTGACTCTTTATATTAAGAATATGCAGCTTGCAGCTGTCTGGCATATACCTACAATCCACAGCACCTTTTCCCATCACGAGACACCAAAAAGCTGAAATTTAACACTTGGTGTAGACCGGATTAGACACGTCTTTCTTTAATTATTAAAAACTGAGTGTACTGGTGTTTAAAATGCGAGGCTGATGTCAACTGTGACTATACATTTCAGTAGAGCCTCAAGGCAAAGTAGGTTTCTGGGTGATTTCTTTCTTTTAATGTTGATGGTCGTGCCATTTTACAGCGTATAGCTTCACATAACCTGTTTGTGGTTTGACATACAATATATATGTAAATACATAGAAACACTGAATTTATCCAGATAACAACTTTACTTAGAGAATGTTTTGATATTATAGGTAAGAACTGATTATAACTGATGACATAGCTAATCACTGATTATAACTGAGGACATAGCTAAACACTGATTATAACTGATGACATTGCTAAACACTGATTATAACTGATGACATAGCTAAACACAGATAATAAGTGATGACATAGCTAAACACCGATTATTACTGATGACATAGCTAAACACTGATTATAACTGATGACATAGCTAAACACTGATTATAACTGATGACATAGCTAAACACTGATTATGACTGATGACATAGCTAAGCCCTGATTATAACTGATGATGTAGCTGAATACTAATTATAATGGATGACATAGCTAAACGCTGATTATAACTGATGATGTAGCTAAACACTGATTTTAACTGATGACAGCTAAACATTGATTATAACTGATGACATAGCTAAACACTGATTATAACTGTGTGACATAGCTAACCACTGATTATAAATGATGACATAGCTTAAAACTGATTATAATTGATGATGTAGCTAAACACTGATTATTACTGATGACATAGCTAAACGCTGATTATAACTGATGACATAGCTAAACACTGATTATAACTGATGATGTAGCTAAATACTGATTATAACTGATGACATAGCTAACCACTGATTATAAATGATGACATAGCTAAACACTGATTATAAATTATGACATAGCTAAACACTGATTATAACTGATGACATAGCTAAACACTGATTATAAATGATGACATAGCTAAACACTGATTATAAATGATGACATAGCTAAACACTGATTATAACTGATGATATAGCTAAACACTGATTATTAATGATGACATAGCTAAACACTGATTATAACTGATGATATAGCTAAACACTGAGTATAACTGATGACATAGCTAAACAATGATTATAACTGATGACATAGCTAAATACTGATTATAACTGATGACATAGCTAAGAACCGATTGTAACTGATGACATAGCTAAACACTTATTATAACTGATGACATAGCTAAACATTGATTATAACTGATGACATAGCTAAACACTGATTATAAGTGAGAGACATAGCTAAACACTGATTGTAACTGATTATAACCAATGACATAGATAAATACTGATTATAACTGACAATATAGCTAAACACTGATTGTAAATGATGACATAGCTAATCACTGTAATTTACAGGATATTCATTTAATAACAAAATCCATTTTGTATAGTACAGTGTAGTGTAGTGTAGTATAGAATAGTTTAGTACAGTATAGGATAATGTAGTATAGTATACAGTACAAAATAATATAATCTAGTATAGAACAGTATAGTAAAGTATAGTATAGTAATGTATATTATAGTACAGTATAGTATTGCATAGAACAGTACAGTATAGTACAGTTCAAAAGTATAGTATAGTACATTATATTACAGAATAGTATATTTTAGTACAGTAAAGTACAGTACAGTATAGTACAGTATAGTATAGTATAGTACAGAATAGTATAGTATAGTACAGAATAGTATAGCATAGTATAGTATAGTACAGAATAGTATAGTATAGTATAGTATAGTACATTTTAGTACAGTAAAGTACAGTACAGTAAGGAATACTATATTATAGTACAGTACAGTACAGTATATTAAAGAATAAAAGGTTTTAAATTCCTTCACACAGTTGTTACTGTACCTTGGTACTGTATTAAGGTACCATAGAGTATTTACAAAAAATGTTAAATTGTTAGTTGCCAGATGATATAAAAATCTAAAGATTGGAGGAAATTCCCGAAAGCTAATCTATTTAGAAAACTATTGTTAGTTCAAATAAAAAGAGTATTGCATACTATACTTTCTAATTTTTTACAAACAACGTAGAACCAAATGTAAGTCCCTCCTAGGAGAATCCCTCCATATGTTTGAGATATATCCTTGCGGTGATTAAAGATTAGTAAATTGATTTGTGCCTACGGTAAACACAATAAATGGGACATATTTATTCTTGAATAGTCAGGTGTTTGATCAATAGTGATCAATTGTCTTCTAGGGAAAAAACCCTAGAGACATTCCAAAAAAGTATTTGCAATGAGTCTACTGAATATAAACAATTATAGAGTAAGAAACATACGCACATAAAGAAAAGACCCCAGGGCAGCTTAAATACCAAAAAGCAAGAATTGTGATAGATTCCAATGATAAATGCTTACAGGAGAAATTTTACTCATGCTGTAACTGACAATTTCTAAGCTCCCCCCCATTAAGATATGTTCTCCAATGTCAGAGATAGGAAAATTGTCAGTGACAATGACTGTAGGTGGAGCTAAAAAGAACACATTTACTGCATGATTACAATTTTCCTTTAATATCTGCCAGTTTGTGAGATATTTGAGAATTTAATCAACCAGTGTTATAAGATTATATCTTTATAATTGCTCTGCCCCAAAGGAGCTGATGTATATTTCCATCTTGTTTCCTATTAAAACAAGCCCTTCATCCTTTCCTTCTCTTGCCCAATGCAAAGGGAGGATTTGATTTAGCAAGCTTAAAGGTTAAAGAAAAGACTCCACCATTAGGTAAGATAAACTTGGGGCTACATATAGAGGGGATGGTTTCTATATTTTTGGTTTATTATGGTAAAATGGACTTCAATAGCGATAATTCTTAATACAAATGTTATAGTCTTACAGGCTTATTTACCCATGTATGGCCACCTTAATTCCTGAAAAGGGATTTGCTCACAGCGGGATTTTAACAGCAGCTTTTAGCTGATGTTAAAATCCAGCACTTGAAGTAGCGTAAACGAGATATTGGATTGCGAGCATCAGATGCACGTGTGTCTTTTGCGTTACCTACATATCTGGAGCTAAGATGGAGTTAAAGTCCCACTAAGTCAATGGTTAGCGTGACTTTAACTCCACATGATTGCCCAGAGGCTCTGGGTAAATGAGCCTATTAATCTTTTTGACTTTTCACTTCTCTGTGTTTGGTAGTTTGAACTTTGGTGTAAAGATCAGAGATTTGAACAAGGAGGAGAATATCGTTAGCACAGACGTTCACAGAGACAAGACCATTGTCTATTCAGATTGTGAAATTTGAACCCAGAAATTAGTAAAATCACCTAGAACTGATATGGAAAACTTGTTGATATGGAAATAGATTGTCCCTGACAGAATGTCATAGTCATGATTATAACTGAGTACCGTATATACTCGAGTATAAGTCGATCCGAGTATAAGTCGAGATACCAATTTTACCTAAAAAATTTGTGAAAACTAATTGACTCGAGTATAAGTCGAGGGTAGAAATTAGTTGCCCTTTAAATGGACAGCAGAATTCCCATACTTGAATCCCATACATTAATAGCCAAATCGAGTACCAGTAACCCCCAATTCCTTGTCACTCCAGATGTTTGGAAACTACAACTCCCAGCATGCTTTGTTGCTGGGAGTCTCAGTTTCTAAACATGTGGAGTGGCAAGGTTCAGTAAACTTTTAATTAAGCTTACCATCATTTGCAATTCTCCTGACCCCCATATAGTAAAGGTCTGACCCCATATAGTAAAGGGCACTCTGACCCCCATATAGTAAAGGACTCTCTGATCCCAATAGTTAAAAATGTCACCTGAGGGTTGTAGTTTCAAGCTGTCATTTGCACTGTACTAGCAGCTGTTTTTTGCCCCAAACTGAGGAGACCCATCAGATTTACAGCATCCAGATGAGCAGTGACAGTGCTGAGTGAGTCCAGCAGCCAGACTACAGGAAGCAGGAAGTGTAAAGGCAGATCTGCTCCTGTAACTTTCTATGCAGGTTAACACAGTGCCACCTACTAGCTACTATCCACAATTGCAGAATTTGGATCTAAATTAGGACTTGACCTGAGTATAAGTCGAGGTTAGGTTTTCAGGCTAACTTTAAAGCCTGAAAAATTTGACTTATACTCGAGTATATACGATAGCAATGAATTCCAGTTTTGGAAATCTGTGGATTCAACTATTTTTTTTTTCTTTATGATTGAAATCGAAAAAACACAAATAGAAATTTCGAAACTAAGAAAATTCCATTTGAAAATTTCCTTCGAAAATTCAAAAATGCTATCAAAAAGTTAGACAGGTCCAACTGGATAAATTGTTTCTATTAAATATTTAGCTAACTTTAGGAATTGCCAGAATGCTAACCATCTATTGATTTATTTTTTCAGTTTGTATGTATGTATCCTACTAAATAGGAAGAAACTTACAGATAAGGAAGATCAATCCACAAAGATGAGAGAACCTCAGTCACTAAACTAACATCCAACCAATCCACAGAAATGCTAGAATTTTGAGACAGCTTCTGAAGATATGTCTGCAGAACTACAAAAACAAGAATTTAATTCTGGTTCTAGTGAAACTACATCTACAAAAATACAAGGATCAGAATTTAATATGACAATGACCAAAGAATTTGAATTTGAAAAAGACAAAAACCAGAATTAAATGAGCCAACGTCCAAAAAGTTAAATTACCTTCGGATAGTTAAAGGATAAGTGCACTGTAAAATCAAGTTATGTTCATTTGGAAGCTGCAGCTTTAAAAATACCGTTGCCATATTTTTTTTTTACCTATGCCCCTCCAGAGCCTAGCTTTGTGACTTGGAAGTTGCTGACATCTTGTTACTGGTTTGCTGAATGTTATGCTCCGCCCCTCTGAGATTTCCTCTGCTTTCTCCTGCTTGAGCCTCAAACAGTAATGCTTGTGAGTTCCGTGCACACGTACGTAAGCCTGGTGCGAGGACATCAGTTTGGGTCCTCATCCTGACTACTAATATTGGGTGGGGGTATGTGGGAACAGTATGTCCTCTAGCAAACTTTAAACACTAGCAAAGTAAACATTGAAAACCCCTCTTGATTAAGAAGTTTAGGGTTCCTACTCCCTATTCCGAAATAGAGATTGCCAAACTTTCGAAAGTTCGGTCCGTTTTCGAACTTTCGAACTATATGGAAAGTTCGAAAGTTCGAAAACGGACCCATCAATGGGAGTCAAATAGTTCGAAAAGTTCTAATGAAATACAATTAAAATATCAATGGTAACTTAATGTAAATGGCTGTGGGACCTGGGAAATGGTCTGGGGAACATGTTCGAATATCCAGGACATTTGAAAAAAAATTTTACTCTCACTCACGCTATTTTCAAGCACGTTCGTGCCTAGATACTATGGACATTTTACTTGCAGATTCGATGCTCGCGTATAGGCTTTAATGGACACTTTACTCGTAGATTCGATGTTCGCGCCTACATACCATGGACATTTTACTGGCGGATTCGATGCTTGCGTATAGGTTTTAATGGACACTTTACTCACGGATTCGATGCTCATGTTCGCGCCTAGATACCATGGACATTTTACTTGCGGATTCGATGCTCGTGCATAGGTTTTAATAGACACTTTACTCGCGGATTCGATGCTCGCGTTCACGCCTAGATACCATGGACATTTTACTTGGGGATTCGATGCTTGCGTATAGGTATAATAGGCATTTTACTCACACATTCGAACGGTCAAACATTCAATATTTATCGAAAGTCCGAAAATATCGAAAATCCGGGTCCGGGATAGTTCGAGAAGTTCGAATTTGAATAGTTCGGCTCGAACTTGGGTTCGAGTTCTAGTCCATCTCTATTCCGAAATAGGGCTGTCTCCCATTGCATGAGGGAAATGTTTTTGCCACATTTGTGTCAATCATACTGACATGCTCACAAAAAAGGATTGCTCGTTCCTGCTGGAATTTTGGATTGTGTCAAGATTTAAAGGGTATTTATTTTATTTATTTTCTTTTTATGTGTTCTATAATTCCCCCCAACCCCCGAATATGCCTATATATACTTTGTCTCTCCTAAATGACCCCCCTCCCACTCCTTACTTCAGTACAACGGAGACACTTCCTCTCTACAGGCTTACTTACATACAAAGGTTTTTTTTTTTTTTACAAAGGTTAGAGTGACATGTAGTTCGGTTAATGCCCATGGGCCACTTGGTTCACAGGCTTGTTTCACAGCCAGATTATATGAACGGGGGAATGATCAGAGAGGGGAGGGGAAGTGGGGAGCTCTGCAGTAAATCAGACTGTGTGCAAACACAGAGCCACAGAGGAAGTTGGGAATAAGGCAACACACACTATCCTTTTTCATGTCTGGATTAGAGTAATGTATACATTCCACTATAGATGCCCTTTAATCTGTATCTGCTTCACAGACAGTACTGTATGCTGCTGCATATCTGCATTTTGGAGTCTTGACTCACACAAAAGGAAACGATTTTTGTTGCCAATAAATTTCCTAATTCCCTAAATCTGCTATTTTTGTGACACATAACCTTAATACAAGTCTATGGAAAACCAATGTATAATTGAGGTAAAATGTCCTTAAGACATCAAAGGAAAGACTTTACTACAGTAACTGGGATTATGTTTTAGGCAAATAGCATAATAAACCTGGTCATGCCATTACAAAGCAGCCAGCTGACCAAAAACTGAAACTTGGTAGTATTCAGGACAGGTAATAATATGAATGAATAGAACGATAGCTTACTATGAACTTGCTTTTTGTTTTGTGAATGGTAAAATGACTTCTTCTCATTAGTGATGTCTTTAGTGTTCCACGGGGGACCAGAAATTCATCTGGATAAATCACTTGTAAGGATCTGTCCCAAGGTTCACCCAATCAGAGAAACTTCACAAAATCAGCATCAGATTAATCCTTCCTTTCTGTCTTGCTTTTCTTTAAAACTCTTTAAGCCCATGGAGTCTGTAAAACACAACAAAGAAACATGGATTGACCACTCTACAGCTCTAATTCCAACACAACAAAATCAAGTGTAGCATTTACAGGTGTAAGTGTAAAATGGCCCATTTGTTGTGTAAACTACTGAGAATTTAGTGTTGGTAATTAAGAACAAAGGAAAGGGCACTTGTCTACTTATTGTCGATACTTAAGGAACGGCTTTGATCCTACAGCGAGGAAGAGTTTACATTCATGTTTATACTTCTCACAATCCTACAATCAATAGACTTGTAAATCAACAGATGTATTTATCATTGCCTTTGCAAAATCGTGGTTTACTGTGTATTACCTTGATTACTTGAAAGTTAGTTTAAGAATTGTTGTGGGACATGAAACTCATATTTAGTACTTTATTTGTGTTTTGTGAATAGAATTTAATTCTTTAAATGACAAGTATACATCAGAAACAACTGCCTTTTGCCTCCCATTAAATTTACCCAGGTTGGGGACCTGAACCACTAGGTCTTCATCTAACACATTAGGTTGTCAATCTCTTTACTTTTAATGTGAGTTGGGTGGTTTGGGGGTATTATTCCTCTTTACACCTAGGCTGGTATTATGATAAATGGATTGTTCTTTCACATTTTATAACTTTTTACTCATGGAACTCCAAAGATAATTTCTAATATCCTTATAATTTAATGTAGGTGGAAACATTATTTCACAGTCATGTGACACTGATGACATATATATGGTTATAACTAGAGATGGAGGAAACTCTGAAGTTTCGTTTCGTTTTCGGATTTACGAACTCAGGAAAAACCTGAAGATCTGAAAACTGAACTTTTTTAGGGTTCAGAACGTATTTTCGAGGGTTACTGAATGTATAAGGTTATTTTCAATGGTTACTGAAAATAACCTCATAGATTCTGTAACCATCGAAAATACGTTCCAAAGACCCGAAATCCAAACAATCAGCTTGATTTCGGATGGAACATTCTGAGTTGTCCCACCTCTTATTATAACTGATTACATCCCTAAGAACTTTTTATAAAAATATAATTAACAGGTAATTGCAGCTTTAAAACATTATCAGGGTTATTCAATAAAAGTTCTTATTGTTTAAAATGGTGCTAATTTTGCCCCAACCAATCATATGTTAGATTTCAAATGTTAAATAAGATCTGATTGGTTGGGGCAAAATTAGCACCATTTTAAACGATAAGAACTGTTATTGAATAACCCTGTATATGTACAGTTTAAAAAAAAGAGAACTTAACAAAAAGTAAATAGTGAAATAAACATGAAATCTGCCATGTTTTATTGTTCAACACACCGGTCATCAGACCGGTAAAAAATGTATTTACATTTGGCTTTAGAGCTGGTCGTAATACAAAGGACTTATTTACTAAATGTAGCTTACTACACATTTATCATCAGAGCAACCAAGTGAGCATTTGTTAAACCTTTTGTACAGTCATCAGATTTTACGTTTAATTTTTCGATTAAATTATAACTTCGTACTGGAGTTAAAAGAAGTCTATTCACCCTAACCCTTTCCAGAGTCTCTAAAAAGAGAACTTATATATTCAGTATATCCAAACAGTATTTCCTTTTGTTATAGCTCTAAGCTCCGAACTAGAAATGACGGAAACGCGTAGTGGGCAGAAGCTAAAAATAAGATAATGCGTGTAGATCTCTACTGCAAGTTTAAAGTCTTCAGTTCAGCACCTGCACATCTTGTAAGTGTATGATCAGATAAGGCAAGATTTACCAGTTTGACGTGCTGAGGCTGTAACATTAATTCAAGTCCGAGGTGATTAAACACCATCTCGGTGTTCAAAAACGGTAAAAAGAAAAAAAGGAAATCTTGCTCGGGGGAAGAAAGATGCTGAATTAACTTTTGTCTGACTCATGAAATTTAAAATATACAGGAGACGGATGATTTTTTTTTTTAAAGCACAGCTCCAAGCACGAACATGTTTTTACATTTCGGGTTTATCTCATAAATCCGTCTCTCCCATAGGAGGTGGGTGTGCATAAATATTTATGGTCTACTGCAAAAATAGCAACCTTATTGATACCTTTGATTTTAAAAGACAAAGCGCGATGGGTGATGCTTTGATTCTAAAAACGACCTTCCTGCTGGATATTACTTTGTTCCTTTTTAAAGACGGAAGCCCTTCCTATGTCAAGGCCTTGTCTATTCTGTAAAAGCCAACAGACTGTTAAAGGACCTACTGTATTACTTGGGTGAAAAGCTTGAGACTGTTAAATTGAAATTAGAGATGGGTGAATTAGGTGACTGTGCTTGTGAGTCTGTCTGTGAATAGACATAAAAAGACTTTCAGGGTTATTCAATAAAAGTTCTTATCGTTTAAAATGATGCTAATTTTGCCCCAACCAATCAGATCTTATTTAACATTTGAAAATTAACATCTGATTGGTTGGGGCAAAATTAGCACCATTTTTAATGATAAGAACTTTTATTGAATCTCCCTGTTTTTGTCTTAGCCTTAATGTATTCGATATTGCATGCTGGGAATCTCACTATCAAATATGCATAAATCCCAGATCCATCTTTTCAGATTGTGGCATGTTTACTTTTTGCTTGCTTGCATGAATATGAAAAAAGGCATCTGCACAGGAGAGAAAAGAGTTATGGGTAACTTCAGTCTTTCTCCGATAATACTAAGTGCAATGGAAGGTTCGTAATTTATTCACAATTAGTTTTTGAAGAATTCTAAAAAAAATTTAAAATTAGAAAACGGACAGAAAGAAGTCAATGGGAATAAAAATATGAAAGTCCTGAGTAAAATAAGAGTATAACATGCATGGTACCTTACAATAGATTGCTTGGGCACCTGGGAAATGGTCAGGAGAACACGTGGTGAGAAAACAGCCTTGCCAGCAGAACAGAACTTAACCCAGAACAGATGTGTTTTCTACTGGACTTTTGCCTGAATACCACCTATTTCTAATACAAGGATCAGTTCTAAAAGCAAAAACTTGGATGTGCTGTGGGATCTCCAGTTCCATACATTGTGGCCAACCTTTACATGGAGGAAGTGGAAACACAGGTTTTTAAAGGACAACTATACTGTTAAAATTAACTTTTTAAAAATGAAAATCACCTGGGGCAGAGAGATAGGATTGATTATTCCCACCTCCCAATGTTGTTTTGTTAAGGAGCTACACCACATACAATTTTCATCTGCCAGGTTACAGCCCTGGGCCATTCTTTATTAAAGATAGTGCTGAAGCATACAGAAAGACTGGAAGAAGCAGTTTTCTTTGTCCTGCTGCTACTCATAGGAATAATATTGGGATGTAAAAAGCACCAATCCTACCTCCCTGCCTCAGGTTTTTTTTATTTTACCTGTTAAAAATAAAAATGCACTATAGTTTCCCTTTAATACCTTCAAGGTCATTGCACCCAGCCACTGGTTTAGATACAATACATAGATGAGACCTGGGTTAAAACCCACCAGAAGGAAGTACAAGCCCTCACAGAACACATCAATGCGGTAGACCAAAACATCAATTTTACACGGGAAGATACAAAACAACACACTGGCTTTCTTGGACTGCTTGGTAAAAGTCAGGGAGAATGATAAACTGGAAGTAGAGGTTTATAGAAAACCAACCAACACAGACAAGTTCTGTATGTCTGACCTTTGTCAAATATGGAAAAGTGAAATAAGGGTGGGAAGGAAGACAGGAGAAAGAACATGGTCCTCCCATGTATCAGAGGGTGTCAGAAACATTAAGAAATGTCAGGAAACACCATATTTAAACCCAAAAGACCCAATACCAAAACACAAAAAGAGCAACATCATATATGCAGTGCAGTGATTTGAACGTGGGGGCTACAAAACAGCAGCTGCACCAATGTATGGACCAGAACATAAGAACCAATTTCTTTGGTCAGGTCTCAGCAGTGTACCAGCATTTTAAGGAAAAAGGACTTAAGTTTAAAGACATGTAATGTCAACATCATGGACAAATAACAAGAATGGTTTAAAAGAGGTGTAAATGAGGCCATTTAAGTCAAAATAAATGATGACTTACCCAGGGCAGTTTTGATAACATCTCTAAGAAACAATGCAACCGGAGGTTCCTGACTAGAGATGAATGAATGAAACTAGACAACTTATATTTACTAGTCACTGTGGGCAACCTACATTTTCCAGTCACTGTGGGCAACCTAAATTTACCAGCCTGTGTGTGCAATTTATATTTACCAGTTACTGTGGGCAACTAGTAGCAGCCTTATTAATACAAATAAATAAATGAAGGTGAGTAGAAGAAAATTTTTCACTCTTTATTTAATTTCCCCCCAAATTGTACCCTTTAACTGCTCTGCTTTGTCTATATACAGACAAGGGAAAATTGTTTGCCCTGTGATTTTCTTCCTCCTGGTTCTCAAATGCATTGAGCCATCTAGTAGCATTTAAAACAGACAGAATCATAACTGATTATAGAAGACAGAAATCAAGCAAAAAAATTTAAGGAAAAAAGTTGCCAGCCAAACCGCATTCCTCATTGAGTTGGACATACCTATATGGACCTGTCATTTTGTCTGAGGCAAGGTATGGCTGCCAGCTTTGTGACTAGGGACCAAATAAGCATTACTGGCAGGAAGACTTCATACCACTGTCAAATAAATCTGGGAAGAATCTTAAAAAAAGGGAGATCTCAGCTATGGAGGAATCTGAGCTGTCAATCTTCATGATGCCTTTGAAAGAGGAAGCTATGAAGATGGCTAATCACATAGAAATGACAAATCCTGTTAACATGGATGCGCTAAATACGAATGCAGAGGTCACAGATCCACATTTAATACATGAATCAAGGGACTTTAGTATTTGATTCTAGAGATGTAAAGTATAAATATAAATTGTTACTATCGATTAGAGAATTTTGCTCTATTTTCGGAATTCTAAAAAAAATTTAAAATTAGAAAACGGACAGATAGAAGTCAATGGGAATAAAAATATGAAAGCCCTGAGTAAAATAAGAGTATAACATGCATGGTACTTTACAGTAGATTGCTTGGGCACCTGGGAAATGGTCAGGAGAACACGTACATATCACCAAAACATAAATAAAATAACATTTTCTACACACAAGCTATGTTAGAGCTTTCATATATATATATATATATATATATATATTCAAGGCTACTTTTGGTAACCCTCGAAAATAGATTTGATATCCATCAAAAGTACATAACCCTCGAAAATATATAGTCCTCGAAAATAGATAACCCTCCAAAGTAGCCTCAATAACCATCGATGTAGCTTCTTAAACTTACCAATAGTCATCCTGATGTCTAGAATAAAACAATTAATAAAATAATACAATAGAAAAAGAAGGTATTCGGGGATAAAAGGAACACCTTACCCATTTTTAATCTTTATATGCTACTGGGAGGTAGGAGATTTTACTTCTGTTCTCCTTATCTCCTTAGGTAATGTTCGCAAGTACACATTATTTTAAGGAGGTGGGAAACCAGGTGAAAATACAGAGAGATATCAGCATGGTGGCCTTTAAAGACAACCATAAACCCCAAAGATCCCAAGGCTCTTCCATTAAGACCACTCAAATTCTCAGTCCTCACCATTGGCTTTAACTTTATTACTAAAGTAAATATTTAGTTGTAGTCAGCCCCACCTGGTCCGAGATTGTAGCTCTGCCCCACCTGGTCCAAAATTGTAGCTCTGCCCCACCTGGTCCGAGATCTGTCCAATGTGAAGATATATTGGTTAGGTCCTGCGCCCCTCCCTCCCCATCCCAAAAAAAGGGGAAAGGGGTTTCTTCTGGTTAGTTGTTATTAATAGCATTAGATCCCTTATAAGGAATAACTGTGAATTCATTTTTTAATAATAGTAAAAATTGGTTACAATAACCACAGGCCCACAGACAGACAGTAAATAGACTTTTCTATGCATTAAACCAAGGAACAGATTGAGGGGCAGACGTTGGCCCAAGCAGCTGTGCTGTAGACAGATTCCCCACTCAGTGACTTTCAGGCTTATTTGTGTTTAAAGATCAGACAAGGGCGCCCTTGAACTACACAGTTCAGAAAATATAACCCAATAAAATCTACATCTAATGAAGATCTATGGCAGAGACTGCAAGGCCAGTGATTCCTTAAGGCGCTATGTATAATTTTACTTGGTCCCCTTAAGTGACAGAGCAGCCACTTATTTCTGACTAATTGATCAGCCATTTGGGGGTTCCCCATGGGGCTGCCTTAAGCATCTGCAGTCTAAATTCAGCATCTGCTCTGTTAGTAGAACTGAGATTGTTTAAGGCAAAAGGGTTATGGGTCCTGTTTTCTCATTTTGTCAAAGGGAAAATAGTGGCCACCACTTTGCAAAAATTTCCCTTAATAAATAAAAATGTGTTTAAAATCTTCATGGGTTATTTTTTGAGCTTCATTAGCAAGTGGAGCAAGTGAGTCTGAGAGCTAAATCTACATTGCAAGTAATTTAATCAAATTCATGCCAAATCTCTCGGGCGTCTCATGAATTCTGTGAGGGTTTCATGCCACATACCACAAAGCAAACTCTACAAGGCTGTGAGACCCACCGTTTCACGTAAGTCACGTGAGAGAGGAGGGAGGGATCATGGTACTATAGACAGAAAGGAGGGAGGGGGAAGAATGGTGCGGCACTAGACTGTTATTTGCCATAATGTACAAGATTTAATGGTTTTTCTTTACTTTTTGATTTGAAGAGTGGCCTAGGGACACAATAGTACTTGATACAATGAGTGGCTATACGGGCGCTGCTTACAGTTCAAGAGTTCCCCGTAAAACATTCTTTTTTTATTAAAGGAGAGCTAAAGGCTGATTTCATATTAAATTAAATTGAGTAAAACAAATTTCTATGCAGATTGATTTACTGATTTCATGGCAACTCTTTCCAAGTCCTTCACACACGGTGCTTAAAGCGAGGAACATTTGTGCATCCCCCCAGTAATGCATTTAGCAGAAACTTAAGCCATGCTTCCATATGTTATTTGCAGGGAGCATTACTACAAATGAGCAGCCCAGCCTCTCTGCGGAACAAATATCCTTTAATTGCACATACAACCCAACATTCACCTTGATGTCCCAACACTTTCAATACTGGTTCTAAGAGGATTCTTTTTCTAGATAAAAACTGAATTATATCATTCTAACGATCATTAAGATATTATGTCAAGGAGTTGCCACCAAGAGAGGTGCCAGATACAGTGGAATGACTCATGGTAGAGTTACTCAACAATCTGGGCACACCAGATTTAACAATTGGCACAGAAACATCACAATAAATATATGCATTTTTAAGTGTGCCCAAGTACCTATGCTCTTCTGTTGGCTACAACCTTGAAGCACCCAGCAAGAACACAATAATGGTCCTGGACAGAGATGTGCGTGATCCACACTTGGGATTTTGTGCAAGGTACCTTCCATACAGGGGGTACCTCAATGCAATTAGCCATTTTTTCATCATTATCATCATCATAAATATATCACAAAACCCTCTACATTTGTATGCACTTGCACTTGACACATAGGCCCTTGGGCTTTGCGTTGATTATATCCCTCAACATATTGAAATTCAGGACAGTGTCCTGTGAAACAATCAGCGCAGTTAGTTAATGGCGGTGTCTGTGTTCTATTGGAAAAGGATCTGCTCCTGCTGATAACAGGATCTCTAACAGTGTTAAAGTCTGTAGTCAACAGAAGATGGATGAAGTTTAGTCCTGTAGGGACTATTTATAAACAATTACAATTAAGGTTGAAGTGGGTTTAATTGTAAGAGCATTGCCTTAAATGATTGACTTGTTGAAAAAAATTATTCTACTGCAAAGTAGATTCTGTTGACAGAGCAAAGAAAACTTTCCCTATATAAATGAATTCCTGGGCTAAAAAGAAGGTAAATACAGGGAAACGACTTTGCTATTAATTACAGTATGGTGGAGTTATTGAACAGGATTCAATTTGAAAACCAAACAAGCAATTATATTCTTATCTAATTAGTTAGGGAGACAAAGCAGAACTATCTGAAATAATATAGGCAAAAGCCTGAAATAACATCTGAAATGTGATATAATTGTCATTTCTGCCTGGAAATTGCCCGGTAAAGGAACACTGCATGATTAAAGGAAAACTTGAAAATTAAGCTAAGAACATGACATGTGAGGAAGCAATCCCGAACTCTTGGTGGATGGGCTTGAGTCTTGGGAAGGTGGGGCTTGCACTGACTCTGTCCCCATTCACTTTGACTCCGCCCGATCTGCCCCGCCTGTTTTGATGGTGCCAGCTGTGTGTTAACCAAGGTACACACGATACAATAATTCAACCCAACAGACATTTCAGTGTTCAGTTGGGCAGGAGCGAATTATTGTATGGCGGCTTTTCGCCGCCTCGATCAACCGCTGACCATTCATTTGTCCGAATCGGATGAATGAATGATCAAACAGGTCAGAAAATCACAACTGATCGTGCGGTCCTCTATGGAACACACGATCAGTCGCGGTTAACTGTCGAATGCGGCTGCTTTTGCTGCAACCGTCAGTCCTTCCTCCTGGCTGGCTGGTCAAAAGCCTTGAACGGTTGGTCAGGACGAAGGATTGTATAGTGTGTACCTGCCTTTAGGCTATCTATGGGTTATAAAGTAGCATAGAGAGAGCCACTTTCAAAAGAATAACCCAGAAATAAAGGGTATTGGATCACCGCTGTATCTTCTTAAAGTTCTTCATATATAGACATGCAGATATCCTGGTCTAGTGTGGATGTTCCTTCACACTACCATCCATATCAGTCAGATACTTGGGTGCTGCCAAACTTCTAATATAAACCAATAAATGTAATCCACGAATAAGTGGATAAGATAAGTCCAAAATTATCTATGTGTTTCGGCCATTAATATGTATATATATATATATATATATGTGTGTGTGTGTGTGTATACACATACAGATTGCAAGCTCTTTAGGGCAGGGATCTCTTTCCTAATATGTCAAGGCAAACCACACTTATTTATATATATATATATATAATTATGTTTATATATGTATTCTTAACATTTAAAAGTTTTTTTATGTAAATATAATGGTTAGGTCCCACTATACGCGTTGCAATCCGTTTTCCATTTTGCGAATCGCAATGTAATTTGAAATATAATAGAAATCAGTTTCCCACTGTATAATTTGTGTTCCGAATCTATGTGGTCCATTTTTTATCTGTATGCGTGCACGACTCTTGGTCCATGTGTGTCAGAATCGCACTTTAATAATAGTCTATAGGAACACACAAAAAACACGGACACACACGGACAAACTTATTTTTTTGCAGGGTTTTTTTGCGTTTTCTCCAGTGTTTCCTGTTGATTTTCCAAAAACTTAACACACACACAGACAAATAGACTAGAAACATGGTCACACATAGACAAATGCATAGAAAAATGCATGTCTGCAAATGGACAGGAACCCTATGTCCTAAATGCACTCAAAATGGACAGCACAATGCACATAATGGGACTTAGTCCTTATTTATCAGTATAATGGCTTGCACTTATCCCCTTGTTTGTACACTCTGTACTTTATAATGTACAGCGCTGTGTATCCAAGTTTCGCTATATAAAAAAAAATATACATACATATATATAGGACATACAGTATATACATCAGTGTATGCCTCTGATCTTAATTGATTTTAAATAGAGATGGTCAAACTCACTGAAAACTGTTCTTGCAGATTCGCTAATTTTCAAAAAAATTATTCGGGAGTTAAAAAATCTGAAAACTCCACCTAAAATGAAGATATAAATAGCAATGGTGCAGTAATAACCATCCAGAGCGCCTAGTAGAATTAAATTGCATGTTTTTTAAATTAGAAATTTCTGAAACATCAAAAATCGAAAACAGTTCCACTGTTTCGGAAAAATCCGAAAAAGTCAGAAATCTGCAAAGTCTGAGTTCCGGCGGATCTGTGAAACCTGCTTCGTGAATCAGGTCTCAAATCTGAAATGATTGGTCGAGTTTGTGAACAAAGAATTTTGCTTTTCGTTTTATTTTTATGGTGAAAGTTTTGCTTGTAAAAGTAGAAAAGAGTCATGCATTTTTCCTTATTATAGTCTATCTTTAAGTCTTTGAGTTTGTTTTGATAAATGCCCTTTTACAATTTCTTTACACCTCCGTTTATAAAGGGTTATGCGATTCCACTCCACCAGCAATATGCTAATGGCTCGTTCCTTTCATTGAATATGGAATTCCGAGTCCCCATGGGGTAAGATCTTTCATTACAAGCTGACTTTCTTTTCTTGCTTTGCTTGACCAATTTTGATTTAACACGAGATATAACCTCATCAGCCTAGAAAAATTCTTATTCGAGATGCTCTGAGCAAAATAAACCAATTTTATTTGAGTGTCTAGAAAAACAACAAGGGAATGTCTTTAAAAGAAATCAGTAGTTATCTACAGCAATCATCTCATTTTAAAGATGTCAAACCCTAGACTTTTGTTTGATGGAAGACACTTACAGGGTTATTCAATAAAAGTTCTTATCGTTTAAAATTGTGCCAATTTTGCCCCAACCAATCAGATGTTAGCTTTCAAATGTTAAATAAAATCTGATTGGTTGGGGCAAAATTAGCACCATTTTAAACGATAAGAACTTTTATTGAATCTCCCTGTTAGTGACCAGCAATGTAACTGGTTGTCTATAGATGAAAAAAGAACATTGTTACAAAGGATGTTCTATAAGAATGTTTGCATTTCTTTTGATAACATTGAGGATTTATGGTAGATGGCACTTTTGGCAGAAGAAGCGGCAACTTGGTACAGTTTGTCATTCATCCCTTGTCGCCATCCGTTCAAATTACTTTCACTTTGTTTCTGTTCTCCCTTGGCTGCCCAAAGCCCTTTTACTTTGTCACACTGGAGACTGGCATATGGGTTTAATTAAACAATTCAGCTCAGGGAGTTAAAATGTGGCGTCCACAATTTATTTTCTGAATCTAGAAATGAAAATATAATTTAATGAGCAAAATATGTTTTAGTGAGCATGTCTACAGGCTCCTTGCTATTGGGGGTCTCTGTACTGGATTAAGTAACTGCAGACTTAATACAAGGGAAGGAGCAAGTACTATAGAACTTCACAGAGAGGATTATATTGCATAGATTATGACTAGAGATAGATCCAAACTCAGTTCTGAAGCGGATCTGCCGCAACTCGGACTTAGCGGATCTTTCAATGATTATCGCACAATAAAAAATTTGCAAATTTAAAACTCTAAAATTTTTGATATTCCTAAAAATTTTTAATAAACAAAATCGAAAAATGTTTCTAAATGTCTAGAAATCTCGAAAATACTGCATGGAATGCCAAAACTGGAAGCGCATGAAGTTTCCAGTACTGGATGGTGTTTTTTTTAAAGATTTTGGGCATTGATACGTGTTCCGTAGAACATTTCCCAGGTCACCGAGCTATTTACAGTAAGTTTCCTTTATACCTCCATTTTTGGCAGAACTTTGTATTTTTGAACTCCCATTGACTTTAATGGGTCTGCTTGCAGGTTTTTTAATTTTAATTTTTTTTTGAAAATTCCCTGAATCTGCAAGTGTAACGGATTTCACTGAGTTTGGCCCTCTCTAGTTATGACAGAAACCTACAGAGTTTGACTATATACACTTATACAGTATATTGATCGAGAGAAGAGAATTTAAAAATTACAAGTTATAAGGTAACAATAAGGTAGTAGTAATACTAATAATAATAACAATAATAATACAATGACATCAAGGCAGCAGGCTTACTCTTCATGTATATCTTAAACACTAAATCACATTTAATACATCTTTAGATTGGCATTTAAACAAAAAATGAAGAACATTTTTGCAAATGACTATAAATTGGCTTTTATAACCTGATTGGTCTTCTGATGTTCTTTTGAATGAGCCCCTTATCCAAATGAATCATTACTAACCATTAACATTTTTTCAAGGAAAACTCCAGCATGTATTAACAATAAGAAAATCCTCTTTAAACTCAATCAACAGCTGAGGACCCAATTTCAGAGCAGAGAAGAAAGTATCTTCCCCATCAAAAAATAGCCTGAAAAATAGAAATTAAAGTTAATCTATGAATAAGGAAATATATACAGGGAGATGTAATAAAGGTTCTTATCATTAAAAATGGTGCTAATTTTGACCCAGCAAATCAGATTTTATTCAAGCTTTAAAGGCTAAAATCTCATTGGTTGGGGCAAAATTCACTTTTATTACATCTCCCTATAAGAGTAGCAAATTGCCCATTCATTTGGAGGATAGCATTTAATTGCAGGGATCTGAAGCAGAATTCTAACAGGCCAACCTTTAGTTTGTTTTTATTGTAGTATCCAGTTCTGTAACTAATCTGGATTTTTACATAGTTTGGAGGATTTTTATTCCTCTAAATATCTGGTTTTAATTTAGCTTTACTAAATGAAACAACTAATTTTCCAACAACCTATCTATCTATCTATCTATCCATCCATCCATCCATCTATTTATCCAAAAGTCAAGCTTCATACACATACACATAATTGTGATGGTCAAAACATCTAGCGAGCGTTCGAAGACTGACCATTTTGTTCAATTGTACATGAACAACGCCAATACTACCTATCCTACACATACAATTGTTGCCTGAAGAGATCATTCATTGGCTACTCTAAGTAGACAAAAAAAGGATGTGTCTACCTGTCTTAAGTCTCCAAATTGCAAGTCATTAAATCACAAGTAAATCACAGCAAACAATAAAATGACCATACAGTATCCTGTACTAAAAGAAAATAGGCAAAATAATGTGTCTCACTTATCTCATATTGCATTAGTTAAGGAGGGTGTAGTGTAATAGGAAACTGAATTGCTGGACTTATTTTAATTTCTGAAGGAACGTACCATAAGACCAAGATGACAAAAAAAGGTGCAGTGGCCTTTTGGAGGCATGGATGGAAAATGATGTGGTATTGTTGGGTATTCCAACAGTGTGGCTTTAATTTTATTCAGTTCAGATTTTTAACTGGGCAACATTAATCAGTAGAGATGTTAGAAAATGGCAAGATACATTCTGTTATCGGATTTTCAATATTCCAAAAAATCGGACCCATAGAAGTCCGGTTAGAAGTAGGTTAGTACAAATGACACAGGGACTTAATAAATTGTTCGGGGGACATGTACATATAACCAAAACCTATTAAAAACTTAACTTCCTATCAAAAGTTCCTGAGATCCAAAAGTCTCGGATGGTTCAGACGGAACTTCCGAACCGGGAATTCCAAAGCAGACCTTAGCTTCATCTCTATTCATTACAATAACATCCCAAGGTAAAACCAGTAGCTTAAAATACATTAATTGAAACCCGGTGCTTTGTGTATTTGAAGATAATAAGCTCCAAAGGTTTAGTAATATTATGTATAATAAGTAAATGATCACAATATGTGTCTGTATACACTACATGACAGTTATGCTTTGTGCAATCATTTAAAATGTTAAAAATGCAGAAAAAGAACTGATCCACACAAGTGCTTCTTCCGGGTAAGGAATTATCTTCCTTTAAAACACTCTCATTAGTAGGCAACTCACATGGATAACACTGCACAAACATCACTTGTCTTCCAGTCTCTCTTTGACCAGCCCAGCTATAAATGAGCTAAGTCATTAAACTGACATTTGAATTTAAAGGCTTTTCATGCTTTATTATTTTTTTTAAACCAAGGATTTAAAATGGGATCCAAACAATGGGGTCAGCATACAAATTGTCCCTTGTTAAACAAAGACATCATCCTGCCTGTTGTAGACTTTATTGTAAATGCAGGTGGAAAGGCTAAATGTAGATCATGTGTTAATGAAAGAGAACGAGACACAAGATTCTACATGGTGACACATAACAAGGGGTCACGTGGAGCATGTTTGTTTTGTTTGGTCAAGAAAGACCTCAATTAATGACACTTTAGCATTACCCATGGTTCTTATATTAATTACGGGATATTTATTGGACACGTACCACCACCAATGACTAATCCGCCATGATATTAAAATCCTTTCCAAGGAAGCCCCCTTGATGTCATCTACTACTGTACACTGATGTCATCTCCTTCTCTATCAACTGCACAAGAATTCCTAATGCGTTGGGTCTATCAGAAATAAGATTAGTACCACTGTCTATTTTGTTATCAGAACCTCAGCTTTGTCTGCAGTATTACAGGGGAGCACACCATGATTATCAAAAGTTAAATGTTAAATGTTAGTTTGATCCATGGAATATTATTTTACAATATTAGGTTGGAGTAATGCATTCCCAAAAGACAAGTTCCAGTAATGGTTCCAGTAATTAGGCTCTTTGGGAAACAAATTGACTTGATGAATAATTGGTTGTTGTTAAGATTAAAAAATAAAGTCAACCTCATTTAAAGGGCATGTCCACCCCAAAACTATAATCCCCCCAACTAATGGCCCCACCATGTAGTGTAGTTTAATCCTTACCTCACATCCCAGCTCCATAGGGTTCTCCTGTAGACCCCCCCCCCAAAGTCCCAAAACTAACCACCAGGAGGATAGCAGGGCTCTGCCTGCTATCTTGCCTCCGGTAGATATTTGCCATGCGTACTGCAGCCCTTCTCCCCCCTCCCTCCCCCTCCCTCTCCCTCCCTCTCCCTCCCCTTCTACTATCCCCCCCCCTAGCACAAATCCCCCTTAATATGCTGCTCCCCCATGTCCCCCAGCCCCAACCGCATATTTTTTTTTTCAGAAAGCTCCCCAAACTCTTACTTACCTCTCCTCTTTCCTCCACTGCACTGAATGACCGGCAGCCGCGTCCGTGATTGGCTGCCGCTCAGCCAATCACAGACGCCACTGCCGGTCCAGCCCCTCTGCTTGCATTCTCGCAAGCAGAGGGCCGGCAGTGCGGCGGAGGAACGAGGGGACGTAAGTAAAATTTATGCGGTTGGGGCTGGGGGACATGGGGGAACAGCATATTAAAAATTAGTTTTACAGGTGGACATACCCTTTAAATATCAGACTGCTTTATTAGCAAAACCTCTAATAATCAGATGCATAATACCATAAATGAAATATTAGTATTAAAGGGAATATCCACCTTTTAAACAAAAGTCTGGTCACATGTCCATTACCTGCCATTAATTCAAACTATATTCAGCACATTATTAGTTGTAATTGCCTCCATTATGGCAGAGAAAGCTGTCTGCTTCCTCCATGCAGTGACTGTTGACATCACAGCCAATCATTGACTGCTTATTCCCCTGCTGCCTCCTCTGCACATGCTCAAGCTTATAAAAAGCTCATTGAGCAGAGGGAGGCAGATACCTTTTCCAGAAAAGAAAATAACTTATCATTAAATATCTGGTTACAAATACATGTACTAAACTGGTAAAAATTGCTGTTGGGGTTGTGTGCAGATAACTGACACAAGTTACCAGTTTTTTTGTTTTAAGGGTAAACATGCCCTTTAAATGGGCCTTTTGCATTTGGGTAAGCATCATTTGAGCAAGCACGAGAAATGGATGAATTTTAATTTTATGTGGTAAATGCAATAAAAATGTAGACTGAAAATGTCTTTTGCACCATTTTTGCATGAAGTAATAAAGGTTTTAAAAACATGCAAAGAATAAGACCAGAATGTAAAATGGGAGAGGGAGTAGCAAATATTGCATCACCCAGTATTGCTGTAAATCAGCCCTGGGCAATAATAATAAATGCTGCATTGAGTGCTCACTATTTAGTGCTGAAAGTTGTTTTTATTTCTCTGCCCTTCAAAAAGTCCTCTGAACAGAATTATTTTAAAGGGCATGTCAACCCTTAAAACAAAAAAAAACAAAAAAACTTTTTTCAGTTTATTACATGTATTTGTAACCAGATATTTAATGCTAAGTTCTATTCCTGTCTGGCAAATGTATCTGCTTCCTCCCTCTGCTCAAAGAGGTGCAGTGGAGGCAGCAGGTTAAACAGCAGCCAATCATTGATTGATTGCATGGAGGGAGGAACTAACTTACTTTGCCAGAATGGGGACAATAATTAATTTGGCTTGAAAAAGCCAAATTACTGTTCTTTCTATTTCTTCTTCTTCTTTTTCTTCTTCCGTTTTATTCTTCCGCTTTTTTGGACCGTATCTCCTCCCACAGTTTTTGAGCTAGAGACATGAAATTCGGTACAGACGTGCGGGGCATATAGGAGAAGTGTGCTATCTTCTAGCTTAGGAATCCGCGGAAGCGTTACGGCGTTATCGGTGAATTTCCGGACATTTTTTCCCATAGACTATAATGGTAACAATCCTCAAATGTGGATATTTCAAAACAGTTTTTTTCATGGTCATAAATACAAATGGTGATGCCCCCAACCCCCCACACAGACCCAGGTACACCCACCTACTGACCTACTTTTCCATTCCCATGGAAGCCATATTTAAAGGGTAACTAAAGTCAAAAAAACTAATTTAGATTTATCCTCAATAAAAGTTAGTTTTATGGTTATAAATACAAAAAAGACATACCACCTCAACCAGACCCAGGTACACACACCTACTAATCTACTTATCCATTACTGTGGCAGCCATACTTAAAGGGTAACTAAAGTAAAAAAAACTAATTTAGATTTATCCTCAATAAAAGATAGTTTTATGGTTGTAAACACATAAAAAACATACCCCCTCAACCAGACCCAGGTATACACACCTACTGATCTACTTATCCATTACGGTGGCAGCCATATTTAAAGGGTAACTAAAGTCAAAAAAACTAATTTAGATTTATCTTCAATAAAAGATAGTTTTATGGTTGTAAACACAAAAGACATACCCCCTCAACCAGACCCAGGTACACACACCTACTAATCTACTAATTCATTATGGTGGTAGCCCTACTTAAAGGGTAACTAAAGTCAAAAAAATAAATTAGATTTATCCTCAATAAAATATAGTTTTATGGTTTTAAACACAAAAAAGACATACCCCTTCAACCAGACCCAGGTACACACACCTACTGATTTACTTATCTATTACTGTGGCAGCCATACTTAAAGGGTAACTAAAGTAAAAAAAAATAATTTTGATTAATAATAAAAAGGTTTGTTTTTTTTAACCCCATGTGGCACAGTTACATACACATACTGACCTACCCCTCCATTACTGTTGCAGCCATAACTAAAGGGTAACTAAAGTCAAAAAAAATTTTTTTGACTAATCATAAAAAAACAGAGATTTTCAATAAAAGTTCTTATAATTGAAAATGGTGCTAATTTTGCCCTAACCAATCAGATGTTAGCTTTCTGATTGATTGGATCAAAATTAGCACCACTTTGGGCTGGGTACACACAAAAGTTTTTTTTGTCCCAAACAAGGTTCACTACAAACTCATCATTCCCATTATTGAGTTTTAAAATCTGCAGCAAACACACATATTCCCTTCCAAAATGCAGCCCTTCAAGCCAAATTCAAAGTTTATACTTAAACTTTCCCTTTCTAGTTATCTCTAAAAATCTTGTTAGTAATGCAGGTAATAAAGTACAAAATATATCATTTGGGTTGGGTGCAGGTAATTGATCAGTTTTTGAGGGTGGACATTCTCTTTTAAATCCTCATCCTCCAATACCCTCCTTAGTTTTCCTTTAGACAGGATCTGTCTGGGACAGTTGGGTGTATAATTTAGGTCTATGTTACCATTCTGTTTTTGTTTCTGTTTTGGTGCTAGCAGGGTACCCCTACTGTATCCCTCTAATCTGCCTCACCTTTGGCCTTAACAAAAGTCTATATCCCATTTCCGGAAACCTTTACAATATCTTCTCTGCTTGTTCATTATAAGCCAAAGTGAATGAAAGATTCCTTTAAACTTTTAATGGCTGTCTAAATTAGGTATTATTAAACTGTTACATTCTTCTTCTTCTTCTTATGATTATTATTATTATTATTATTATTACAGCTATCGTAGCCATTTGGGGAATTGCTGTCTACATCCTGTTTTACCAACAATAGTCTTACAAACAGACCTGCACAACTTGCTGCAAATTAAGTGCCCATTTTATATAATAGGAGTCCTCACCTAGACATTGGCAATAGTTGTGTGATATCTTTTATTTATTTCCCTTTAAGAATATTGGATGGATTCCTTTAACGTTATAAAACCTTTTTTATACCATATTATATTTCTTATATAATATATATATATTTCTACATCTTTTACAGTTGATTTCCTTCCTTTCATTGTATCTTATCTCTAGAATTTAATATACCCATTGTATCCCTAACATCTACGTTCACACTAACACCCCAACTAGAACCCACACAGCCAAAAAATAGAGTCATTTTCTGTGTGAATTTTTGTGCATTTGCATTTGGATTGATACAATGAAAACACTTGTGTTACCAGATACGAATTCCTGCAGCAGCGCATTTCAACATGGCACTGGGGTCATTATATTGATTCTTACTTGTTACAATTTCATTTCACTCTGTTTTCCTGAGTGTACTCAAAGCCAAACCCTTCACTATAATTTTAAACGAAAAGCTCTTATACAATGCTACGAGCAATCAACCACTGACTGGCCGTAACGGATGTTCAGTTGAGCGTTGTTAGTTGATACACCAGGTTGGACCACCAACAATGCACAAATGGCCTCACACATAGAATTATTGTCTGCTACAACTGTTCGTATGGGGCTTGTTTGGCCATGGTCGCATGCAGGATCGCACTTGTGTATGAGCATTTATGCTCCATCCAATAACAATTTAGATAATAGCCTTGGTTCTTTCCAATACAATCTTTAATTAGGACAAAATATGGACACAAAACCTCGATTATAAAAAGAAAGCAAACAAACAAAACATCAACTCGGAAAACTACTGTCCTACACTGCAATTTCCTCCCCATCAACTGAAGACATAATTTGTTACATTTTTATGGCATTTTGTTTGAAACCGTAGAGCAGATAATTACTTGGTTTGTTCCCTTTTCATCCAAAAGTGCACTGTCATTTATAACGGACTTGAGCTCATTGTTGACATTCAGAAAAACAGATAAACAAACAGCTTGTGAAAATAAGGACGGGGAAGATGAACTGTGGAGCACAGAATAGAGGTGATGTAGTTTATGCAAAGGTCTCGGACCCTCCATATTAATCTAAAAAAAGGGCAAGTCTTCTTAAGTTCTTCTGGGAAGGACCAAGAATATTTTATGTTTTTAAAAGGGAAATATCGCAACGCTTTTAATTACAGATTATTGTTTTTTCCCCTTAACTCTGACAGTATATGTGCAATTTATTTGTTGCATATTTTAATGTATGTTGGCGGGAATGGCTACCTTTATTTATTTTTTTTTACATCCGATGGGATAATATTCATAAGAGAGGATGTGCAAAAGCTTGCCTCTGCGATTAGTCTACAGCAACCAATGAGACGTTACCTTACTGCAATAGACCAGCAAAAAGCTAACATGTAATTGGCAACAACAGAGCAAACTTTAGAATTTAGTAATACAGCAACAAAAATATTTCATTGTAGATTCTCTGGTTCCCTAGAGATTTGGCTGTCGTTTTGTCACAGAGTCAAAAGTAATGGTTTTGATGGCGGAATTGTGCCATTGAAACTTAACTTGGTGAAAACGATTGTTTTGACGTATTAGTCCAATATATGTAGTAAAAAGTACCGTGATACTTTTAATGGACTAACAGTTTATTTTAGTAGACAATAGAGACGTAATGTGGGTTCGATTAGAACACAGTTTCTAATCGAATCAGAGGGTTTGGAAGTCTTTCGGAACTCTGGAATTTCACGGAACCTGAATTTTTCGAAAGTAGATAGTTATCGAAAATCGAAAGTAGATAATTATCGAAAATCGAAAGTAGATAATTATCGAAAATCGAAAGTAGATAGTTATCGAAAATCGAAAGTAGATAATTATCGAAAATCGAAAGTAGATAGTTATCAAAAATCGAAAGTAGATAATTATCGAAAATCGAAAGTAGATAGTTATCGAAAATCAAAAGTAGATGATTTTCAAAAATCAAAACTTTCCAAAACAAAACGAAACTCAATAGTTTCGAACATCTCTAGTAGACAAGCTTTTGAGAGATCGGTCAGGTGCTCTGATTGGTCAGGTGCTCAGACCTGAGGAAGAGGGTCGGTCCCTCAAAAGCTTGTCTACTAAAATAAACTGTTAGGCCATTAAAAGTATCACAGTACTCTACTTTTTACTACATTGAAAGTAACAAAACCCACAATATTACAGAACTGAATTCAGTTTTTCCTGAAATATTACAGTGGGAACGTTATAGGTAAATGTTGTTATAATTATTTCTCAAACCCACTGCAAAAAAAATACAAAGAAGCAAAGATGAAATACATATTAAAGTACCCAGGGTGAGGACCTGAACCACTTTCTCCTCCCATCTGGATTCACAATAGTTTAAAACTATACTTACCTAAAGTTGTGCTTGCCCCTGTCCCCCTGCTGTGTACAGGGCCTGGTCTAGCAGTTCAGATCTTCACACTGGGTACTTTAATGGAGGAGAGGGAGGAGGGGTGAAATAATAAGACTGGAGTTGTCCTTTAACCTTTAAATAAATTCAGTATATGTGAAAGTTTGGTAAACAATGATTTTATTTTGACACTAAAATAAATATCAGTTTATTATCCGTGTAGTTGATATTAAAATAATTTTAAAGGGGCTCATTACAAGTGGTCTTTATAATACTCTCCTACCTAAAGTTACAGCAGTATAAAGGGTGTTTTTCCTGCTCTGACTGTGAGCTGTGACATCACTAGCAACACTGCTCTACCCCCAAGTTTAAAGTTGCAGCAGGCACACTGCTGGGGCAGAGCAGCAATACAAGACCCACTCCCAAACTTCTTTATTGTTACTTAACCCACTACTGGCCCCACTGTGAAGTTTAAAAAAATCCTTACCTTACATCTCTGCTCCATATGGTTCCTCTTGTCCAAAGTCCAGGAAACTTAAGAGTAGGAGCTGTCTTCCTGTCCAAAGGTTTCTGCTTCCACCTTGTCCTCCGGAAGCAGGGCTGTTCCTACCATGAAGCAATCTGAAAAGATTGATCATGGTGCGCCCTCTGGGATAGCTACAAAGGTGTCAGTCTGTGAGATGTGTGTGTGTTATTTTCTTGGCGTTTGTGTTGCTCTGTACAGCGCTTGTACCTTGGCTGGTGGCCAGAGGATGAAGAAGAAGCTGCAGTGGACTCGTCTGCGTCTCCCCGGTTGTGCATAAGTCTTATGTTTCTTATGCAACCAGAGCTCAATGGGACCAACCAGTCTGGGAGATGCAGCTTTTTCCTCATTCTCTGCAGCTTTTTCCTGCAAACAGAACGCTGGGCTAAGACAACCATGAGAGTGTAGCAATATACATATGTTTGTGATGTTTTTTTCAGTAATCTAGGTTGGGGTGGACCAGGGTTCCCTACAATATATTAAAAAACCTTTTTTAAAGCTAGCCACAAGCCTGAAAAGAAGGTGCCCATTGGTAAAGGAAAGTACAGACAATGGTTGCAGGTCTGTTACTAGCTTCAAAAAAATATAGATTTTTGGGGGGCAGGGATTTTTACACAACTCACCATTTGCCTGTCACGAACTCAGACAGACAAGAATGTGTAACATAAGAAAACTATAACGTAAGACCCAGAGAAGCTAGATAAATCATCCTAGGCTTGTTTAAAAGGCATGAACTCTTTTCAGTATAGGTCTTGCACTTGGTGGACTATGGACCACAGTTACCCTTTAAGTTTGGAAAACAAGATCTCAAGAAAATAAAGTCAATTTGGGATTTACACCGTTCCATAATTGTCTAAACCATACTGTCAAAAACCATTGTGTCAAAAACATATTCTCCACTGTTTACAGTTGTCTAAAACACACTGTCCACTGTCCTTAGTTGTCTAAAACATATGGTTCACTGTCCATGGGTGTCTAAAACATACTGTCCATGGGTGTCTAAAATATAATGTTCACTTTCCATGGGTTTATAAACCATACTTTCCACTGTTCACGGTTGTCTAAAACATACTGTCCACTATCCATGGGTGTCTTAAACATACTGTCCACTGACCATGGGTGTCTAAAACATACTGTCCACTGTCCATGGTTTTCTAAAACGTACTGTCCACTGTTTAGGGGTGTTTAAAACATACTGTCCACTGTCCATGGGTGTCTAAAACATACAGTCCACTGTTCACAAGTTTCTAAAACATACTGTCCACTGTCCATGGGTGTCTAAAACATACTGTCCACTGTCCATGGGTGTCTAAAACTTATTGTCCACTGTCCATGGTTTTCTAAAACGTACTGTCCACTGTTTATGGGTGTTTAAAACATACTGTTCACTGTCCATGGGTGTCTAAAACATACTGTCCACTGTTCACAGTTTTCTAAAACATACTGTCCACTGTCCATGGTTGTCTAAAACATATGGTCCACTGTCCATGGTTGTCTAAAACATACTGTCTACTGTCCATGGGTGTCTAAAACATACTGTCTACTGTCCATGGGTGTCTAAAACATACTGTCCACTGTTCACAATTTTCTAAAACATACTGTCCATGGTTGTCTAAAACATATGGTCCACTGTCCATGGTTGTCTAAAACATACTGTCCACTATCCATGGGTGTCTTAAACATACTGTCCACTGACCATGGGTGTCTAAAACATACTGTCCACTGTCCATGGTTTTCTAAAACGTACTGTCCACTGTTTATGGGTATTTAAAACATACTGTCCACTGTTCACAAGTTTCTAAAACATACTGTCCACTGTCCATGGGTGTCTAAAACACATTGTCCACTGTCCATGGTTTTCTAAAACGTACTGTCCACTGTTTATGGGTGTTTAAAACATACTGTCCACTGTCCATGGGTGTCTAAAACATACTGTCCACTGTCCATGGTTGTCTAAAACATACTGTCTACTGTCCATGGGTGTCTAAAACATACTGTCCACTGTTCACAATTTTCTAAAACATACTGTCCACTGTCCATGGTTGTCTAAAACATACTGTCTACTGTCCATGGGAGTCTAAAACATACTGTCTACTGTCCATGGGTGTCTAAAACATACTGTCCAGTGTCTATGGGTGTTTAAAACATACTGTCCACTGTCCATGGGTGTCTAAAACATACTGTCCATGGGTGTCTAAAATATAATGTTCACTGTCCATGGGTTTATAAACCACACTTTCCACTGTTCACGGTTGTCTAAAATATACTGTCCACTATCCATGGGTGTCTTAAACATACTGTCCACTGACCATGGGTGTCTAAAACATACTGTCCACTGTCCATGGTTTTCTAAAATGTACTGTCCACTGTTTATGGGTGTCTAAAACATACTGTCCACTGTCCATGGGTGTCTAAAACATATTGTCCACTGTCCATAGTTGTCTAAAACATACTGTCCACTCTCCATGGTTGTCTAAAACATATGGTCCACGGTCCATGGTTGTCTAAAACATACTGTCCAGTGTCTATGGGTGTTTAAAACACACTGCCCACTGTCTATGGTTGTCTAAAACATACTCTCCACTGTTTACGGTTTTCTAAAACACACTGTCCACTGTCCATGGGTGTCTAATACATACTGTCCACTGTTAACGGTTGTCTAAAACACACTGTCCACAGTCCATGGTTGTCTAAAAACATATGGTTCACTGTCCATGGGTGTCTATTCTAAACATACTCTTTATACTGTTTATAAGGGTGTCTAAAAACATATTGCCACTGTCCATGGTTGTCTAAAACATACGGTCCACGGTCCATGGGTTTTGTTTCTAAAAACACTGTTTCACCTGTCCATGGTTCTAAACATACTCTTTACTGTTACTGTTATGGGTTCTAAAATATAATGTTCACTGTCCATGGGTTTATAACCACACTTTCCACTGTTCACGGTTGTCTAAAACATACTGTCCACTATCCATGGTGTCTTAAACATACTGTCCCTGACCATGGGTGTCTAAAACATACTGTCCACTGTCCATGGTTTCTAAAATGTACTGTCCTGTCCATAGTGTCTAAAAACATATTTCCACTGTCCATATTTGTCTAAACATACTGTCCACTCTCCATGGTGTTCTAAAACATATGGTCCACTGTCCATGGTTGTCTAAAACATACTGCTACTGTCCATGGGT
Source organism: Hymenochirus boettgeri (assembly GCA_019447015.1). Taxonomy (NCBI): domain Eukaryota; kingdom Metazoa; phylum Chordata; class Amphibia; order Anura; family Pipidae; genus Hymenochirus; species Hymenochirus boettgeri. The sequence goes on from CM033472.1 coordinate 12,276,346, forward strand.
GTCTAAAACATACTGTCTACTGTCCATGGGTGTCTAAAACATACTGTCCAGTGTCTATGGGGTTTAAAACATACTGTCCACTGTTCACAATTTTTTTAAAACACTGTCCACTGCTATGGTTGTCTAAAACATACTCTCCACTGTTTACGTTTTCTAAAACACACTGTCCACTGTCCATGGGTGTCTAAAACATACTGTCCACTGTCAACGGTTGTCTAAAACAACACTGTCCACGGTCCATGGTTGTTAAAACATACGGTCCACTGTCAACGGTTGTCTAAAACACACTGTCCACGGTCATGGTTGTTTAAACATATGGTTCACTGTCCATGGGTGTCTAAACATACTCTTTACGTTTATGGGTGTCTAAAACATATGTCCACTGTCCATGGTGTCTAAAACATATGGTCCACTATCCTCGGTGTCTAAAACATATTTCCACTGTTACAGTTGTCTAAAACACACTGTCCATTGTCCTTTGTTGTCTAAAACATACGGTTCACTGTCCATGGGTTTATAAAACATACTTTCCACTGTTCACGGTTGTCTATAACATTCTGTCCACTGTCCATCGGTGTCAAAAACATATTCTCCACAGTTTACAGTTGTCTAAAACACACTGTCCACTGTCCTTGGTTGTCTAAAACATATGGTTCACTGTCCATGGTGTGCTAAAACATACTGTCCATGGTTGTCTAAAACATAATGTCACTGTCCATGGTTTTCTAATTCTAAAACGTACTGGTCCACTGTCCATGGTGTCTAAAACAATTGTCCACTGTCCATAGTTTCTAAAACATACTGTCCACTGTCCATGGTTGTCTAAACATATGGCCACTGTCCATGTTTTTCTAAAACATACTGTCCACTGTCCATGGGTGTCCTAACACTACTTCCACTCCATGGGTGTCAAAAACATATTGTCCACTGGCTCATAGTTGTCTAAAACATACTGTCCTGTCCAGGGTGTCCTAAAACATCTGTCCACTGTCCATAGTTGTCTAAAACATACTGTCCACTGTCCATGGGTGTCTAAAACATACTGTCCACTGTCCATGGTTTCTAAAACATATGGTCCACTGTCCATGGTTTTCTCTAAAACTACTGTCCACTGTCCATGTGTGTCTAAAACATACGTCCACTGTCCATGGTGTCAAAAACAATTGTCCACTGTCCATGTTGTCTAAAAACTACTGTCCACTGTCCATGGGTGTCAAAAACATATTTCCACTGTCCATTTGTCTAAAACTACTGTCCACTGTCCATGGTGTCTAAAACATACTGTCCACTGTCCATGGTTGTCTAAAACATATGTCCACTGTCCATGTTGTCTAAAACATACTGTCTACTGTCCATGGGTGTCTAAAACATACTCTCCACTGTTTACGGTTTTCTAAAACACACTGTTCACTGTCCATGGGTGTCTAAAACATACTGTCCACTGTACGGTTGTCTAAAAACACACTTTCCACGTCCATGGTTGTCTAAAACATACGGTTTCACTGTCCATGGGTGTCTAACATAATGTCACTGTCCATGGTTTAAAAACATACATGTCACTGTTCTTCACTCCTGTCCATGGGTGTCTAAAACATACTGTCCACTGTCCATGGTTGTCTAAAACATACTGTCCACTGTCTATGGGTGTCTAAAACATACTATCCACTGTCCATGTTCATGGTTGTCTCAAACTACTGTCCACTGTCCATGGTGTCAAAAAATCTACAACATACTGTCCATGCTGTTGGTGTCTAAAACATACTGTCCACTGTCCATGGTTGTCTAAAACACTACCATGTCCACTATTTCATGGTGTCTCAAACATACTATCCACTGTCCATGTTCCTGGTTGTCTCAAAACATACTGTCCACTGTCCAGTGTTGTCTAAAACACTTTCACTGTCCATGGTCCATGGTTGAAAATCTCAACATACTGTCCACTGTCCATGGGTGTCTAAAAACATACTGTCCACGTCCATGGGGTCTAAACATACTGTCCCACTGTCCATGGTTGTTCTAAAACGACTGTCCACTGTCCATGGGTGTCTAAAACATACTGTTCACTGTCCATGGTGTCTAAAACTACTGTCCACTGTCCATGGTTGTCTAAAACATACTGTCCACTGCCATGGTGTTCTAAAACTACTGCCACTGTCCATGTGTCTAAACATACTGTCCATGGTCCATGTTGTCTAAAACAATCTCCACTGTTCATGGGTGTCTAATACATACTGTCCACTGTCCATGGTTGTCTGAAACATACTGTCCACTGTCCATGAGTGTTTAAAACATATTGTCCACTGTTCATGGGTGTCTAAAACTTACTGTCCACTGTCCATGGTTCATGGTTGTCTAAAACATATTGTCCACTGTTCATGGGTGTCTAATACATATTATCCACTGTTCATGGGTGTCTTAAACATACTGTACACTGTCCATGGTTGTCTAAAACATACTGTCCTTTGTCCATGGGTGTCTAAACATACTGTCCATGGGTGTCTAAAACATACGTCCACTTCCATGGGTGTCTTAACTTACTGTCCACTGTCATGGTTGTCTAAAACCTACTGTCCACTGTCCATGGATGTCTAAAACATACTGTCCACTGACCATGGGTGTCTAAAACATACTGTCCACTGTCCATGGGTGTCTTAAACATACTGTCCACTGTCCATGGTTGTCTAAAACCAACTGTCCACTGTCCATGGATGTCTAAAACATACTGTCCACTGTCCATGGATGTCTAAAACCTACTGTCCACTGACCATGGGTGTCTAAAACATACTGTCCACTGTCCATGCTTTATGCTACATTTCATCTTTGGTGAGATTTATTCTTACTGCTTTAGTCATTTATTATTCCATTTTTACATTAGTCAACTAGACACATTTTTGTTTGAACTTCTGTTCAATTTTAGATTTCAGTGGTCAAAACAAACACTTGCAAGGAACATTGTTCTCCGAGACTGGAAAAAAAAATCAACAACCACCTCCTATTTGATCTGACTTTCCTATTTTGATTTTTGCAAAGAAACCTGTTTTTTTTGTTCATCTCACTACCTAGGCCAGTAGCTGTCAAAGCGTACAATGTGAATTATGAGTGGAATTTACTTCTTAAGCAGAAACAATAATGCCCCAATAGGGCGAGATGTTTAAAGAAAAGGAAATTGTCAAACAGCAACAAGGAACTGAACTGTGATGGTCTGTCAGCTGCTTGTTCTAAGAATGATAAACAAGGAGGAATTTTTTCTCTTCTTAAAGGTTCCTCCACGCTTCACCTTATATTTTTAACTGCAAATGTTAACAAGACCTTAAAACTATCCAATAATTCCCATCACTTTCTTCTGGTTTCCCATGGTCCAGTGGGCTGTCCAGAAAGAAAGGAGCAAATTTTAAGAAGGAGAACTTAACCCACTTTATTTTAAAATCCTCCATTTGAAAACATTCCCACTGTCAATGCCACCATTCTGCTTGCTTTTCAGTACCCCTTGAGCCATTGTACACTGATCATCCACTGGCCACACCTCATGACACTTTGTCTTTGGGAAAGGTTGTGAACTTTCTTGCCTGTAATGGACTCTAATAGGCTAGAGATGTTTATTGGACGGTACCTGATTTAAGACGCATGTACAGGAAAGAAAAAGTTTAAACAGCGGATGAAAAAAAATCTAGAAAACAAAACATGCAAAAAATGTTTCAAAGAGATGATAGACAGTTGACTGGTTTAGAGTTAAGGTTAAAATGCCAAGTGACACTATCTATATGTATAAATAAGCCTATTCCAAGTGTAGCGATCCAAGTGCCCTATTCGAAAACACGCAGTATCGCAATTAGCGTTATCGGTAATGTGTAACTGCAGCCGTAACTGTTCCTCCACAGACCAACGTTTGGTCATAGAATACCATGCAACAGTAAAGTACCGCAATGGTATCCATGGGGATCATAAATCTACGATCACATAATTGTAATTAACAACCACTAAACAAATTGGAATGAAACAATTGGTTTAACGCTTGGTTTTAACACTTTTCAGTGATACTACGCCTTTACAAATAGGCCCCAAGAAATATGTCAGATCTACTGAGACCAGTGACATATAACTGAGAAGACACAACAAAGAGCTAATGATGAATTTGTTGTCTATCTTTCTTTGACGTTTAAGTAAGAAGTTGGTATTTCTATTCTAGGAGAGTCTTTCTCTTTAGCTGCACACAAATACTTATCCTTTCCTCCCATTTTCCTGAAAGAAGCTCTATTCATTTTACCTAGATGTTCACTTATCATAATAAAGCCATAGGAGAAAATTACTCTATTGTAATACTCATGAGAACAGATTGATTTCGAGTTAAACGGTATGTCCGCCCCCAAACTGAATTTTGTTGCAGGGAATTGCCATAAACCTTGACCTTGCGAAGTTTATAGCTCTCACAGCTATCCCCAAATGTACTTACCAGCCTTTATTCCCCCGCTGCCTCTTGTTTAACTTCCGTGCCTTTTCTGTTCATGGAAAGTCAAGACGGGGGGCAACCAGCATCCGCTTCTGTGATTGGTTAAGGCATCGCACGGAGGAGGCAGCGGGGAATGAAGGCTGGTAAGTCATTTGGGGATATCTATTTGGGGAGTTCAATGAAACTCACATGGTCAAGGTTTATAGAAATTCCCTGCAACATATCAAAATTTAGATTGAGGGTGGGCATACCCTTTAAGATCTAAATAATTCAAAAAAAAGTACTGAGTTAAGCTGGAAAAAAGAAAAAAAATAAAAACAATTAAATTTTGAATATTTTGTTTTCTTCTATAAAACATTCCTACTAGAACCTGAACCTGAACCCAAAGCAGATTTCACAGAAGCACCGGGTGCCAATTGTTTTCGAAAACAACAAAGGAGGGTTTTGTTTGGTCTGGAGAAGGAACCACACTGGTTCCGAAACGTTACCATTAAAAGAAGTTTTTTCACCATCAAGACTGGTGTGCCTAGCATGTCTTACCCCTTATTGTTTTCTCAATCCAAACGTTCAAAATGTTTTAATTTAAAATCAAACATTTTTGATATTTTAACAAATGTTGAATTTAATTTTTTTTTTACTTTTTAGAAATCTCGAAAATACAACGTGAATGCTAAAGGAAGCACAAGTTTCCAGTGTTGGATGTTGTTTTTTTAAAATTTTGCCCATTGATAGATGGGCAAAATACCCAGTAGTACCCCAGTAAGGTACCATTCCCAGTAAGGTACGTCCTTCCCAGTAAGGTACCATTTCCAGTAAGGTACCATTTCCCAGTAAGGTACCATTTCCCATAAGTACCATTTCCAGTAGGTACCATTTCCCAGTAAGGTACCATTTCCCAGTAAGGTCCCGTTTCCCAGTAAGGTACCATATCCCAGTAAGGTACCGTTTCCCAGTAAGGTACCGTTTCCAGTAAGGTACCATTCCAGTAAGTATCATTTCCAGTAAGGTACCATTTCCCAGTAGGTACCATTGATATTTATACAGATTATTCAGGATGTTTTAACTCGACTTGATTTAATTGGGCCCACTTGATGATTTTCTTTTTTTTTTTTTTTTTTTTTTAAATCAGCAAATCTGAAAACGAAACGAGTTTGGCCATCTCTATTTCTTGCATTTTTTCCGGATTTAAAAATGAATTCAAGCTCTTGTAGATTTACTAATTTGGGTACACATATTATTTTTTTGAGTCGTATACGGTTGCCAACTGTAAAACAAATCGAGTCACGAAATGCATTTTTAAAAATGAGTCTACTTGCCTCTTCGTCTCTCGAAAAAATACTATATACTTTATGTATTAAATAAAAATAATACCAATATTGTCATATCCATCTTTATTGGACAGTAATTATCTGGTTATCCATTTACATAAACAATCATAGAACTTGCTATAACACATAACCTGCTATTATATCATTTACACTGTATAGTTTTGCTTGTAGAGGTTTGGGGCATTTTTATACCATCTATTAATTTTTATTGCTCATATTCATCTTTCCATTAAATATCCCAAAGGGATTGAATTGTGATGGGGGGTTGTTCATGAATTGGTACATTGTTTCTGACCCTCTATGGTGCAGCACATTTTTGACATACTGAGCCCATTTCTAAATAAGCAAAATTTTAAACTGCAGCTGAAAATTTTGGCTTGAGCTGAATATGACGGCAGTGTTTAAATTTACACCAATGCTTCATAATTTTAGATTAGTGTTCTAAAATGATGCCGGATGCAGCATAAATTTGATGAAAATTTTTAACATTTTATAACTAGGTTTCTCAATATTCTTTTCAGGTTTTATATCGTTTTCTATTAAATGTCCAAAGTGTTTTATAACATCTTCTCATCAGCTCACCTTTAAGGGAAAATGAAACCCACATTTTTCGACCCTTAATGTGAATGCTTTAATCCTCACAACACCAAGATACCTATTCAGCGTAGGTACTACCCCGTAGGTTACACTTATATGCATTCAAGAAGTAGGTTCTGTATCTAAGGAGGCTACATGTTCCTGCCAGTACATCTCTTAATCCTTGTAGTCTTGTAAGCATGTGCGCATTTGACCAGAACTCCTGGCCCAGTATTAACCACATTTAGACCAATTGTTTTGTATAGAGATACTCTGCAAGGCCCTGATAAGAATTTAAAAACCCTTTTTCCTTTAAATATTCTTTTTATATATACCCCGGGGTGTGTAGGGAATTGACCAGATATGGGAAGATGGGCCACCTCACCAATGACAATGTTTGGAGAGCTAGAGTGTATAAGGACGAAAGTTAATCTTCAAGGGTTAGAAGCTTATACTCTTGGAGATGGGGTATGGAATGGAAATAATTATTTACTACGGTATTAGCTAAATAAAACTTCTGATGTGTAAGCTCTGTGGATCTTTGCCACTCTAAAGGAAGTCTGCCTGGTTTAATAAACTAATATGTATTAGTATGGCTTCGGTTACCTTAGTATTGATGCTAGTAGTATAATACGGCAATGTCAAGAACTATGTAATACATATGCTATCTTGTATAACTCATTTTAGACTTTGTGTCAGGAGTTGTGTTATAAGTGTTATCAGGTGTTCAGTAGATAAACATACAAAGATTAATTTTTAATGTATTAATATGTCAGTTAAAATAAGTAAATGAAAAAAAAAAAAAACTGTCTTGCAGTTTATTTTCCAGCCAGCATAATCAATTCACCTGTGTGATTGGTTGGATTGAGTCATAGTTTGTAAGTTTGTGTAGGTTGTGTATTAACTACAATAAACTTTTGGTTGGTCTAGGGATACTGGAGGGGTTAAACATGATAGCGTTTGGTCAAAATTAACAGTGTAATAGAGACAGTAACATCACGGACAATAACATGCAATAGCTGGGTGAAATGTCTTTATTTGGGAACGTCGAGGTAAATATCGGGTTGCAGGAGATTTATCCCTTTTGTAGGTTTAAAAGATTGTTAGAGGGGTGGACATGTCCTTGAAAACATTGACCAAATATGGTCCCTTCTTTGCCACGACATTTCCCATCTAACTGTATTTGGTAAAGTGGATTGTATTTGTATGCTCTTTTCCAGCTTGACATTTACTCTCCTATCTTATCTCTAGTGAATTGATAACACCCCAATCCCTTTCTCTGTCTCCTCTTTGTAAATTTCAGCCCTGGGTTGGCATTTAGTTGTGGCTGCTTAGTTACTATCTATAAATACCCTATTACATTATGCATTATCTCTTAGCTCATATTTATTAGAAAAAACACCAACCTCTTTATCCTTTCAATCCTCTATCTTATCTTTCACTATATGACCAAAAGGTACCTTACTTCTTCATTACATTTTTGACCCTCAAACATTTGCTCACCAAATTGAACCTGACCTTTAGGACTTCATTTCATCAATGAAACATATAAACATCTTAATCTATCCATTTCTCTTCTATTGCCTGAACCCAGGGGCGCTTCTAGACCTTTTAGCTTCTAGACAAATGTTTTAAAGCTGCCTTTATATTTTCACAAAAAAGTGGGTGTGACTTATGGGTTGACATGGTTTTGGGGGTAGGGGTTAGTGGGCTGTTTAACACTGGAAAGCTGAATTTACACTGGCTGGGCTGTCTAACAGTGGCTGTTAAACTGGCTAGTCACTGTTAAATCAGCCTCCGTTCACCACCACTGTTATCAGCCTCCATCACCACCACGTTTACATCAGCCCTCCAGTTCCACCACCACTGTTAGGTCGCCCTCCATTTTACCAGCTGCTATTATTCAGCCCTCCAGTTCATCAGCCACTGTTATTCAGCCCCCAGTTCAGCGACATTGTTAGGTCAGCCTCCAATTCACCAGCCAGTGTTAGGTCAGCCTCCAGTTCAACAGCCACTGTTAAATAAGCCCTCCAGTTCACCAGTCAATGTTGATTTAACCACGTTCCCCTTTAATTCTGCCAGGACATTTCCATTGTTTCAAACAGGACCCACATTTTCTTGACATTAAGAAAACGTTGGAAATCTCTGTGGCAGCTTTATTTAGGACATTGCTGAACTAGCAGTAATCAGAGATCAGGGATCATCACCAAATCCTTTTCTATTTGTGTGGCACCTTTTCCTTGATATTTAAAGGCATGTTAACCCCCAATAGGGTAACGGACTTGAATGTGACCCTAGAGTTTGAGAGATTCTGTTTTTTAATATCTATATCATATATAAGTCCAGGTATCCTTCGCACCCCAGCTATAGAATACACCCGGTGCTACCGTACAATGTAAAACAGAGCATAAGTCCACGGAGCACTCCGTAATTATACTGTAAAACACACTTTATATATATTGTGTTTCCAAAGCACTCTAAAATCTGATTGGTCTACATCAATCTAAAATCCTATTCAATCTGAAATCTGATTGGTCTAGATCAAATTTGAAATCTGACTGCTCCTTATATCTTGGACCATTGAAAAATACCAGTGTATGATGCTTCCTTTCTGGCTGTGAAAAGTTCAGAGTCGTTATGAAGTTCATGTGGCAATAGGCAGATAAAAGAGGAAGACAACATCAGGAAAATATAAAGTCACTAGGGATAAAACAAGGATCAGGAAAATTGGCAGAAATAGTTAAAATGCCTAATAATAGTTTATATCATCCTAACAGCTACTGCCACCTTGGTTTTCATCTGCTTTGACAGCTTTGGCAAGGGGTAGAGGCATCAAATTTACTGAACATGTGCTCTATGTATTTGGGTCAGTGACCCATTCTGTCAATGGCAGAATTAGATTTCTATACAATGGGTTGAAGGGCGTACTGCTAACCCCACAAGGTGTAGGCTGTGTGCTGGGGGTTAATTAATTAATTGTAAAGGGAAAAAGAGGAAAAAGACCCCTTATAAAAGTTCAACAGCAGTAAATTCAGGTGCAAACAGTAAGAGTAATTAAAACTAACTTTAATATATATACATTAATATCAGGAACATATACTAAAATCCCATCACAGCAATCAATGAAAAAATAGTAGTAAGATAAGGCGAGAGTGAGGGAAAGGACTGTTTGTCTCTCCAGAGGGTGGGAGCAACCTCTCCACCCTGCTAGCCCTATTTGATGCAGGTAGCCCAGGCACTCACTGCCCTCCTATTCTAAGAGAGTTGTGATACCTTTATTGGCTAACTAGACAACAAAACAGCAAGCACCAGTGATTAGATGAACAGATGACCTCAACTGTAAAACTGTAAAAACCTCAACTAGTGGGCACAAGGAGATAGCTGGAATAACCTCAACTAGTGGGCACAAGAAAAGCTGGAATAACCACAACTAGTGGCAGTATCTGAATTTGTACAGGGTCATTTACATTTTAGATTTACTCCTCTTAATAATGATGGGGGGATAAGAGAAGATGTACTATGCACCATTGCCTTCCTTTCGAAGAATCAGTTGCTCTTCTTGAGCGCCATGACCATTCAAATCTGAGTGAGTGAAGAGACTTTTGTTTGAATTCACCTGCCTTAATGTACAACAATTCAGGAATGTAACCACAAGCGATAGAGCGAGAATTATAGATGTGCTGTATTACCATAAATACTATAGTACATAATTTCTATTGCCCTGTATGAATTTAATGTACTGACATTATTTCTTACGGTCTAAGCCAAGGAAAGGAGAGCAAACAAGGTTATTTGTGCTCAGGAAAGAACAGTACCTAAAGAAACCTTGTTCGATTTGCCTAAAACGCTAGAGTGGCTTAACAACTTCCCACGATGCTTTGCAGGGCACAACATGCTTAAATAAGAACAGGTCTTGTAAACATCGAGTCAGGAATTATAATAAAAAAAGAAAAATGTTCTGAAATAAGGCTAGCTGAGGATTATGGGAGATGATTTTATTTTTTCTTGGGGGGAGGCAAACATTTTACTTGTCATTTAAAGTGAACCTCCCCTTTATACTGATTATATTTCATTTAAAGGCACTCCACACACAAGACTAAAAAACAATCAAAATGCTGGACCTTGTATCACTGGTCTTTGTAAGTGATTCTAAACAAAGATACACCTATGCAAATACAGTAAAATATTGACATCTTCAAGCCCGTTTACTCTTCACACAGTGGGACAGACATGCGTGTTGAACTGTCCAAACCTGTGTTTTGTTCCACTCTCGGTTTTCAAATGCCCCAACATTTTGTCAACTTTTTTTTTTTTAAATGATCACTGTTCTGTATCTTAAACTTCTGTGTGGTAAAGTGGGGGTTAAATGGTCATATTCTGATCTCAAACTCCTGAGTGGTAATATGGGGGTTAAATGGTCATTATTCTGGATCTCAAACCCTGAGTGGTAATATGGGGGTTAAATGGTCATTATTCTGGATCTCAAACTCCTGAGTGGTAAATATGGGGTTAATGGTCATTATTCTGGATCTCAAACTCCTGAGTGGTAATATGGGGGTTAAATGTCATATTCTGGATCTCAAACCCCTGAGTGGTAATATGGGGGTTAAATGGTCATTATTCTGGATCTCAAACTCCTGAGTGGATATGGGGGTTAAATGGTCATTATTCTGGATCTCAAACTCCTGAGTGGTAATATGGGGGTTAAAGGTCATTATTCTGGATCTCAAACTCCTGAGTGGTAATATGGGGTTAAATGGTCATTATTCTGGATCTCAAACTCCTGTTGGTAATATGAGGGTTAAATGGTCATTATCTGGATCTCAAACTCCTGATTGGTAAATGGGGGTTAAATGGTCATATTTCGGAATCTCAAACACCTGAGTGGTATATGGGGGTTAAATGGTCATTATTCTGAATCTCAAACTCCTGAGTGGTAATATGGGGTTAAATGGTCATTATTCTGGATCTCAAACTCCTGATTGTAATATGGGGGTTAATGGCAATGCACCTATCTCAACTCCTGGGTGGTAATATGGGGTTAAATGGTCATTATTCTGGATCTCAAACTCCTGAGTGGTAATATGGGGGTTAAATGGTCATTATTCTGGATCTCAAACTCCTGATTGCTAATATGGGGGTTAAATGGACAATGTACTTAATCTCAAACTCCTGGGTGGTAATATGGGGGTTAAATGGTCATTATTCTGGATCTCAAACTCCTGATTGGTAATATGGGGGTTAAATGGTCATTATTCTGGATCTCAAACTCCTGAGTGGTAATATGGGGGTTAAATGGGTCATTTATTTGAAAACTCCTATGTGTAATGTAGGGTTAATGGTCATGTTCTGGATCTAATCTGGGGGGGTTAATGGTCACTGTACAATATGTTTCTTGTATATTACTGATAGATTTTACTGTACAGTAATTGTTGTCAGTTTGAGTTGAAAACTTGCATTGTGGGGCTACAGAGTCTGGGTCCTATTGTGTGTGTGGTCCAGGTCCAAATTCTGCATCGGGGGCCTCAGATCTGTAGCTACACCACTGGTTGATTTGTTTTAAGAGCAAGTGATAAGTAGTTTTTATTTAGCCAGTTCTGGATGTAAGTCAAGGAACACTGTTTTAGACCACAGTTCTTCCTAAGGTTTTAATTCTGCACTTCACAATTGTTTACTAAAAGAATGTTTCCTTAAAACAAGTCTTTTAATTAAATGACATGTCAGAGAAAGCCAAGTAATACACTTGCATCACGTTAAAGGGGAAGTTCAGTGCAAATACATATACTTTAAAGATAAAGAGCCGTATTTTCTAATCCTAACAACCTTTACCTGCCCATTCAGCATTTTGTCTGTGATAAATGGTTACAAAATACTGACTTCCTGTGTGCAGGACCCCTAATAGAGACCGTTATGGTTTTGCCCTTGACCCAGCGCCGGGTTGATTCAGTTGCTCAGTAGAGATCTGAGCATTTTGACCCATTCAACAGCCAATCAAGAAATCTACTGTTAGGAAAATCCCCAGGGCAGTGTGCATTCTGGGAAGAAGAAGAACTGTTACAGAACCTAAAATGTCAGCTCACTAATGTCTACAGCAGGGAATAGCAAGGGTAGAAATTCAACCAGTTTTAACAATAGAAGGAATATGTACAAAAACAGGTATGTGTGAAATAATAAGAATTTTAAAATAATGATATTTTGCACTGAACTTTCCCTTAAATATTCTTAATGCTTTAATTTCAAATTAATCAGTTTATTGTAACTTCTTGTGACTTGACTAGGTCTCATAATAAATGCACCGTAGTTTGGATACGTTGCACCTGCACCAAGACTCAGGCTAAGTCTTCCTAAATTGTTGTTACAACGAGACTCTGTATTGCATCATTCAACAATGGAAATGCATTGTCAGCTTGGAATAAACATTCTTTTCAGCCTTGACACTTCAATGCCCTTCATTCTCCATTCAAATCTACCCGAGGAGAATGCAACTGAAGTTGAAACTCTTATTTTTGGTTTCTTCAGTTTTAACCCCCTTTTTGGAAGATGAAGGCCCACCAGAAACCAGGAACAGATGGTCCTACTGAATCTTCTTCCTTATTGCAAGGATTTGTTGAGATTTCCTATAGAATACTACGAATGTAATGTTTATTTGAATAGAATGCATCCAATTCCAATCTCAAATTCTGAATTTTGAAATATTTGCATTTCAGTTCTTAAAGAAAAAGCTCTGACGTGCGCTTTCTAGTGGAACAGCAATAATCTAGTATATAAATCCTCACCCTTGACCTTCCGGCCATACTGTGTTTGCTGACCACTTGGAAAAAAAAAATCTGAATTCTGCAACCACTGCTCTGCGTTAAGTGTGATTATTGCTGTACTCAAATACTGATGAGCTACGTTCCAATGCATGGGTTACAGTAGTTAGAATGTTACCTATCTCAGAGACCGAGGGTGTATGTCTAAAGCTGGTAAAATCGATAACTTTAAGCATAAATCTCAATGTTGTCAATCTCACTTTGCTATGGTGGATGGAGCTTTTATATAAAATACAATTATAATGAAGTAATTCTCTTGCTTCTGAAAAATCCTAGTAATGCATTCATTTAATTTTTTTTTACAGTAAAAATAAAATAAAAGGAGTCATTTGGGCAGTGGTTCTCAAACTTTTCAGACCATGGCACACTTGCAATTGAAAATTCTCGAGCACATCTGTGTTCATAGATGTAGTTACCAATATTTATGCACTTTACAGTGTAAATTGTATTCATATCGATTTGTTGCACTAATTGACATATTTATCTCTATATATTTTTACAGTACAAAATACAAGTAAAAATATTTCAGCTACTAAAATTCTGAGGCACACCCCGACAGACCCTTTAAAAAAACCTTCTATTGGCATGTATATTTTAATGTTTAAAGGGCATCTATAGTGGTAAAATGAACTTTTTTTTTCTTTCTTTACAATGAGTTCTATAATTCCCCACAACTCCCAGAGTGTCTTCACTTTGTTCAGATTCCCTCTCGGTCCTGAGATACACCAGTTAGAAGAATACGTGATTGCATTCCTGTACTCCTAACTTGTACTGTCAATCAATCCCTGTGACGTGACCCTCTTCCCTGCTCAAGTCCCTCCCTCCTCCCTGCCTGTTACAAACATAGAGATCTGACCATTAGCAGGGGGAAAGAGGTACTTTGACGCAGAGAATAAGGCTGCACTTGACCCCCCTTCTTGATAGACTTCACTGATTGATGATGGGTCACAAAGAGATATCAGCAGTACACGAAGATCCATGATTCCAGGACAGCTTGCTTTCTATTGGCCACTGTGCGTAGGTGTGTTTTTCAGGATGTTGAACTTTTAACTCCTACTACACATGATAATCTGTGTCAGTTAGCCGGAGTTGAGACATGGAGGAGGTAACGAGGGAGGGGGGAGTGCTACACAGAGATCTGACACCATGGTTAAACAAAGTCACTGACAGAGATAGGATAAAGGCAGCACAGAGTACATGAATTAACTTTGCAATGGGCCAATTGTATTTTTTTTCACTATAGATGCCCTTTAACTGTAAGCCCTGTATGAAAAAGTTTCAGTTTTTGCACAGGGATGGGTCAAGTTGAATTTTTGAACCAATGACAACAAGAAGTTGACATCACAGATTTTTCCCGTGCATGTTCCTGTAGGGAATGTAACAGATCAGTTTTTCTCCGTCATTGGATGATCCACAAATTCATTGATGCAGATGTGGTCCAATAACCACACCTGCATCAATGAACACCCCCTTAATGTACCTGGATCATTGCATACAGTAGGTAGTATTGTAATGTTTTTAATATACTGTCTGGGCTAACAAATGAACAATAATTTATATGATCACTTCATATAAGGGTTTATCCACAATAAACCCTTTAAAATATATAACACGATATTAAACCATAAATTAGATGGAGTAGAACAAAACATTCTAATTAAATTTTGTTCTAAGAGCTATTGGGCTGTGCTTAAGTGGCAAATATACAGTATCCTCCAATAGAGGATTTCCTGTTAACTTATCTGCTTGGGCTACTTTATTTAAGAAAACTTGTGCAGATATTTTTATTCAGTACACATAATAAAGGAATAAGTGAGTGACCCCAAAAAATATTAATGAAGATGAAAGACATTATAACCTTGCTTGGAAGCTCTAGGCACCTTAGATGAATCAGATAGTAATAAAAGTTCCCACAAAACTTAATGAACTTTCTAACTTCGTAACCCTCAAATTCAGAATTTATGATTTTGGTAATCACTCGAATATTGCAAGTTCCATTTCGTAACTCTCGAATATCGCGGTTGTGAAGGAAGTTAGTTTTTAAATACGTTTTGGTGATAGTACATGTTCTCCAGACCATTTTCTAGGTTCCTGTGTCATTACACTAACAAGCTATTTATGCCTTTAATTTGATGATTTTCGAAAAATTTAAACTGAAACGAACCTCTCATCAGCTTGGAACCTCTCTATCATAAATATTCTCTGTGTATGTGTATAAGTAGTCATTGCATCTCTATGCCCTTGTGCAAAGACAAACTTGAATATGGCTGTTAACTGATCATCAATTATCATGTACATTGAAAGTAAACTCCAAACGTTGTTAATATATGAAACTGACATCAGCCATTGCAGTTGGTATCATGATCTGTTTTCCCTGCCAACGGAGATTGAAAGGTGCCACACCACCCATAGTGTGAAGGACATTACAAATGATTTAGTCCTTGTGAAAACTTTAAAGTCCCCTGAGTAGAGTCTTAGACTGAAATCTTCACCTGAGGACAGAGGTTAGGAGGATGAATGGAGATCATAGATTTTCTGTCAAGCATCTATGAGCAACATAATTCTTCAGCCAAAACCATCCAAAGATATTTTGAGCAACGCATTTGATGAGATCTTTTCTGAAGCCTGGGGCCTGGTTACATTTCAGAAGAAACTATCCCATTTGTTCTGAATTCCTTACCACTGTGAAAATATATGGTTCCTCTCTGACCAGATAACTAACCTCAAAGAGGAAGAATGAACACATTAATCTAATGGAGATGAGGTGGGGGGGGGTTGGGCCTAGTTCCAAAATAAGTTGTATCACCAACCAGTTGCTTGGGCTATATATAAAAATGGACTATAGAAGAGGATAAAAAAATTAGTTGCTTCTGAATTCACCTGAATATTCCAATAATTTTAATGATTATAGACTGATCTACAACTATTAAATATTTCATCTCTTTTCTGCAGATGTAAGATTTTATAGAGATCATCAAACGGAAGGAACATCGAGTAGAGTGAAACGTCAAGCTATTGACTTGATGATAATTAGGCAGACATTATGGCCTGTTTTTTCTAACAGCCTTATACGAGACTTTACCCCAAACTGATAAGGCTCACAGCATTGCAGTATACAAACTGGATGATTTCATAAAGGGACTTATAAGTAGATCCATTTTAAGAAATTAACAGGAGATTCATAAAATTCTTGGGCCCGATTTACCCAGAGTCACTGGGCAATATGTGAAGTTAAAGTTGCGCTAACTTGATGCTACTGTTTAGTGTGACTTATCTCCATATTAGCGTCAAATGCGCGGGTTACACAAAAAAAGTTGCTCCAATTCAATAGTCTTAGTACTGGATTTTAAATCCAGCAATAGCTGGTGTTAAATCCTGCAGTGGATAAATTCCTTATGGGAAACACGATATTGAATATAGCGCCCTTGGTAATATGCCTGCTTATCGTTAAAATTGTGCTTATTTTGCCAAACCAATCAGATGTTGCTTCAAAAGTTAAAAGGATGATGGGGAAAAATTAGCACTATTTTAAATGACAAGAACTTTTATTGATCTCCTGTAAATGTCTTTCTGGCTCTTATCTCTATAATGAGTATAGATCACAAAGAAAAGGTAATCTAAAATAAACTTCTAGCAAAGTAAAAAAAAACATGGTCTTGGCTAACCAAGTTGGTATGTTGGGACCACCCTGTCTACATTTAACTTAGTGAAGACGTGTTCATTGCATATAGTATTATGGCCACGTTGTTATTTAAGGCCATTACTCTTAACTCCTGTTTCCAGTTACTGTTGCAATTTGTGTATATTAAAACTGAAACTCTTAGTACAGCTGTCAGGTCTTCACCCCACCCTCTCCCGAAATGCTAACACTGACACTCTGCCCATCCTTGCTTTTGGCCTCGATTCATGGTAATTAAGTAAATATGTTTTCCTCTCTCCAGAGGTGATGTTTAAGGGGAACACTTTCTTAGATGTAATAATTAAGGGCATCTATACTGAAAAAAAAATATTTTAAATTGACCATAACTGGAAACTCTAATTCTTCCCACCACCACTGTATAATTTTTTTGTTGATCTGCTCCCTATTTCTTTAGATTCCAATCTAAACTCTTATATTTCACACTGCAATCAGTTCCCTGCTCTCAAAAACTATTCTTCTGTGAGTATTTTTACTGTAGCTGGAATGGTGACAGAGTTTTGAAAGTTGGAATGCTGTATGCTGTGTGCAGGCTTGACAGTTGGTTTGTGGGGAAAAAGTCAGGTCAGATGAAGTGGGAGTGGTTAAAGTAGGAGGGGGCAGCATACTGCTCCTAAACAAAATGTGGTGCTGGAATGAGCAACACACACAAATCAGAGTATAGTGCTACTTACATTTATTCAATTATAGATTAAGATGAGGTAAAGTAATTTTTTCACTATAGGGTCCCTTTAAAGGCATCCTGACAATTAGTCTAATTGTGTTAATAAAAGAAGAAATGTTTGACACACGGCTAGCTTTGACGTTTGATAAATGTGAGATGTTTTGAACATTTCAACCTCATAGATTTATCTTGAAGTCATTTTGGGGCAATGTTACATATTTTTCTGCTTTACTTACCTGACCACAATCCCACAATGCAGTCACGGATCCTGGTGAGGTAAGACTTGTGGATTACGTCTCTATTCATAGCCATTAAGATTCGTGCTACAAGGTGCGCAAAACTTAGCTTAGCAAAACTTATTGGAAATGTGCTGCCCACCTAAAATTAGTGTAAAACCGGGCTAGCCGAAAATGCATTGGGTAGCGTTGGTTTTACACGAATTTGGCTGGATAGCAGCCCTTATTCTACGTCCTATCTTTTCTGACATGCCCGATCGGACCAATGAACAACGCTGTCCGTCGCAGCCTCCCGTCCCACACCAGCCGATGTTTTTGGCCGATCAACATCAAACGTGAACAGCTGACGGTCCCCGAAAATATTGGCGGTTGTGTACCCACCTAACAGTAAGTATTAAAGACTGCAGGGTGAGGATGCTTGCTACTTGTAGTTTGATTTTCCAGCCAGCAGGATTGTGGACAGCCTACCAGGACATAAAATATTCAGCTGTTTTTAGCGCTTTTGTTTTTGTTTGTTTGTTGGTTTTTTTTTAGCTTGTTCCTATATTGTACCAGTTTCTAAATTTACCAGTTTTTTGCTGGTGTTACCAAGGTACACAACGATACAATAATTCAACCCCAACAGACATTTCAGTGTTCAGTTGGGCAGGAGACGAATTATTGTATGGCGGCTTTTCGCCGCCTCGATCAACCGCTGGACCATTCATTTGGTCCGAATCGGATGAATGAATGATCAAACAGGTCAGAAATCACAACTGATCGTGCGGTCCTCTATGGAACACCACGATCAGTCGCGGTTAACTGCGATGCGGCTGCTTTTGCTGCAAACGTCAGTCCTTCCTCCTGGCTGGCTGGTCAAAAGCCTTGAACGGTTGGTCAGGACGAGGATTGTATAGTGTGTACCTGCCTTTAGGCTATTTATGGGTTATAAAGTGGCATAGAGAGAGCCACTTTCAAAAGAATAACCCCGAAATAAAGGGTATTGGATCACCGCTGTATCTTCTTAAGGTTCTTATATATAGACATGCAGATACCTGGTCTAGTGTGGTGTTCCTCACACTACCATCCATATAGTCAGATACTTGGGTGCTGCCAAACTTCTAATATAAACCAATAAATGTAATCCACGAATAAGTGGATAAGATAAGTCCAAAATATCTATGTGTTTCGGCCATTAATATGTATATATATATATATATATATATTATATATGATATATATGTGTGTGTGGTGTGTGTATACACTACAGATTGCAAGCTCTTTAGGCAGGGATCTCTTTCCTAATATGTCAAGGCAAACCACACTTATTTATAATATATATATTATAATTATGTTATATAGTATTCTTACATTTAAAGTTTTTTTATGTAAATATAATGGTTAGGTCCCACTATACGCGTTGCAATCCGTTTTCCATTTTGCGAATCGCAATGTAATTTGAAATATAATAGAAATCAGTTTCCCACTGTATAATTTGTTCCGAATCTATGTGGTCCATTTTTATTCTGTATGCGTGCACGACTCTTGGCCAGTGTGTCAGATCGACTTTAATAATAGTCTATAGGAACACACAAAAAACACGGACACACGGACAAAAACTTATTTTTTGCAGGGTTTTTTGCGTTTTCTCCAGTGTTTCCTGGTGATTTTCCAAAAACTTAACACACACAACAGACAAATAGACTAGAAACATGGTCACACATAGACAATGCATAGAAAAATGATGTCTGCAAATGGACAGGAACCCTAGTCTAAATGCACTCAAAATGGACAGCACAATGACATAAGGGACTTAGTCCTATTATCAGTATAATGGCTTGCACTTATCCCCTTGTTTGTTACACTCTGTACTTATAATGTACAGCGCTGTGTATCCAAGTTTCGCTATATAAAAAAAAATATACATACATATAATAGGACAACAGTATATACATCGTGTTGCCTCTGATCTTAATGATTTTAATAGAGATGGTCAAACTCACTGAAAAAATGTTCTTGCAGATTCGCTAATTTTCAAAAAAATTATTCGGGAGTAAAAAATCTGAAAACTCCACCTAAAATGAAGATATAAATAGCAATGGTGCAGTAATAACCATCCAGAGCGCCCCTAGTAGTATTAAATTGCATGTTTTTTAAATTAGAAATTTTGAAACCTCAAAATCGAAAACAGTTCCACTGTTTCGGAAAAATCCGAAAAGTCAGAAATTGCAAAGTCTGAGTTCCGGCGGATCTGTGAAACCTGCTTCGTGAAATCAGTCTCATCTGAAATGATTGTCGAGTTTGTGAACAAAGAATTTGCTTTTCGTTTTATTTTTATGGTGAAAGTTTTGCTTGTAAAGTAGAAAAGAGTCATGCATTTTTCTTATATAGTCTATCTTTAAGTCTTTGAGTTGTTTGATAAATGCCCTTTACATTTCTTTACACCTCCGTTTATACAGGGTTAGGCGATTCACACTCCACCAGCAATATGCTAATGGCTCGTTCCTTCCATTGAATATGGAATCCGAGTCCCCATGGGGTAAGATCTTTCATTACAAATGACTTCTTTTCTTGCTTTGCTTGACCCAATTTTGATTTAACCCGAGATATAACCTCATCGCCTAGAAAATTCTTATTCGAGATGCTCTGAGCAAAATAAACCAATTTATTTGAGTGTCTAGAAAAACAAAAAGGGAATGTCTTAAAAGAAATCAGTAGGATCTACAGCAATCATCTCATTTTAAAGATGTCAAACCCTAGACTTTTGTTTGATGGAAGACACTTACAGGTTATTCATAAAAGTTCTTATGTTTAAATTGTGCCAATTTGCCCCCACCAATCAGATGTTAGCTTTCAAATGTTAAATAAAATCTGATTGGTTGGGGCAAAATTAGCACCATTTTAAACGATAAGAACTTTTATTGGAATCTCCCGTTAGTGACCAGCAATGTGTAACTGGTTGTCTAGATGAAAAAAGACATTGTTACAAGGATGTTCTATAGAATGTTTGCATTTCTTTGATAACATTGAGGATTTATGTAGATGGACTTTGGCAGAAGAAGCGGCAACTTGGTACAGTTTGTCATTCATCCCTTGTCGCCATCCGTTCAAATACTTTCACTTGTTTTGTTCTCCCTTGGTGCCCAAAGCCTTTTACTTTGTCAACATGGAGACTGGCATATGGGTTTAATTAACAATTCAGCTCAGGGAGTTAAAATGTGGCGTCCACAATTTATTTTCTGAATCTAGAAATGAAAATATAATTTAATGAGCCAAATATGTTTTAGTGAGCATGTCTACAGGCTCCTTGTATTGGGGGTCTCTGTACTGGATTAAGTACTGCAGACTTAATACAAGGGAAGGAGCAAGTACTATAGAACTTCACAGAGAGGATTATATTGCATAGATTATGACTAGAGATAGATCCAAACTCAGTTCTGAAGCGGATTCTGCCGCAACTCGGACTTAGCGGATCTTTCAATGATTATCGCACATAAAAATTTGCAATTTAAAACTCTAAAATTTTGAATTCCTAAAAATTTTTAATAACAAAAATCGAAAAAATGTTTCTAAATGTCTAGAAATCTCGAAAACTGCATGGAATGCCAAACTGGAAGCGCATGAAGTTTCCAGTACTGGATGGTGTTTTTTTTTAGATTTTGGGCAATGTACGTGTTCCGTGACATTTCCCAGGTCACCGAGCTATTTACAGTAAGTTTCCTTAGCTCTTTAACCTCATTTTTGGCAGAACTTTGTATTTTTGAACTCCCATGACTTTAATGGGTCTGCTTGCAGTTTTTAATTTTAATTTTTTTTGAAAATTCCCTGAATCTGCAAGTGTAACGGATTCACTGAGTGTTGGCCCTCTCTAGTATGACAGAAACCTACAGAGTTTGACTATATACACTATCAGTATATTGATCGAGAGAAGAGAATTAAAAATTACAAGTTATAAAGGTAACAATAAGGTAGTGTAATACTAATATAATAACAAATAATAATACAATGACAATCAGGCAGCAGGCTTACTCTTCATGTATATCTTAAACACTAAAACATTTAATACATCTTTAGATTGGCATTTAAACAAAAAATGAAGAACATTTTTGCAAATGACTAAATTGGCTTTTATAACCTGATGGTCTTTGAGTTCTTTTGAATGAGCCCCTTATCAATGAATCATTACTAACCATTAACATTTTTCAAGGAAAACCAGCATGTATTAACAATAAGAAAATCCTCCTAAACTCAATCAACAGCTGAGGACCCAATTTCAGAGCAGAGAAGAAAGTATCTTCCCCATCAAAAAATAGCTGAAAATAGAAAATTAAGTTAATTATGATGAAGGAAATATATCAGGGAGATGTAATAAAGGTTCTTATCATTAAAAATGGTGCTAATTTTGACCCAGCAAATCAGTTTTATTCAAGCTTTAAAGGCTAAAATCTCATTGGTTGGGGCAAAATTCCACTTTTATTACATCTCCCTATAAGAGTAGCAAATTGCCCATTCATTTGGAGGATAGCATTTAATTGCAGGATCTGAAGCAGAATTCAACAGGCCAACCTTTAGTTTGTTTTTATTGTAGTATCCAGTTCTGTAACTAATCTGGATTTTTACATAGTTTGGAGGATTTTTATTCCTCTAAATATCTGGTTTTAATTTAGCTTTACTAAATGAAACAACTATTTTCCAACAACCTAGTCTATCTATCTATCTACACCATCCATCCATTCTATTTATCCAAAAGTCAAGCTTCATACACATAAACATAATTGTGATGGGCAAAACATCTAGCGAGCGTTCGAAGACTGACCATTTTGTTCAATTGTACATGACACAACGCCAATACTACCTATCCACACATACAATTGTTGCCTGAAGAGATCATTCATTGGCTACTCTAAGTAGACAAAAAAGGATGTGTTACCTGTCTTAAGTCTCCAAATGCAAGTCATTAAATCACAAGTAAATCACAGCAAACATAAAATGACATACAGTATCCTGTACTAAAAGAAAATAGGCAAAATAATGTGTCTCACTTATCTCATATTGCATTAGTTAAGGAGGGTGTAGTGTAATAGGAACTGAATTGCTGGACTTATTTTAATTTCTGAAGGAAGTACCATAAGACCAAGATGACAAAAAAAGGTGCAGTGGCCTTTTGGAGGCCTGGATGGAAAATGATGTGGTATTGTTGGGTATTCCAACAGTGTGGCTTTAATTTTATTCAGTTCAGATTTTAACTGGGCAACATTATCAGTAGAGATGTTAGAAAATGGCAAGATACATTCTGTTATCGGATTTTCACATATTCAAAAATCGGACCATAGAAGTCCGGTTAGAATAGGTTAGTACAAATGACAACAGGGACTTAAATAAATTGGTCGGGGGACATGTACATATAACCAAAACCTATTAAAAACTTAACTTCCTATCAAAGTTCCTGAGATCAAAAGTCTCGGATGGTTCAGACGGAACTTCCGAACCGGGAATTCCAAAGCAGACCTTAGCTTCATCTCTATTCATTACAATAACATCCCAAGGTAAAACCAGTAGCTTAAAATACATTAATTGAAAACCGGTGCTTTGTGTATTTGAAGATAATAAGCTCCAAAGGTTTAGTAAATTATGTATAATAAGTAATGATCACAATATGTGTCTGTATACACTACATGACAGTTATGCTTGTGCAATCATTTAAAATGTTAAAAATGCAGAAAAAGAACTGATCCACACAAGTGCTTCTTCCGGGTAAGGAATTATCTTCCTTTAAAACACTCTCATTAGTAGGCAACTCACATGGATAACAATGCACAAACATCACTTGTCTTCCAGTCTCTCTTTGACCAGCCCAGCTATAAATGAGCTAAGTCATTAAACTGACATTTGAATTTAAGCTTTTCATGCTTATTATTTTTTTTAAACCAAGGATTTAAAATGGGATCCAAACAATGGGGTCAGCATACAAATTGTCCCTTGTAAAACAAAGAATCATCCTGCTGTTGTAGACTTTTATTGTAAATGCAGGTGGAAAGGCTAAATGTAGATCATGTTTATGAAAGAGAACGAGACACAAGATTCTACATGGTGACACATAACAAGGGGTCACGTGGAGCATGTTTGTGTTTGTTTGGTCAAGAAAGACCTCAATTAATGCACTTTAGCATTACCCATGGTTCTTATATATTACGGGATATTTATTGGACAGTACCACCACCAATGACTAATCCGCCATGATATTAAAATCCTTTCCAAGGAAGCCCCCTTGATGTCATCTCCTTCTCTATCAACTCACAAGAATTCTAATGCGTTGGGTCTATCAGAAATAAGATTAGTACCACTGTCTATTTTGTTATCAGAACCTCAGCTTTGTGCAGTATTACAGGGAGCACACCATGATTATCAAAAGTTAAATGTTAAATGTAGTTTGATCCATGGATATTATTTTACAATATTAGGTTGGAGTAATGCATTCCAAAAGACAAGTCCAGTAATGGTTCCAGTAATTAGGCTTCTTGGGAAACAAATTGACTTGATGAATAATTGGTTGTTGTTAAGATTAAAAAATAAAGTCAACCTCATTAAAGGGCATGTCCACCCAAACTATAATCCCCCCAATAATGGCCCCACCATGTAGTGTAGTTTAATCCTTACCTCACATCCCAGCTCCATAGGGTTCTCCTGTAGACCCCCCCCCAAAGTCCCAAAACTAACCACCAGGAGGATAGCAGGGCTTGCCTGCTATCTTGCCTCGGTAGATATTTGCCATGCGTACTGCAGGCCTTCTCCCCTCCCTCCCCCCTCCCTCTCCCTCCCTCTCCCTCCCTTTACTATCCCTCCCCCTAGCCAAATCCCCCTAATATGCTGCTCCCCCATGTCCCCCAGCCCCAACCGCATTTTTTTTTTTCAGAAAGCTCCCCAAACTTTACTACTCTCTCTTTTCCTCCTGCACTGAATGACCGGCAGCCGCGTCCGTGATTGGCTGCCGCTCAGCCAATCACAGACGCCACTGCCGGTCCAGCCCCTCGCTTGCATTCTCGCAAGCAGAGGGCCGGCAGTGCGGCGGAGGAACGAGGGGACGTAAGTAAAAATTTATGCGGTTGGGGCTGGGGGACATGGGGGAACAGCATATTAAAAATTAGTTTACAGGTGGACATACCCTTTAAATATCAGACTGCTTTATTAGCAAAACCTCTAATAAATCAGATGCATAATACCATAAATGAAATATTAGTATTAAAGGGAATATCCACCTTTTAAACAAAAGTCTGGTCACATGTCCATTACCTGCCATTAATTCAAACTATATTCAGCACATTATTAGTTGTAATTGCTCCATTATGGCAGAGAAAGCTGTCTGCTTCCTATGCAGTGACTGTTGACATCACAGCCAATCATTGACTGCTTATTCCCCTGCTGCCTCCTCTGCCACTGCTCAAGCTTATAAAAAGCTCATTGAGCAGAGGGAGGCAGATACCTTTTCAGAAAAGAAAATAACTATCATTAATATCTGGTACAAATACATGTACTAAACTGGTAAAATTGTGTTGGGGTTGTGTGCAGATAACTGACACAAGTTACCAGTTTTTGTTTTAAGGGTAAACTTGCCCTTTAAATGGGCCTTTGCATTTGGGTAAGCATCATTTGAGCAAGCACGAGAAATGGATGAATTTTAATTTTATGTGGTAAATGCATAAAAATGTGACTGAAAATGTCTTTTACACCATTTTTGCATGAAGTAATAAAGGTTTTAAAACATGCAAAGAATAAGACCAGAATGTAAAATGGAGAGGGAGTAGCAAATATGCATCACCCAGTATTGCTGTAAATCAGCCCTGGGCAATAATAATAAATGCTGCATTGAGCTCACTATTTAGTGCTGAAAGTTGTTTTATTTCTGCCCTTCAAAAAGTCCTCTGAACAGAATTATTTTAAAGGGCATGTCAACCTTAAAACAAAAAAAACAAAAAAACTTTTTCAGTTATTACATGTATTTGTAACCAGATATTTAATGCTAAGTTCTATTCCTGTCTGGCAAATGTATTGCTTCCTCCCTCTGCTCAAAGAGGTGCAGTGGAGGCAGCAGGTTAAACAGCAGCCAATCATTGATTGATTGCATGGAGGGAGGAACTAACTTACTTTGCCAGAATGGGGACAATAATTAATTTGGCTTGAAAAAGCCAAATTACTGTTCTTTCTATTTCTTTCTTCTTCTTTTTCTTCTTCCGTTTTATTCTTCCGCTTTTTTGGACCGTATCTCCTCCCACAGTTTTGAGCTAGAGACATGAAATTCGGTACAGACGTGCGGGGCATATAGGAGAAGTGTGCTATCTTCTAGCTTAGGAATCCGCGGAAGCGTTACGGCGTTATCGGTGAATTCCGACATTTTTCCCATAGACTATAATGGTAACAATCCTCAAATGTGGATATTTCAAAACAGTTTTTTTCATGGTCATAAATACAAATGGTGATGCCCCCAACCCCCCACACAGACCCAGGTACACCCACCTACTGACCTATTTTCCATTCCCATGGAAGCCATATTAAAGGGTAACTAAAGTCAAAAAAACTAATAGATTTATCCTCAAAAAAGTTAGTTTTATGGTTATAAATACAAAAAAAGACATACCACCTCAACCAGACCCAGGTACACACACCTACTAATCACTTATCCATTACTGTGGCAGCCATACTTAAGGGGAACTAAAGTAAAAAAAACTAATTTAGATTTATCCTCAATAAAAGATAGTTTTATGGTTGTAAACACATAAAAAACATACCCCCTCAACCAGACCCAGGTATACACAACTACTGTCTACTTATCCATTACGGTGGCAGCCATATTTAAAGGGTAACTAAAGTCAAAAAAAACTATTTAGATTTATCTTCAAAAAAGATAGTTTTATGGTTGTAAACACAAAAGACATACCCCTCAACCAGACCCAGGTACACACACCTACTAATCTACTAATTCATTATGGTGGTAGCCCTACTTAAAGGGTAACTAAAGTCAAAAAAATAAATTAGATTTTCTCAATAAAATATAGTTTTATGGTTTTAAACACAAAAAAGACATACCCCTTCAACCAGACCAGGTACACACACCTACTGATTACTTATCTATTACGTGGCAGCCATACTTAAAGGGTAACTAAAGTAAAAAAAAATAATTTGATTAATAATAAAAGGTTTGTTTTTTTTAACCCCATGTGGCACAGTTACATACACATAATGACACTACCCCTCCATTACTGTTGCAGCCATAACTAAGGGTAACTAAAGTCAAAAAAAATTTTTTTGACCAATCATCAAAAAGTTTGTTTTTAACCCCCAACCGGACACAGGTACACACACCTACTGATCTACTTATCCATTACTGTGGCAGCCATACTTAAGGGTAACTAAAGTGACATTTTTTTTGACAAATCATCAAAAAGATACAGAGAGATTCAATAAAAGTTCTTATAATTGAAAATGGTGCTAATTTTGCCCTAACCAATCAGATGTTAGCTTTCTGATTGATTGGATCAAAATAGCACCACTTTGGGCTGGGTACACACAAAAGTTTTTTTTGTCCCAAACAAGGTTCACTACAAACTCATATTCCCATTATTGAGTTTTAAAATCTGCAGCAAACACACATTCCTTCCAAAATGCAGCCCTTCAAGCCAAATTCAAAGTTATACTTAAACTTTCCCTTTCTAGTTATCTCTAAAAATCTGTTAGTAATGCAGGTAATAAAGTACAAAATATATCATTTGGGTTGGGTGCAGGTAATTGATCAGTTTTTGAGGGTGGACATTCTCTTTAAATCCTCATCCTCCAATACCCTCCTTAGTTTTCCTTTAGACAGGATTGTCTGGGACAGTTGGGTGTATAATTTAGGTCTATGTTACCATTCTGTTTTTGTTTCTGTTTTGGTGCTAGCAGAGGTACCCCTACTGTATCCTCTAATCTGCCTCACCTTTGGTACAAAAGTCTATATCCCATTTCGGAAACCTTTACAATATCTTCTCTGCTTGTTCATTATAAGCCAAAGTGAATGAAAGATTCCTTTAAAACTTTTAATGGCTGTCTAAATTAGGTATTATTAAACTGTTACATTCTTCTTCTTTCTTATGATATTATTATTATTATTATTATTACAGCTATCGTAGCCATTTGGGGAATGCTGTCTACATCCTGTTTTACCAACAATAGTCTTACAAACAGACCTGCACAACTGCTGCAAATAAGTGCCCATTTATATAATAGGAGTCCCACCTAGACATTGGCAATAGTTGTGTGATATCTTTTATTATTTCCCTTTAAGAATATTGGATGGATTCTTTAACGTATAAAACCTTTTTTATACCATATTATATTTCTTTATAATATATATATATTTCTACATCTTTTACAGTTGATTTCCTTCCTTTCATTGTATCTTATCTCTAGAATTTAATATACCCATTGTATCCCTAACATCTAGTCACACTAACACCCAACTAGAACCCACACAGCCAAAAAATGAGTCATTTCTGTGTGAATTTTGTGCATTTGCATTTGGATTGTACAATGAAAACATTGTGTTACCAGATACGAATTCCTGCAGCAGCGCATTTCAACATGGCACTGGGGTCATTATATTGATTTTACTTGTTACAATTTCATTTCACTCTGTTTTCCTGAGTGTACTCAAAGCCAAACCCTTCACTATAATTTTAAACGAAAAGTCTTTATACAATGCTACGAGCAATCAACCACTGACTGGCCGTAACGGATGTTCCGTTGAGGTTGTTAGTTGATACACCAGGTTGGACCACCAACAATGCACAAATGGCCTCACACATAGAATTATTGTCTGCTACAACTGTTCGTATGGGGCTTGTTTGGCCATGGTCGCATGCAGGATCGCATGTGTATGAGCATTTATGCCCATCCAAAACAATTTAGATAATAGCCTTGGTTCTTTCCAATACAATCTTTAATTAGGACAAAATATGGACACAAAACCTCGATTATAAAAAGAAGCAAACAAACAAAACATCAACTCGGAAAAATACTGTCCTACACTGCAATTTCCTCCCCATCAACTGAAGACAAATTGTTACATTTTTATGGCATTTTGTTTGAAACCGTAGAGCAGATAATTACTTGGTTGTTCCCTTTTCATCCAAAAGTGCACTGTCATTTATAACGGACTTGGATCTCTTGTTGACATTCAGAAAAAACAGATAAACAAACAGCTTGTGAAAATAAGGACGGGAAGATGAACTGTGGAGCACAGAATAGAGGTGATGTAGTTTATGCAAAGGTCTCGGACCCTCCATATTAATCTAAAAAAAGGGCAAGTCTTCTAAGTTCTTCTGGGAAGGACCAAGAATATTTTATGTTTTTAAAAGGGAATATCGCAACGCTTTTAATTACAGATTATTGTTTTTTCCCTTAACTCTGACAGTATATGTGCAATTTATTTGTTGCATATTTAATGTATGTTGGCGGGAATGGCTACCTTATTTATTTTTTTTTACATCCGATGGGATAATATTCATAAGAGAGGATGTGCAAAAGCTGCTCTGCGATTAGTCTACAGCAACCAATGAGACGTACCTTACTGCAATAGACCAGCAAAAAGAACATGTAATTGGCAACAACAGAGCAAACTTTAGAATTTAGTAACAGCAACAAAAATATTTCATTGTAGATTCTCTGGTTCCCTAGAGATTTGGCTGTCGTTTTGTCACAGAGTCAAAAGTAATGGTTTGATGGCGGAATTGTGCCTGAAACTTAACTTGGTGAAAACGATTGTTTTGACGTATTAGTCCATATATGTAGTAAAAGTACCGTGATACTTTTAATGGACTAACAGTTTATTTTAGTAGACAATAGAGACGTAATGTGGGTTCGATAGAACACAGTTTCTAATCGAATCAGAGGGTTTGGAAGTCTTTCGGAACTCTGGAATTTCACGAACCTGAATTTTTGAAAGTAGATAGTATCGAAATCGAAGTAGATAATTATCGAAACGAAAGTAGATAATTATCGAAAATCGAAAGTAGATAGTTATCGAAAATCGAAAGTAGATAATTATCGAAATCGAAGTAGATAGTTATCAAAATAGAAAGTAGAATTATCGAAAATCGAAAGTAGATAGTTATCGAAAATCGAAAGTAGATAATTATCGAAAATCGAAAGTAGATAGTTATCGAAAATCGAAAGTAGATAGTTATCGAAAATGAAAGTAGATGTTTCGAAATCGAAAGTAGATAATTATCGAAAATCGAAGTAGATAGTTATCGAAAAATCGAAAGTAGATAGTTATCGAAATCGAAAGTGATAGTTATCGAAAATCGAAAGTAGATAGTTATCGAAAATCGAAAGTAGAAGTTATCGAAATCGAAGTAGATAATTATCGAAAATCGAATGAAGACGAAATCGAAGTAGATAATTATCGAAAATCGAAAGTAGATAATTATCGAAAATCGAAAGTAGTAATTATCGAAAATCGAAAGTAGATAATCATCGAAAATCGAAATAGATGATTTTTTTGAAAACGAAAGTAGACAATTTTCGAAAATTGAAAGTAGATAATTATCGAAATCGAAAGTGATAATTATCGAAATCGAAAGTAGATAATTATCGAAAATCGAAAGTAGATAATCATCGAAAATCGAAAATAGATGATTTTTTTGAAAATCGAAAGTAGACAATTTTCGAAAATTGAAGTACACGATTTCAAAAATCAAAACTTTCCAAAACAAACGAAACTCAATAGTTTCGAACATCTCTAGTAGACAAGTTTGAGAGATCGGTGAGGTGCTCTGATTGGTCAGGTGCTCAGACCTGAGGAAGAGGGTCGGTCCCTCAAAAGCTTGTCTACTAAAATAAACTGTTAGGCCATTAAAAGTTCACAGTATACTTACTTTTTACTACATTGAAAGTAACAAAACCCACAATATTACAGAACTGAATTCCGTTTTTTGAAATATTACAGTGGGAACGTTATAGATAAATGTTGTTATAATTATTTCTCAAACCCACTGCAAAAAAAATACAAAGAAGCAAAGATGAAATACATATTAAAGTACCCAGGGTGAGGACTGAACCACTTTCTCCTCCCATCTGGATTCACAATAGTTTAAAAACTATACTTACCTAAAGTTGTGCTTGCCCCTGTCCCTGCTGTGTACAGGGCTGGTCTAGCAGTTCAGATCTTCACACTGGGTACTTTAAGGAGGGAGGGAGGAGGGGTGAAATAATAAGACTGGAGTTGCCTTTAAATTTAAATAAATTCAGTATATGTGAAAGTTTGGTAAACAATGATTTATTTTGACACTAAATAAATATCAGTTTATATCCGTGTAGTTGATATTAAATAATTTTAAAGGGGCTCATTACAAGTGGTCTTTATAATACTCTCCTACCTAAAATTACAGCAGTATAAGGGTGTTTTCCTGCTCTGACTGTGAGCTGGACATCACTAGCAACTGCTCTACCCCCAAGTTTAAAGTTGCAGCAGGCACACGCTGGGGCAGAGCAGCAATACAAGACCCACTCCAAACTTCTTTATTGTTACTTAACCCACTACTGGCCCCACTGTGAAGTTTAAAAAAATCCTTACTTACATCTTGCTCCATATGGTTCCTCTTGTTCAAAGTCCAGGAAACTTAAGAGTAGGAGCTGTCTTCTGTCCAAAGGTTTCTGCTTCCACCTTGTCCTCCGGAAGCAGGGTGTTCCTACCATGAAGCATCTGAAAAGATTGATCATGGTGCGCCCTCTGGGATAGTACAAAGGTGTCAGTCTGTGAGATGTGTGTGTGTTTATTTCTTGGCGTTTGTGTTGCTCTGTACAGCGCTTGTACCTTGGCTGGTGGCCAGAGGATGAAGAAGAAGCTGCAGTGGACTCGTCTGCGTCTCCCCGGTTGTGCATAAGTCTTAGTTTCTTATGCAACCAGAGCTCAATGTGGGACCAACCAGTCTGGGAGATGAGCTTTTTCCTCATTCTCTGCAGCTTTTTCCTGCAAAAAAGAACGCTGGGCTAAGACACATAGAGTGTAGCAATATACATATGTTTGTGATGTTTTTTCAGTAATCTAGGTTGGGGTGGACCAGGGTTCCCTACAATATATTAAAAAACCTTTTTAAAGCTAGCCACAAGCCTGAAAAGAAGGTACCCATAGGTAAAGGAAAGTAAAGACAATGGTTGCAGGTCTGTTACTAGCTTCAAAAAAATATAGATTTTTGGGGGGCAGGGATTTTTACACAACTCACCATTTGCCTGTCACGAACTCAGACAGACAAGAATGTGTAACATAAGAAAACTATAACGTAAGACCAGAGAAGCTGAGAAATCACCTAGGCTTGTTTAAAAGGCATGAACTCTTTTCAGTATAGGTCTTGCACTGGTGGAATAGGACCACAGTTACCCTTTAAGTTTGGAAAACAAGATCTCAAGAAAATAAAGTCAATTGGGATTTACACCGTTCCATAATTGTCTAAACCCTACTGTCAAAAACCATTGTGTCAAAAAATATTCTCCACTGTTTACAGTGTCTAAAACACACTGTCCACGTCCTTAGTTGTCTAAAACATATGGTTCACTGTCCATGGGTGTCTAAAACATACTGTCCATGGGTGTCTAAAATATAATGTTCACTGTCCATGGGTTTATAAACCATACTTTCCACTGTTCACGGTTGTCTAAAACATACTGTCCATATCCATAGCTGTCTTAAACATACTGTCCACTGACCATGGGTGTCTAAAAACATACTGTCCACTGTCCATGGTTTTCTAAAACGTACTGTCCACTGTTTATGGGTGTTTAAAACATACTGTCCACTGTCCATGGTGTCTAAACATACAGTCCACTGTTCACAAGTTCTAAAACATACTTGTCCACTGTCCATGGGTGTCAAAACTACTGTCACTGTCCATGGGTGTCTAAAACTTTGTCCATGTCCTGGTTTTCTAAAACGTACTGTCCACTGTTAGGGTGTTTAAAACATACTGTCCACTGTCCATGGGTGTCTAAAACATACTGTCACTGTTCACAGTTTTCTAAAACATACTGTCCACTGTCCCATGGTTGTCTAAACATATGGTCCACTGTCCATGGTTGTCTAAAACATACTGTTACTGTCCATGGGTGTCTAAAACATACTGTCTACTGTCCATGGGTGTCTAAAACATACTGTCCACTGTTCACAATTTTCTAAAACATACTGTCCACTGTCCATGGTTGTCTAAAACATATGGTCCACTGTCCATGGTTGTCTAAAACATACTGTCCACTATCCATGGTTTTCTAAAACGTACTGTCCACTGTTTATGGGTGTTTAAAACATACTGTCCACTGTTATGGGTGTTAAAACATACTGTCCACTGTTTATGGGTGTTTAAAACATACTGTCCACTGTCCATGGGTGTCTAAAACATACAGTCCATGTTACAAGTTTCTAAAACATACTGTCCACTGTCCATGGTTGTCTAAAACATATGGTCCACTGTCCATGGTGTCTAAACATACTGTCTACTGTCCATGGGTGTCTAAAAAACTGTCTACTGTCATGGGTGTCTAAAACATTGTCCAGTGTCTATGGCTGTTTAAAACATACTGTCCACTGTCCATGGGTGTCTAAAAAATACTGTCCATGGGTGTCTAAAATATAATGTTCACTGTCCATGGGTTTATTAACCACACTTTCACTGTTCACGGTTGTCTAAAACATACTGTCCACTATCCAGGGTGTCTTAAACATACTGTCCACTGACCATGGGTGTCTAAAACATACTGTCCACTGTCCATGGTTTTCTAAAATGTACTGTCCACTGTTATGGGTTCTAAAACATACTGTCCACTGTCCATGGTTGTCTAAAACATATGGTCCACTGTCCATGGTTGTCTAAAACATACTGTCCAGTGTCTATGGGTGTTTAAACATACGTCCACTGTTCACAATTTTTTAAAACACACTGTCCACTGTCTATGGTTGTCTAAAACATACTCTCCACTGTTTACAGTTTTCAAAACACACTGTCCACTGTCAGGGTGTCTAAAACATACTGTCCACTGTTAACGGTTGTAAAACACACTGTCCACGTCCATGGTTGTCTAAAAACATATGGTTCACTGTCCATGGGTGTCTAAAACATACTCTTTACTGTTTATGGGTGTCTAAAACATATTGTCCACTGTCCATGGTTGTCTAAAACATACGGTCCACGGTCCATGGTTGTCTAAAAACATATGGTTCACTGTCCATGGTTGTCTAAAACATACTCTTTACTGTTTATGGGTGTCTAAAATATAATGTTCACTGTCCATGGGTTTATAAACCACACTTTCCACTGTTTACGGTTGTCTAAACATACTGTCCACTATCCATGGGTGTCTTAAACATACTGTCCACTGACCATGGGTGTCTAAAACATACTGTCCACTGTCCATGGTTTTCTAAAATGTACTGTCCACTGTTTATGGGTGTCTAAAACATACTGTCCACTGTCCATGAGTGTCTAAAACATATTGTCCACTGTCCATATTTGTCTAAAACATATGGTCCACTGTCCATGGTTGTCTAAAACATACTGTCTACTGTCCATGGGTGCCTAAAACATACTGTCTACTGTCCATGGGTGTCTAAAACATACTGTCCAGTGTCTATGGGTGTTTAAAACATACTGTCCACTGTTCACAATTTTTTTAAAACACACTGTCCACTGTCTATGGTTGTCTAAAACATACTCTCCACTGTCAATGGTTGTCTAAAACACACTGTCCACGGTCCATGGTTGTCTAAAACATACTGTCCACTGTCAATGGTTGTCTAAAACACACTGTCCACGGTCCATGGTTGTCTAAAAACATATGGTTCACTGTCCATGGGTGTCTAAAACATACTTTCCACTGTTAACGGTTGTCTAAAACACACTGTCCACGGTCCATGGTTGTTTAAAAACATATGGTTCACTGTCATGGGTGTCTAAAACATACTCTTTACTGTTTATGGGTGTCTAAAACATATTGTCCACCCTCCATGGTTGTCTAAAACATACGGTCCACTGTCCATGGGTGCTAAAACATATGGTCCACTGTCCATGGGTGTCAAAACATATGTCCACTGTTACAGTTGTCTAAAACACACTGTCCATTGTCCTTTGTTGTCTAAAACAACGGTTCACTGTCCATGGGTTATAAAACATACTCCACTGTTCACGGTTGTCTATAACCTTCTGTCCACTGTCCATGGTTGTCTAAAACTACTGTCCACATCCATGGGTGTCCTAAACATACTGTCCACTGTCCATCGGTGTCAAAAACATACTCTCCACAGTTTACAGTTGTCTAAAACACACTGTCCACTGTCCTTGGTGTCTAAAACATATGGTTCACTGTCCATGGGTGTCTAAAACATACTGTCCATGGTTGTCTAAAAATATATGTTCACTGTCCATGGGTTATAAACCATACTTTCCACTGTTCACAGTGTCTAAAACATTTTGTCCACTGTCCATTGTTGTCTAAAACATACTGTCCACTGACCATGGTAGTCTAAAACATACTGTCTACTGTCCATGGTTTTCTAAAACGTACTGTCCACTGTCCATGGGTGTCTAAAACATATTGTCCACTGTCCATATTTGTCTAAAACATACTGTCCACTGTCCATGTTGTCAAAACATATGTCCATGTCCATGGTTTTCTAAAACATACTGTCCACTGTCCATGGGTGTCTAAAAAAATCAGTCCACTGTCCATGGGTGTCAAAACATATTGTCACTGTCCATGGTTGTCTAAAACATATGGTCCACTGTCCATGGTTGTCTAAAACATATGGTCCATGTCCATGGTTGTTCTAAAACATACTGTCTACTGTCCATGGGTGTCAAACATACTCTCCACTGTTTGGTTTTCTAAAACACACTGTTCACTGTCCATGGGTGTCTAAAACATACTGTCCACTGTACGGTTGTCTAAAAACACACTTTCCACGGCATGGTTGTCTAAAAACATACGGTTCACTGTCCGGTGTCTTAAACATAATGTTCACTGTCCATGGGTTTATAAAACTAGTCCACTTCCCGTCCATGGGTGTCTAAAACATACTGTCCACTGTCCATGGTTGTCTAAAACATACTGTCCACTGTCTATGGGTGTCTAAAACATACTATCCACTGTCCATGTTCAATGGTTGTCTCAAACATACTGTCCACTGTCCATGGGTGTCTAAAACATACTGTCCATGGGTGTCTAAAACATACTGTCCACTGTCCATGGTTGTCTAAAACATACTGTCCACTGTCTAGGGTGTCTAAAACATAACTATCCACTGTCCATGTTCATGGTTGTCTCAAACATACTGTCCACTGTCCATTGTTGTCTAAAACATCTGTCCACTGTCCATGGTCCATGGTTGTCTCAAACATACTATCCACTGTCCATGGTGTCTAAAAACTACTGTCCACTGTCCATGGGAGTCTAAAAACATACTGCCCACTGTCATGGTTGTCTAAAACGTACTGTCCACTGTCCATGGGTGTCTAAAACATACTGTTCACTGTCATGGGTGTCTAAAACATACTGTCCACTGTCCATGGTTGTCTAAAACATACTGTCCACTGTCCATGGGTGTCTAAAACATACTGTCCACTGTCCATGGTTGTCTAACATAAGTCCACTGTCATGGGTGTCTAATACATATTATCCACTGTTCATGGGTGTCTTAAACATACTGTACACTGTCCATGGTTGTCTAAAAAAATACGTCCTTTGTCCATGGGTGTCTAAAACATACTGTCCATGGGTGTCTTAACTTACTGTCCACTGCCATGGTGTCTTAAACATACGGTCCACTGTCCATGGTTGTCTAAACCTACTGTCCACTGTTCATGGGTGTCTAATACATACTGTCCACTGTCCATGGTTGTTGAAACATACTGTCCACTGTCAATGAGTGTCTAAAACATATTGTCCACTTTCATGGGTGTCTAAAACTTACTGTCCATGTCATGGTCAGGTATTAGACACCCATGAACAGTGGACAATATGTTTTAGACAACCATGAACCATGGACAGTGGACAGTAAGTTTTAGACACCCATGAACAGTGGACAATATGTTTTAGACAACCCTGGACCAGTGGACAGTATTTTAAGACAAACCCATGACATTGGACAGTAAGTTTTAGACACCCATGAACAGTGGACAATATGTTTTAGACACTCATTGACAGTGGACAGTATGTTTCAGACAACCATGGACAGTGGACAGTATGTATTAGACACCCATGAACAGTGGACAATATGTTTTAGACAACCATGGACAGTGGACAGTATGTTTTAGACACCCATGGACAGTGGACAGTATGTTTTAGACAACCATGGACAGTGGACAGTATGTTTTAGACACCCATGGACAGTGAACAGTATGTTTTAGACACCCATGGACAGTGGACAGTACGTTTTAGACAACCATGGACAGTGGGCAGTATGTTTTAGACTCCCATGGACAGTGGACAGTATGTTTTAGACACCCATGGACAGTGGATAGTATGTTTGAGACAACCATGGACCATGGACAGTGGACAGTATGTTTTAGACAACAATGGACAGTGGACAGTATGTTTGAGACAACCATGGAACATGGACAGTGGATAGTATGTTTTAGACACCCATAGACAGTGGACAGTATGTTTTAGACAACCATGGACAGTGGACAGTATGTTTTAGACACCCATGGACAGTGGACAGTATGTTTTATAAACCCATGGACAGTGAACATTATGTTTAAGACACCCATGGACAGTGAACCGTATGTTTTTAGACAACCATGGACCGTGGAAAGTGTGTTTTAGACAACCGTTAACAGTGGACAGTATGTTTTAGACACCCATGGACAGTGAACAGTGTGTTTTAGAAAACCGTAAACAGTGGAGAGTATGTTTTAGACACCCATGGACAGTAGACAGTATGTTTTAGACAACCATGGACAGTGGACCATATGTTTTAGACAACCATGGACAGTGGACCATATGTTTTAGACAACCATGGACAGTGGACAATATGTTTTTGACACCCATGGACAGTGGACTGTATGTTTTAGACACCCATGGACAGTGGACAGTATGTTTTAGAAAACCATGGACAGTGGACCATATGTTTTAGACAACCATGGACAGTGGACAGTATGTTTTAGACAAATATGGACAGTGGACAATATGTTTTAGACACCCATGGACAGTGGACAGTACGTTTTAGAAAACCATGGACAGTAGACAGTATGTTTTAGACTACCATGGTCAGTGGACAGTATGTTTAAGACAACAATGGACAGTGGACAAAATGTTTTAGACAACTGTGAACAGTGGAAAGTATGGTTTATAAACCCATGGACAGTGAACATTATATTTTAGACAACCATGGACAGTATGTTTTAGACACCCATGGACAGTGAACCATATGTTTTAGACAACCAAGGACAGTGGACAGTGTGTTTTAGACAACTGTAAACTGTGGAGAGTATGTTTTTGACACCGATGGACAGTGGACAGTATGTTTAGGACACCCATGGATAGTGGACAGTATGTTTTAGACAACCATGGACAGTGGACAGAATGTTATAGACAACCGTGAACAGTGGAAAGTATGTTTTATAAACCCATGGACAGTGAACCGTATGTTTTAGACAACAAAGGACAATGGACAGTGTGTTTTAGACAACTGTAAACAGTGGACAGTATGTTTTGACACCCATGGACAGTGGACCATATGTTTTAGACACCCATGGACAGTGGACCGTATGTTTTAGACAACCATGGACAGTGGACAATATGTTTTAGACACCCATAAACAGTAAAGAGTATGTTTTAGACACCCATGGACAGTGAACCATATGTTTTTAAACAACCATGGACCGTGGACAGTGTGTTTTAGACAACCGTTGACAGTGGACAGTATGTTTTAGACACCCATGGACAGTGGACAGTGTGTTTTAGAAAACCGTAAACAGTGGAGAGTATGTTTTAGACAACCATAGACAGTGGACAGTGTGTTTTAAAAAAATTGTGAACAGTGGACAGTATGTTTTAAACACCCATAGACACTGGACAGTATGTTTTAGACACCCATGGACAGTAGACAGTATGTTTTAGACACCCATGGACAGTAGACAGTATGTTTTAGACAACCATGGACAGTGGACCATATGTTTTAGACAACCATGGAGAGTGGACAGTATGTTTTAGACAACTATGGACAGTGGACAATATGTTTTAGACACTCATGGACAGTGGACAGTACATTTTAGAAAACCATGGACAGTGGACAGTATGTTTTAGACACCCATGGTCAGTGGACAGTATGTTTAAGACACCCATGGATAGTGGACAGTATGTTTTAGACAACCGTGAACAGTGGAAAGTGTGGTTTATAAACCCATGGACAGTGAACATTATATTTTAGACACCCATAAACAGTAAAGAGTATGTTTTAGACAGGAGGGCTGACCTAACACTGGCTGGTGAATTGGAGGGCTGACCTAACAGTTGCGCTGAACTGGAGGGCTGAATTAACAGTGGCTGATGAACTGGAGGGCTGAATTAATAGCAGCTGGTAAAATGGAGGGCTGACCTAACCGTGGTGGTGTGACTGGAGGGCTGAGTAAACGTGGCTGGTGACTGGAGGTCTGATTTAACAGTGACTAGCCAGTTTAACAGCCACTGTTAAGACAGCCCAGCCAGTGTAAATTCAGCTTTCATGTTAAACAGCCCACTAACCCCTACCCCCACAAACCATGTCAACCCATAAGTCACACCCATTTTTGTGAAAATATAGGCAGCTTTTAACTTTGTCTTGAGCTAGGTCTGGCGCCCCTGGGTTCCAGGCAATAGAGGTGGTGATTGATGTTTATGTTTCATTGATGATGAGTCCTAGGTCAGGTTCTTTGTTGGCCATGTTCTGGTCATGTTGAGAGTGGTACCTTTCTGGTCATGTGAGAGATAGGGTTGGGATGGGTGGTGTTTTTTTCTTATATAATTGGCTAGAGAGTGCTAATGTAATGGGTTTTGTGTCTAGGCCACACACTGCCACCCCGGGCTGATTTAAGAGAGAAGAAGAGAAAGGGTTGTGGGTGTTATCAATTCACTAGAGATAAGATAGGGAGTAAATGTCAAGCTGGAAAAGAGCTACAAATACAATCCACTTTACCAAAATACAGTTAGATGGGAAATGTCGTGCAAAGAAGGACCATATTTGGTCAATGTTTTCAAGGACATGTCCACCCCTCTAACAATCTTTTAAACCACAAAAGGGATAAATCTCCTGCAACCCGATATACCTCGCGTTCCCAAATAAAGACATTCACCCAGCTATTGCATGTTATTGTCCGTGATGTTACTGTCTCTATTACACTGTTAATTTTGACCAAACGCTATCATGTTTAACCCTCCAGTATCCCTAGACCAACCAAAGTTTATTGTAGTTTATACAACAACCTACAAACTACAAACTATGACTCCAATCCAACCAATCACACCGGTGAATTGATTATGCTGGCTGGAAATAAACTGCAAGACAGTTTTTGTTTTTTTTCAATTCACTTATTTAACTGACATATTAATACATTAAAAATTATCTTTGTAGTTTATCTACTGAACACCTGATAACACTTATAACACAACTCCGACACAAGTCTAAAAATGTAGTTATAACAAGATAGCATATGTATTACATAGTTCTGACATTGCGTATTTATACTAATGCATCAATACTAAGGTAACCGAAGCCATACTAATACATATTAGTTTATTTAAACCAGGCAGACTTTCTTAGAGTGGCAAAGATCCACAGAGCTTACACATCAGAAGTTTATTATGCTAATACCGTAGTAAATAATTATTTCCATTCCATACCCCATCTCCAAGAGTATAAGCTTCTAACCCTCTGAAGATTAACTTTCGTCCTTACACACTCATAGCTCCAAACATTGTCATTGGTGGGTGGCCATCTTCCCCATATTGGTCAAATTTCCCTACAACACCCAGGTTATATATATAAAGAAGATTTAAAAAAAGGGAGTTTTTAAATCTATCAGGCCTTGCAGAGATATCTCTATACAAAACAATTGGTCTAAATGTGGTAATACTGGGGCCAGGAGTTCTGGTCAACATGCGCACATGCTTACAAGACTACAAGGATTAAGAGATGTACTGGCAGGAACATGTAGTTCTTAGATACAGAACCTACTTCTTGAATGCATATAAGTGTAACCTACTGGGGTAGTACCTACGCTGAATAGGTATCTTGGGTGTTGTGAGGATTAAAGCATTCACATTAAGGGTCGAAAAATGTGGGTTCATTTTCCCTTAAAGGTGAGCTGATGAGAAGATGTTTTATAAAACACTTTGGACATTTAATAGAAACGAATAAAAACATGAAAAGAATATTGAGAAACCTAGTTATAAAATGTTAAAAATTTTCATCAAATTTATGCTGCATCGGCATCATTTAGAACACTAATCTAAAATTATGAAGCATCTGGTGTAAATTTAGACACTGCCGTCATATTCCGCTCAAGCCAAAATTTTCAGCTGCAGTTTAAAATTTTGCTTATTTAGAAATGGGCTCAGTATGTTAAAAATGTGCTGCACCATAAGAGGGTCAGAAACAATGTACCAATTCATGAACAACCCCCCATCACAATTCAATCCTTTGGGATATTTAATGGAAAGATGAAATAGAGCAATAAAATAATAGATGGTATAAAAATGCCCCAAACCTCTCAAGCAAAACTATACAGTGTAAATGATATATAGACGTTATGTGTTATAGCAAGTTCTATGTTGTTTTTGTAAAATGGATAACCAGATAATTACTGTCCAATAAAGATGGATATGATCAATATTGGATATTATTTTATTTAATACTATAAAGATATTAGTTATTTTCTGAGAGACGAAGAGGCAAGTAGACTCATTTTTAAAAATGCATTTCGTGACTCGATTTGTTTTTACAGTTGGCAACCGTATACGACTCAAAAATAATAATGTGTACCCAAATTGAGTAAATCTACAAGAGCTTGAATTCATTTTTAAATCCGGAAAAAATGCAAGAAATAGAGATGGCCAAACTTTGTTTCGTTTTCAGATTTGCTGAATTTAAAAAAAAAAAAAAAAAAAAAAAAAATCATCAAGTGGGCCCAATTAATCAAGTCGAGTTAAAAAATCCTGAATAATCGTAAATATCAATGGTAACTTACTGGGAAATGGTACCACTGGGAAATGTACCTTACTGGGAAATGGTACCTTACTGGGAAACGGTACCTTACTGGGAAACGGTACCTTACTGGGATATGGTACCTTACTGGGAACGGTACCTTACTGGGAAATGGTACCTTAATGGGAAATGGACCTTACTGGAAATGGTACCTTATTGGGAAGGTACCTTACTGGGAAATGGTACCTTACTGGGAATGGTACCTTATGGGAAA
The DNA here is from genome assembly GCA_019447015.1 of Hymenochirus boettgeri. Taxonomy (NCBI): domain Eukaryota; kingdom Metazoa; phylum Chordata; class Amphibia; order Anura; family Pipidae; genus Hymenochirus; species Hymenochirus boettgeri. The sequence goes on from CM033472.1 coordinate 12,318,555, forward strand.
CGGTACCTTACTGGGAACTATTTTGCCCATCTATCAATGGGCAAAATATTTAAAAAAACAAACCACACACTGGAAACTTGTGCTTCCCCTTTTAGCATTCACGTTGTATTTTCGAGATTTCTAAAAAGTAAAAAAAAATTAAATTCAAAATTTGTTAAAATATCAAAAATGTTTGATTTTAAATTTAAAAACATTTGAACGTTTGAGATTGAGAAAACAATAAGGGGTAAGACATGCTAGGCACACCAGTCTTGATGGTGAAAAAACTTCTTTTAATGGTAACGTTTCGGAACCAGTTGGGTTCCTTCCTCCGACCAAACCCCTCCTTTGTTGTTTTCGAAAACATGTGCACCCGGTGCTTCTGTGAATCTGCTTTGGGTTCAGGTTCAGGTTCTAGTAGGAATGTTTATAGAAGAAAACAAAATATTCAATAATTTAATTGTTTTTATTATTTTTTCTTTTTTTTCCAGCTCAACTCAGCTACTTTTTTTTGAATTATTTAGATCTTAAGGGTATGCCCACCCTCAATCTAAATTTTGATATGTTGCAGGGAATTCTATAAACCTGACCATGAGTTTCATTGAACTCCCCAAATAGATATCCCCAAATGTACTTACCAGCCTTCATTCCCTGCTGCCTCCTCCGTGCGATGCCTAACCAATCACAGAAGCGGATGCTGGTTGCCCCCCGTCTTGACTTCCATGAACAGAAAAGGCACGGAAGTTAAACAGAAGGCAGCGGGGAATAAAGGCTGGTAAGTACATTTGGGGATAGCTGTGAGAGCTATAAACTTCGCAAGGTCAAGGTTTATGGCAATTCCCTGCAACAAAATTCAGTTTGGGGGCGGACATACCGTTTAACTCGAAACAATCTGTTCTCACTGAGTATCACAATAGAGTAATTTTCTCCTATGGCTTTATTTATGATAAGTGAACTATCTAGGTAAAATGAATAGAGCTTCTTTCAGGAAAATGGGAGGAAAGGATAAGTATTGTGTGCAGCTAAAGAAGAAGACTCTCCTAGAATAGAAATACCAACTTCTTACTTAAAACGCAAAGAAAGATAGACAACAAATTCATCATTAGCTCTTTGTTGTGTCTTCTCAGTTATATGTCACTGGTCTCAGATAGACTATGACATATTTCTTGGGGCCCTATTTGTAAAGGCGTAGTATCACTGAAAAGTGTTAAACCAAGCGTTAAACCAATTGTTCATTTCCAATTTGTTTAGTGGTTGTTAATTTACAATTAGTGATCGTAGATTTATGATCCCCATGGAATACCATTGCGGTACTTTACTGTTGCATGGTTTCTTGACCACGTTGTTTCGGGCTGTGTATCCGCGTGGGCGTTCGCTGCCGCTTCGTCTTTTTGTTCGTGTTTGTCTAAGGTAAACTGGAGTGTAGTACACTTGACCAAAACGTATCTATCTAAACACAACACAACGCAAACGATTCGGCTTTCCTCTGGATATATTTTTAGTATTTAAAATTTCAAAGTGGTCACATATTATGTGGAGCCACAATAGACATCAACATATCAAAGAATTTAATCATTTTCCGCATGGCATCATAAAACAATCGTTTGACATGTTTGTGTCAACGAATTTCTGTCTAGCGTGTAAACTTTTTCTTTCCTTGTACATGCGTCTTAAATAGTAACCGTCCAATAAAACATCTCTAGCCTATTAGAGTCCATTACAGGCAAAGAAAGTTCACAACCTTTCCCAAAGACAAAGTGTCATGAGGTGTGGCCAGTGGATGATATGTGTACAATGGCTCAAGGGGTACTGAAAAGCAAGCAGAATGGTGGCATTGACAGTGGGAATGTTTTCAAATGGAGGATTTTAAAATAAAGTGGGTTAAGTTCTCCTTTCTTAAAATTTGCTCCTTCTTTTGGACAGCCCCACTTGGACCATGGGAAACCAGAAGAAAGTGATGGGAATTATTGGATTAGTTTTAAGGTCTTTGTTAACATTGCAGTTAAAAATATAACGGTGAAAGCGTGGAAGGGAACCTTTAAGGAAAGAAAAATTCCTCCCCTGTTTTATCATTCCTTAGAACAAGCAGCTGACAGACATCACAGTACAGTTCAGTTCTTGTTGCTGTTGACAATTTTCTTTTCTTTAAACATCTCGCCCTATTGAGGGCATTCATTGTTTCTGCTTAAGAAGTAAATTCCACTCTAATTCACATTGTACGCTTTGACAGCTACTGGCCTAGGTAGTGAAGATGAAAAAAAAAAACAGGTTTCTTTGCAAAAATAAATAGGAAAGTCAGATCAAATAGGAGGTGAGTGTTGATATGTTTTTTTCCAGTCTCGGAGCCAACAATGTTCTTGCAAGTGTTTGTTTTGACCACTGAAATCTAAAATTGAACAGAAGTTCAAAACAAAAATGTGTGTCTAGTTGACTAATGTAAAAATGGAATAAATAAATGACTAAAGCAGTAAGAATAAATCCTCACCAAGATGAAAATGTAGCATAAAGCATGGACAGTGGACAGGATGTTTTAGACACCCATGGTCAGTGGACAGTAGGGTTTTAGAACCCATGGACAGTGGACAGGTAATGTTTTAGACATCCATGGACAGTGGACAGGTAGGTTTTAGACAACCATGGACAGTGGACAGTAGTTTTAGACACCCATGGACAGTGGACAGTTAGTTTTAGACACCATGGTAAGTGGACAGTATGTTTTAGACATCCATGGACAGTGGACAGTAGGTTTTAGACAACCATGGACAGTGGACAGTAATTAAGACCACCCATGGACAGTGGACAGTATGTTTTAGACACCCAGGACAGTATTTTTTAGACACCCATGACAAAGGACAAGTATGTTTTAGACAACCATGGAACAATGTGTTACAGGTTATGTTTAGAAACCCATGAACAGTGGACTTAATATGGAATTCCATGGTTGTCTAAAACATATTGTCCACTGTTCATGGGTGTCTAATACATATTATCCACTGTTCATGGGTGTCTTAAACATACTGTACACTGTCCATGGTTGTCTAAAACATACTGTCCTTTGTCCATGGGTGTCTAAAACATACTGTCCATGGGTGTCTCTGTCCTGGTTTTCTAAAACATACTGTGCCCACTGTCCCTGGTGTCTATAAACATACAGTCCACTGTCCAGGGGTGTCAAAACATATTGTCCACTGTCCATGGTTGTCTAAAACATATGGTCCACTGCCTGCCATGTTTGTCTAAAACATATGTCCACTGTCCATGGTTGTCTAAAACATACTGTCTACTGTCCATGGGTGTCTAAAACATACTCTCCACTGTTTACGGTTTTCTAAAACACACTGTTCACGTCCATGGGTTTCTAAAACATACTGTCCCACTGTTAACGGTTGTCTAAAACACACTTTCCACAGGTCCATGGTGTCTAAAAACATACGGTTCACTGTCCATGGGTGTCTTAAACATAATGTTCACTGTCCATGGGTTTATAAACATACTGTCCACTGTCCATGGGTGTCTAAAACATACTGTCCACTGTCCATGTGTCTAAACATACGTCCACTGTCTATGGGTGTCTAAAACATACTATCACCACTGTCCTTTTCCATGGTTGTCTCAAACATACTGTCCACTGTCCTGGGTGTCTAAAACATACTGTCCATGGGTGTCTAAAACACTTCCACTGTCCATGGTTGTCTAAAACATACTGTCCACTGTCTATGGGTGTCTAAAACTACTATCCACTGTCCATGTTCCATGGTTGTCTCAAACATACTGTCCACTGTCCATTGTTGTCTAAAACATACTGTCCACTGTCCATGGTCCATGGTTGTCTCAAACATACTATCCACTGTCCATGGGTGTCTAAAAACATCTGCCACGGTCCATGAGTCTAAAACATACTGCCCACTGTCCATGGTTGTCTAAAACGTACTGTCCACTGTCCATGGGTGTCTAAAACATACTGTTCACTGTCCATGGGTGTCTAAAACATACTGTCGTCCACTGTCCATGGTTGTCTAAACAATACTGTCCACTGTCCATGGGTGTCTAAAACATACTGTCCACTGTCCATGGTTGTCTAAAACATATTGTCCACTGTTCATGGTGTCTAATACATATATCCACTGTTCATGGGTGTCTTAAACATACTGTACACTGTCCATGGTTGTCTAAAACATACTGTCCTTTGTCCATGGGTGTCTAAAACATACTGTCCATGGGTGTCTTACTTACTGTCCACTGTCCATGGTGTCTAATACTGTCCACTGTCCATGGTTGTCTAAAACCTACTGTCCACTGTTCATGGGTGTCTAATACATACTGTCCACTGTCCATGGTTGTCTGAAACATACTGTCCACTGTCAATGAGTGTCTAAAACATATTGTCCACTGTTCATGGGTGTCTAAAACTTACTGTCCACTGTCCATGGTTCATGGTTGTCTAAAACATATTGTCCACTGTTCATGGGTGTCTAATACATATTATCCACTGTTCATGGGTGTCTTAAACATACTGTACACTGTCCATGGTTGTCTAAAACATACTGTCCTTTGTCCATGGGTGTCTAAAACATACTGTCCATGGGTGTCTAAAACATACTGTCCACTGTCCATGGGTGTCTTAACTTACTGTCCACTGTCCATGGTTGTCTAAAACCTACTGTCCACTGTCCATGGATGTCTAAAACATACTGTCCACTGACCATGGGTGTCTTAAAAACTACTGTCCACTGTCCAGGGGGGTCTTCAAACCTTACTGTCCACTGTCCATGGATGTCTAAAACATACTGTCCACTGTCCATGGATGTCTAAAACCTACTGTCCACTGACCATGGGTGTCTAAAACATACTGTCCACTGTCCATGCTTTATGCTACATTTCATCTTTGGTGAGATTTATTCTTACTTGCTTTAGTCATTTATTTATTCCATTTTTACATTAGTCAACTAGACACATTTTTGTTTGAACTTCTGTTCAATTTTAGATTTCAGTGGTCAAAACAAACACTTGCAAGGAACATTGTTGGCTCCGAGACTGGAAAAAAACATATCAACACTCACCTCCTATTTGATCTGACTTTCCTATTTATTTTTGCAAAGAAACCTGTTTTTTTTTTCATCTTCACTACCTAGGCCAGTAGCTGTCAAAGCGTACAATGTGAATTATGAGTGGAATTTACTTCTTAAGCAGAAACAATGAATGCCCCCAATAGGGCGAGATGTTTAAAGAAAAGGAAATTGTCAAACAGCAAACAAGGAACTGAACTGTGATGGTCTGTCAGCTGCTTGTTCTAAGGAATGATAAACAGGGGAGGAATTTTTCTTTCTCTTAAAGGTTCCCTTCCACGCTTTCACCGTTATATTTTTAACTGCAAATGTTAACAAAGACCTTAAAACTATCCAATAATTCCCATCACTTTCTTCTGGTTTCCCATGGTCCAAGTGGGCTGTCCAGAAAGAAAGGAGCAAATTTTAAGAAAGGAGAACTTAACCCACTTTATTTTTAAAATCCTCCATTTGAAAACATTCCCACTGTCAATGCCACCATTCTGCTTGCTTTTCAGTACCCCTTGAGCCATTGTACACATGATCATCCACTGGCCACACCTCATGACACTTTGTCTTTGGGAAAGGTTGTGAACTTTCTTGCCTGTAATGGACTCTAATAGGCTAGAGATGTTTATTGGACGGTTACCTGATTTAAGACGCATGTACAAGGAAAGAAAAAGTTTAAACAGCGGATGAAAAAAAATCTAGAAAACAAAACATGCAAAAAATGTTTCAAAAGAGATGATAGACAGTTGACTGGTTTAGAGTTAAGGTTAAAATGCCAAGTGACACTATCTGATATGTATAAATAAAGCCTATTCACAAGTGTAGCGATCCAAGTGCCCTATTCGAAAACACGCAGTATCGCAATTTAGCGTTATCGGTAATGTGTAACTGCAGCCGTAACTGTTCTGCCACAGTCGTGCATTTACACCGAGCCTTCGTTAATTAACAAACGTTTGGTCATAGAATACCATGCAACAGTAAAGTACCGCAATGGTATTCCATGGGGATCATAAATCTACGATCACATAATTGTAAATTAACAACCACTAAACAAATTGGAAATGAACAATTGGTTTAACGCTTGGTTTAACACTTTTCAGTGATACTACGCCTTTACAAATAGGGCCCCAAGAAATATGTCATAGTCTACTGAGACCAGTGACATATAACTGAGAAGACACAACAAAGAGCTAATGATGAATTTGTTGTCTATCTTTCTTTGACGTTTTAAGTAAGAAGTTGGTATTTCTATTCTAGGAGAGTCTTCTTCTTTAGCTGCACACAAATACTTATCCTTTCCTCCCATTTTCCTGAAAGAAGCTCTATTCATTTTACCTAGATAGTTCACTTATCATAAATAAAGCCATAGGAGAAAATTACTCTATTGTGATACTCAGTGAGAACAGATTGATTTCGAGTTAAACGGTATGTCCGCCCCCAAACTGAATTTTGTTGCAGGGAATTGCCATAAACCTTGACCTTGCGAAGTTTATAGCTCTCACAGCTATCCCCAAATGTACTTACCAGCCTTTATTCCCCCGCTGCCTTCTGTTTAACTTCCGTGCCTTTTCTGTTCATGGAAGTCAAGACGGGGGGCAACCAGCATCCGCTTCTGTGATTGGTTAAGGCATCGCACGGAGGAGGCAGCAGGGGAATGAAGGCTGGTAAGTACATTTGGGGATATCTATTTGGGGAGTTCAATGAAACTCACATGGTCAAGGTTTATAGAAATTCCCTGCAACATATCAAAATTTAGATTGAGGGTGGGCATACCCTTTAAGATCTAAATAATTCAAAAAAAAAGTAGCTGAGTTGAGCTGGAAAAAAGAAGAAAAAATAATAAAAACAATTAAATTATTGAATATTTTGTTTTCTTCTATAAAACATTCCTACTAGAACCTGAACCTGAACCCAAAGCAGATTTCACAGAAGCACCGGGTGCACAATTGTTTTCGAAAACAACAAAGGAGGGTTTTGTTTGGTCTGAGGAAGGAACCACACTGGTTCCGAAACGTTACCATTAAAAGAAGTTTTTTCACCATCAAGACTGGTGTGCCTAGCATGTCTTACCCCTTATTGTTTTCTCAATCTCAAACGTTCAAAATGTTTTAAATTTAAAAATCAAACATTTTTGATATTTTAACAAATGTTGAATTTAATTTTTTTTTTACTTTTTAGAAATCTCGAAAATACAACGTGAATGCTAAAAGGGGAAGCACAAGTTTCCAGTGTTGGATGTTGTTTTTTTAAATATTTTGCCCATTGATAGATGGGCAAAATAGTTTCCCAGTAAGGTACCGTTTCCCAGTAAGGTACCATTTCCCAGTAAGGTACCGTTTCCCAGTAAGGTACCATTTCCCAGTAAGGTACCATTTTCCAGTAAGGTACCATTTCCCAATAAGGTACCATTTTCCAGTAAGGTACCATTTCCCAGTAAGGTACCATTTCCCAGTAAGGTACCGTTTCCCAGTAAGGTACCATATCCCAGTAAGGTACCGTTTCCCAGTAAGGTACCGTTTCCCAGTAAGGTACCATTTCCCAGTAAGGTATCATTTCCCAGTAAGGTACCATTTCCCAGTAAGGTACCATTGATATTTATACAGATTATTCAGGATGTTTTAACTCGACTTGATTTAATTGGGCCCACTTGATGATTTTCTTTTTTTTTTTTTTTTTTTTAAATTCAGCAAATCTGAAAACGAAACAGAGTTTGGCCATCTCTATTTCTTGCATTTTTTCCGGATTTAAAAATGAATTCAAGCTCTTGTAGATTTACTGAATTTGGGTACACATTATTATTTTTGAGTCGTATACGGTTGCCAACTGTAAAAACAAATCGAGTCACGAAATGCATTTTTAAAAATGAGTCTACTGCCTCTTCGTCTCTCAGAAAAATAACTATAATATCTTTATAGTATTAAATAAAAATAATATCCAATATTGTTCATATCCATCTTTATTGGACAGTAATTATCTGGTTATCCATTTTACATAAACAATCATAGAACTTGCTATAACACATAACCTGCTATATATATCATTTACACTGTATAGTTTTGCTTGTAGAGGTTTGGGGCATTTTTATACCATCTATTAATTTTTATTGCTCATATTTCATCTTTTCCATTAAATATCCCAAAGGGATTGAATTGTGATGGGGGGTTGTTCATGAATTGGTACATTGTTTCTGACCCTCTTATGGTGCAGCACATTTTTGACATACTGAGCCCATTTCTAAATAAGCAAAATTTTAAACTGCAGCTGAAAATTTTGGCTTGAGCTGAATATGACGGCAGTGTTCTAAATTTACACCAGATGCTTCATAATTTTAGATTAGTGTTCTAAAATGATGCCGGATGCAGCATAAATTTGATGAAAATTTTTAACATTTTATAACTAGGTTTCTCAATATTCTTTTCATGTTTTATATCGTTTTCTATTAAATGTCCAAAGTGTTTTATAAAACATCTTCTCATCAGCTCACCTTTAAGGGAAAAATGAAACCCACATTTTTCGACCCTTAATGTGAATGCTTTAATCCTCACAACACCCAAGATACCTATTCAGCGTAAGGTACTACCCCAGTAGGTTACACTTATATGCATTCAAGAAGTAGGTTCTGTATCTAAGGAGGCTAACATGTTCCTGCCAGTACATCTCTTAATCCTTGTAGTCTTGTAAGCATGTGCGCATGTTGACCAGAACTCCTGGCCCCAGTATTAACCACATTTAGACCAATTGTTTTGTATAGAGATATCTCTGCAAGGCCCTGATAAGAATTTAAAAACTCCCTTTTTTTAAATATTCTTTTTATATATACACCTGGGGTGTGTAGGGAAATTTGACCAGATATGGGGAAGATGGGCCACCTCACCAATGACAATGTTTGGAGCTATGAGTGTGAGTAAGGACGAAAGTTAATCTTCAGAGGGTTAGAAGCTTATACTCTTGGAGATGGGGTATGGAATGGAAATAATTATTTACTACGGTATTAGCATAAATAGAACTTCTGATGTGTAAGCTCTGTGGATCTTTGCCACTCTAAAGGAAGTCTGCCTGGTTTAAATAAACTAATATGTATTAGTATGGCTTCGGTTACCTTAGTATTGATGCATAGTAGTATAATACGGCAATGTCAAGAACTATGTAATACATATGCTATCTTGTTATAACTACATTTTTAGACTTTGTGTCAGGAGTTGTGTTATAAGTGTTATCAGGTGTTCAGTAGATAAACATACAAAGATTAATTTTTAATGTATTAATATGTCAGTTAAAATAAAGTGAATTGAAAAAAAAACAAAAACTGTCTTGCAGTTTATTTTCCAGCCAGCATAATCAATTCACCTGTGTGATTGGTTGGATTGGAGTCATAGTTTGTAAGTTTGTGTAGGTTGTGTATTAACTACAATAAACTTTTGGTTGGTCTAGGGATACTGGAGGGGTTAAACATGATAGCGTTTGGTCAAAATTAACAGTGTAATAGAGACAGTAACATCACGGACAATAACATGCAATAGCTGGGTGAAATGTCTTTATTTGGGAACGTCGAGGTAAATATCGGGTTGCAGGAGATTTATCCCTTTTGTAGGTTTAAAAGATTGTTAGAGGGGTGGACATGTCCTTGAAAACATTGACCAAATATGGTCCCTTCTTTGCACGACATTTCCCATCTAACTGTATTTTGGTAAAGTGGATTGTATTTGTATGCTCTTTTCCAGCTTGACATTTACGTCCCTATCTTATCTCTAGTGAATTGATAACACCCACAATCCCTTTCTCTGTCTCCTCTTTGTAAATTTCAGCCCTGGGTTGGCATTTAGTTGTGGCTGCTTAGTTACTATCTATAAATACCCTATTACTATTATGCATTATCTCTTAGCTCATATTTATATAGAAAAAACACCAACCTCTTTATCCTTTCAATCCTCTATCTTATCTTTCACTATATGACCAGAAAGGTACCTTACTTCTTCATTACATTTTTGACCTCAGAACATTTGCTCAACAAATTGAACCTGACCTTTAGGACTTCATTTCATCAATGAAACATATAAACATCTTAATCTATCCATTTCTCTTCTATTGCCTGAACCCAGGGGCGCTTCTAGACCTTTTAGCTTCTAAGACAAATGTTTTAAAGCTGCCTTTTATATTTTCACAAAAAGTGGGTGTGACTTATGGGTTGACATGGTTTGTGGGGGTAGGGGTTAGTGGGCTGTTTAACACTGGAAAGCTGAATTTACACTGGCTGGGCTGTCTTAACAGTGGCTGTTAAACTGGCTAGTCACTGTTAAATCAGACCTCCAGTTCACCAGCCACTGTTTACTCAGCCCTCCAGTTCACCACCAACTGTTAGGTCAGCCCTCCATTTTACCAGCTGCTATTAATTCAGCCCTCCAGTTCATCAGCCACTGTTAATTCAGCCCTCCAGTTCAGCAGACACTGTTAGGTCAGCCCTCCAATTCACCAGCCAGTGTTAGGTCAGCCCTCCAGTTCAACAGCCACTGTTAAATAAGCCCTCCAGTTCACCAGTCAATGTTGATTTAACCACAGTTCCCCTTTAATTTCTGCCAGGACATTTCCATTGTTTCAAACAGGACCCACATTTTCTTGACATTAAGAAAACAGTTGGAAATCTCTGTGGCAGCTTTATTTAGGGACATTGCTGAACTAGCAGTAATCAGAGATCCAGGGATCATCACCAAATCCTTTTCTATTTTGTGGCAACCTTTTCCTTGATACAGTTAAAGGCATGTTAACCCCCACATAGGGTAACGGACTTGAATGTGACCCTAGAGTTTGAGGAGATTCTGTTTTTATATATCTATATCTATATATAAGTCCAGGTATCCTTCGCACTCCCAGCTATAGAATAACACCCGGGTGCTACCGTACAATGTAAAACAGAGCATAAGTCCACGGAGCACTCCGTATATATACTGTAAAACACACTTTATATATATTGTGTTTCCAAAGCACTCTAAAATCTGATTGGTCTACATCAATCTAAAATCCTATTCAATCTGAAATCTGATTGGTCTAGATCAAATTTGAAATCTGACTGCTCCTTATATCTTGGACCATTGAAAAATAACCAGTGTATGATGCTTCCTTTCTGGCTGTGAAAAGTTCAGAGTCAGGTTATGAAGTTCATGTGGCAATAGGCAGATAAAAGAGGAAGACAACATCAGGAAAATATAAAGTCACTAGGGATAAAACAAGGATCAGGAAAATTGGCAGAAATAGTTAAAATGAGCCTAATAATAGTTTATATCATCCTAAACAGCTACTGCCACCTGTGTTTTCATCTGCTTTGACAGCTTTGGCAAGGGGTAGAGGCATACAAATTTACTGAACATGTGCTTCTATGTATTTGGGTCAGTGACCCATTCTGTCAATGGCAGAATTAGATTTCTATACAATGGGTTGAAAGTGGCGTACTGCTAACCCCACAAGGTGTAAGGCTGTGTGCTGGGGGTTAAATAATTAATTGTAAAGGGAAAAACAGGAAAATAGACCCCTTATATAAAGTTCATACAGCTAGTAAATTCAGGTGCAAACAGTAAGAGTAATTAAAACATAACTTTTAATATATATACATTAATATCAGGAACATATACTAAAATCCCATCACAGCAATCAATTGAAAAAATAGTAGTAAGATAAGGCAGAGGAGTGAGGAAAGGAACTGTTTGTCTCTCCAGAGGGTGGGAGCAACCTCTCCACCCTGCTAGCCCTAATTTTGATGCAGGTAGCCCAAGGCACTCACTGCCCTCCTAGTCTAAAGAGAGTTGTGATACCTTTTATTGGCTAACTAGACAACAAAAACAGCAAGCACCAGTGATTAGATGAACAGATGACCTCAACTGTAAAACTGTAAAAACCTCAACTAGTGGGCACAAGGAGATAGCTGGAATAACCTCAACTAGTGGGCACAAGAAGATAGCTGGAATAACCACAACTAGTGGGCAGTATCTGAATTTGTACAGGGTCATTTACATTTTAGATTTAGCTCCTCCTTAATAAATGATGGGGGGATAAGAGAAGATGTACTATGCACCATTGCCTTCCTTTTCGAAGAATCAGTTGCTCGTTTCTTGAGCGCCATGACCATTCAAATCTGAGTGAGTGAAGAGACTTTGTTTGGAATTCACCTGCCTTAATGTACAACAATTCAGGAATGTAACCACAAGCGATAGAGCGAGGAATTATAGGATGTGCTGATATTACCATAAATACTATATAGTACATGAATTTCTATTGCCCTGTATGAATTTAATGTACTGACATTAATTTCTTACGGTCTAAGTCCAAGGAAAAGGAGAGGGCAAACTAAGGTTATTTGTGCTCAGGAAAATGAACAGTACCTAAAGAAGACTTGTTCGATTTGCCTAGAACGCTAGAGTGTGCTTAACAACTTCCCACGATGCTTTGCAGGGCACAACATGCTTAAATAAGAACAGGTCTGTAAACATCGAGTCAGGAATGATAATAAAAAAAAAAGAAAAATGTTCTGAAATAAAGGCTAGCTGAGGATTATGGGAGATGATTTTATTTTTTCTTGGGGGGAGGCAAACAATTTTACTTTGTCATTTAAAGTGAACCTCCCCTTTATAGCTGATTATATTTCATTTAAAGGCACTCCACACAACTAAGATGAATACATCAAAATGCTGGACCTTGTATCACTGGTCTTTGTAAGTGATTCTAAACTAAAGATACACCTATGCAAAATCAGTAAAATATTGACATCTTCAAGCCCGTTTACTCTCACACAGTGGGACAGACATGCGTGTTGAACTGTCCAAACCTGTGTTTTGTTCCACTCTCGGGTTTTCAAAATGCCCCAACATTTGTCAACTTTTTTTTTTTTTTAAATGATCACTGTTCTGTATCTTAAACTTCTGTGTGGTAAAGTGGGGGTTAAATGGTCATTATTCTGGATCTCAAACTCCTGAGTGGTAATATGGGGGTTAAATGGTCATTAGTCTGGATCTCAAACTCCTGAGTGGTAATATGGGGGTTAAATGGTCATTATTCTGGATCTCAAACTCCTGAGTGGTAATATGGGGGTTAAATGGTCATTATTCTGGATCTCAAACTCCTGAGTGGTAATATGGGGGTTAAATGGTCATTATCTGGATCTCAAACCCCTGATGGTAAATGGGGGTTAAATGGTCAATTCTGGATCTCAAACTCCTGAGTGGTAATATGGGGGTTAAATTGTCATTATTCTGGATCTCAAACTCCTGAGTGGTAATATGGGGGTTAAATGGTCATTATCTGGATCTCAAACTCCTGAGTGGTAATATGGGTGGTTAAATGGTCATTATTCTGGATCTCAAACTCCTGATGGTAATATGGGGTTAAATGGTCATTATTCTGGATCTCAAACCTGAGTGGTATATGGGGGTTAAATGGTCATTATTCTGGATCTCAAACTCCTGGTGGTAATATGGGGTTAAATGGTCATTATTCTGGATCTCAAACCCCTGAGTGGTAATATGGGGTTAAATGGTCATTATTCGGATCTCAAACTCCTGAGTGGTAATATGGGGGTTAATAAGGTATATTCTGGATCTCAAACCCTGAGTGTAATATGGGGGTTAAATGGTCATTATTTGGATCTCAAACTCCTGAGTGGTAATATGGGGGTTAAATGGTAATTATTCTGGATCTCAAACTCCTGATGGTAATATGGGGTTAAATGGTCATTATTCTGGATCTCAAACTCCTGATTGGTAATATGGGGGTTAAATGGTCATTATTCTGATCTCAAACCCTGAGTGGTAATATGGGGGTTAAATGGTCATATCTGGATCTCAAAACTCCTGAGTGGTAATAGGGGGTTAATGGTCATTATTCTGGATCTCAAACTCGATTGGTAATATGGGGGTTAATGGCAATGTACTTATCTCAAACTCCTGGGTGGTAATATGGGGGTTAATGGTCATTACTGGATTCAAACTCCTGAGTGGTAATATGGGGGTTAAATGGTCATTATTCTGGATCTCAAACTCCTGAGTGGTAATATGGGGGTTAAATGGTCATTATTCTGGATCTCAACTCCTGAGTGGTTAATATGGGTTAAATGGTCATTATCTGGATCTCAAACTCCTGATTGGTAATATGGGGGTTAATGGTCATATTCTGGATCTCAAACCCTGTTGGTAATGGGGGTTAAATGGTCATTATTCTGGATCTCAAACTCCTGAGTGGTAATATGGGGGTAAATGGTCATTATCTGGATCTCAAACTCCTGAGTGGTAATATGGGGGTTAAATGGTCATTATTCTGGATCTCAAACTCCTGAGTGGTAATATGGGGGTTAAATGGTCATTATTCTGGATCTCAAACTCCTATTGGTAATATGGGTTAAATGGTCATTATTCTGGATCTCAAACCCCTGAGTGGTAATATGGGGTTAAATGGTCATTATTCTGGATCTCAAACTCCGTGATTGGTAATATGGGTTTAAATGGTCATTATTCTGGATCTCAAACCCCTGAGTGGTAATATGGGGGTTAAATGGTCATTATTCTGGATCTCAAACTCCTGAGTGGTAATATGGGGGTTAAATGGTCATTATCTGGATCTCAAACCTGATTGGTAATATGGGGGTTAAATGGTCATTATCGGATCTCAAACTCCTGAGTGGTAATATGGGGGTTATGGTAATTATTCTGGATCTCAAACTCCTGATTGGTAATATGGGTTAAATGGTCATTATTCTGGATCTCAAACTCCTGATTGGTAATATGGGGGTTAAATGGTCATTATTCTGATCTCAAACTCCTGATGGTAATATGGGGGTTAAATGGTCATTATTCTGGATCTCAAACTCCTGAGTGGTAATATGGGGTAAAATGGTCATTATTCTGGATCTCAAACTCCTGATTGGTAATATGGGGTTAATGGACAATGTACTTATCTCAAACTCCTGGGTGGTAATATGGGGGTTAATGGTCATTATCTGGATCTCAAACTCCTGATGGTAATATGGGGGTTAAATGGTCATTATTCTGGATCTCAAACTCCTGAGTGGTAATATGGGGGTTAAATGGTCATTATTCTGGATCTCAAACACCTGAGTGGTAATATGGGGGTTAAATGGACACTGTACTTTATCTCAAACTCCTGGGTGGTAATATGGGGGTTAAATGGTCATTATTCTGGATCTCAAACTCCTGAGTGGTAATAGGGGGGTTAAATGGTCATTATCTGGATCTCAAACTCCTGAGTGGTAATATGGGGTTAAATGGTCATTATTCTGGATCTCAAACTCCTGAGTGGTAATATGGGGGTTAAATGGTCATTATTCTGGATCTCAAACTCCTGATTGGTAATATGAGGGTTAAATGGTCATTATTCTGGATCTCAAACCCCTGAGTGGTAATATGGGGGTTAAATGGTCATTATTCTGGATCTCAAACTCCGGATGGTAATATGGGTTTAAATGGTCATTATTCTGGATCTCAAACCCCTGAGTGGTAATATGGGGGTTAAATGGTCATTATTCTGATCTCAAACTCCTGAGTGGTAATTGGGGGGTTAAATGGTCATTATTCTGGATCTCAAACCCTGATTGGTAATATGGGGGTTAAATGGTCATTATCGGGATCTCAAATCCTGAGTGGTAATATGGGGGTTATGGTAATTATTCTGGATCTCAAACTCCTGATTGGTAATATGAGGTTAAATGGTCATTATTCTGGATCTCAAACTCCTGATTGGTAATATGGGGGTTAAATGGTCATTATTCTGGATCTCAAACTCCTGAGTGGTAATATGGGGGTTAAATGGTCATTATTCTGGATCTCAAACTCCTGAGTGGTAATATGGGTAAAATGGTCATTATTCTGGATCTCAAACTCCTGATTGGTAATATGGGGTTAATGGACAATGTACTTACTCAACTCCTGGGTGGTAATATGGGGGTTAATGGTCATTATCTGGATCTCAAACTCCTGATTGGTAATATGGGGGTTAAATGGTCATTATTCTGGATCTAAACTCCTGAGTGGTAATATGGGGTTAAATGGTCATTATTCGGATCTCAAACTCCTGAGTGGTATATGTGGGTTAAATGGTCATTATTCTGGATTCAAACCTGGTGGTATATGGGGGTTAAATGGACTGTACTTTATCTCAAACTCCTGAGTGGTAATATGGGGGTTAATGGGCAATTTTATTTGAAACTCCTATGTGGTAATGTAGGGTTAATGGTCACTGTTCTGGATCTAATCTGGGGGTTAAATGGTCACTGTACAAATATGTTTGCTTGATATTACTGATAGATTTTACTGTACAGTAATTGTTGTCAGTTGAGTTGAAAACTTGCATTGTGGGGCTACAGAGTCTGGGTCCTATTGTGTGTGGTGGTCCAGGTCCAAATTCTGCATCGGGGGCCTCAGATCTGTAGCTACACCACTGGTTGGATTTGTTTTAAGAGGCAAGTGATAAGTAGTTTTATTTAGCCAGTTCTGGGATGTAAGTCAAGGAACACGTGTTTTAGACCACAGTTCTTCCTTAAGGTTTAATTCTGCACTTCACAATTGTTTACTAAAAGAATGTTTCCCTTAAAAACAAGTCTTTAATTAAATGACAGTGGTCAGAGAAAGCCAAGTAGATACACTTGCATCACGTTAAAGGGGAAGTTCAGTGCAAATACATATACTTTAAAGAATAAAGAGCCGTATTTTCTAATCCTAACAACCTTTACCTGCCCATTCAGCATTTTGTCTGTGTATAAATGGTTACAAAATACTGACTTCCTGTTTGCAGGACCCCTAGTAGAGACCGTTATGGTCTTGCCCTTGACCCAGCGCCTGGGTTGATTCAGTTGCTCAGTAGAGATCTGAGCATCTTTGACCCATTCAACAGCCAATCAGTAGAAACTACTGTTAGGAAAATCCCAGGGCAGTGTGCATTCTGGGAAGAAGAAGAACTGTTACGGAACCTAAAATGTCAGCTCACTAATGTCTACAGCAGGGAATAGCAAGGGGTAGAAATTCAACCAGTTTTTCAAAATAGAAGCGAATATGTACAATAAACAGGTATGTGTGAAATAAATAAGAATTTTAAAAATAATGATATTTTGCACTGAACTTTCCCTTAAAATATTCTTAATGCTTTTATTTCAAATTGATCAGTTTATTGTAACTTCTTGTGACTTGACTAGGTCTACATAATAAATGCACCGTAGTTTGGATACGGTGCACCTGCACCCAGAACTCAGGCTAAGTCTTCCTAAATTGTTGTTACAACGAGACTCTGTATTGCATCATTCAACAAAATGGAAATGCATTGTCAGCTTGGAATAAACATTCTTTTCAGCCTTGACACTTCAATGCCCTTCATTCTCCATTCAAATCTACACGAGGAGAATGCAACTGAAGTTGAAACTCTTATTTTGGTTTCTTCACGTTTTAACCCCTCTTTTTGGAAGATGAAGGCCCACCAGGAAACCAGGAACAGATGGTCCTACTGAATCTTCTTCCTTATTGCAAGGATTTGTTTGAGATTTCCTATAGAATATCTACTGAATGTAATGTTTAAGGTTGAATAGAATGCATCCAATTCCAATCTCAAATTCTGAATTTTGAAAATATTTGCATTTCAGTTCTTAAAAGAAAAAGCTCTGACTGCAGCTTTCTAGTGGAACAGCAATAATCTAGTATAATAAATCCTCACCCTTGACCTTCCTGCCATACTGTGTTTGCTGACCACTTGGAAAAAAAAAATCTGAATTCTGCAACCACTGCTCTGCGTTAAGTGTGATTATTGCTGTACTCAGAATACTGATGAGCTAGCGTTCCAATGCATGGGTTACAGTAAGTTAGAATGTTACCATATCTCAGAGACCGAGGGTGTATGTCTAAAGCTGGTAAATCGATAACTTTAAGCATAAATCTCCAATGTTGTCAATCTCACTTTGCTACTGGTGGATGGAGCTTTTTATATAAAATACAATTATAATGAAGTAATTCTCTTGCTTGCTGAAAAATCCTAGTAATGCATTCATTTAAGTTTTTTACAGTAAAAATAAAATTAAAAGGAGTCATTTGGGCAGTGGTTCTCAAACTTTTTCAGACCATGGCACACTTGTCAATTGAAAAATTTCTCGAGGCACATCTGTGTTCATAAAGATGTAGTTACCAATATTTTATGCACTTTACAGTGTAAATTGTATTCATATCGATTTGTTGCACTATATTGACATATTTATCTCAATATATATTTTTACAGTACAAAATAACAAGTAAAAATATTTCAGCTACTAAAATTCTGAGGCACACCGACAGACCCTTTAAAAAAAACCTTCTATTGGGCATGTATATTTTAATGTTTAAAGGGCATCTATAGTGGTAAAATGAACCTTTTTTTTCTTTCTTTACCATGAGTTCTATAATTCCCCACAACTCCCAGAGTGTCTTCACTTTGTTCAGATTCCCTCTCTGTCCTGAGATACACCAGTTAGAAGAATACGTGATTGCATTCCTGTACTCCTAACTTGTACTGTCAATCAAATCCCTGTGACGTGACCCTCTTCCCTGCTCAAGTCCCTCCCTCCTCCCTGCTCTGTTACAAACATAGAGATCTGACCATTAGCAGGGGGAGAGAGGTAGCTTTGACTGCAGAGATAAGGCTGCACTTGACCCCCCTTCTTGATAGACTTCACTGATTGATGATGGGTCACAAAGAGATATCAGCAGTACACGGAGAGATCCATGTATCCAGGACAGCTTGCTTTCTATTGGCCACTGTGCGTAGGTGTGTTTTTCAGGATGTTGAACTTTTAACTCCTACTACACATGATAAGCTTGTCAGTTAGCCGGAGTTGAGACATGGAGGAGGTAACAGAGGGAGGGGGGAGTGCTACACAGAGATCTGACACCATGGTTAAACAAAGTCACTGACAGAGATAGGATAAAGGCAGCACAGAGTACATGAATTTAACTTTGCAATGGGCCAATGTATTTTTTTTCACTATAGATGCCCTTTAACTGTAGCCCTGTATGAAAAAGTTTCAGTTTTTGCACAGGGATGGGTCAAGTTGAATTTTTGAACCAATGACAACAAGAAGTTGACATCACAGATTTTTTCCCGTGCATGTTCTGTAGGGAATGTAACAGATCAGTTTTTCTCCGTCATTGGATGATCCACAAATTCATTGATGCAGATGTGGTCCAATAACCACACCTGCATCAATGAACACCTCCCTTAATGTACTCTGAGATCAATTGCATACAGTAGGTAAGTATTGTAATGTTTTTAATATACTGTCTGGGCTAACAAATGAACAATAATTTATATGATCACTTCATATAAGGGTTTATCCAGCAATAAACCCTTTAAAATATATAACAAGATATTAAACCATAAAATTAGTTGGAGTAGAACAAAACATTCTAATTAAATTTGTTTCTAAGAGCTATTGGGCTGTGCTTTAAGTGGCAAATATACAGTATCCTCCAATAGAGGATTTCCTGTTAACTTATCTGCTTGGGCTACTTTATTTAAGGAAAACTTGTGCAGATAATTTTTATTCAGTACACATAATAAAGGAATAAGTGAGTGACCCCAAAAAAATATTAATGGAAGATGAAAGTACATTATAACCTTGCTTGGAAGCTCTAGGCACCTTAAGATGAATCAGATAGTAATAAGAAGTTCCCACAAAACTTAATGAACTTTCTGAACTTCGGTAACCCTCAAATTCAGAATTTATGATTTTGGTAACCCTTAAATACAGCAATCGATTTTGGTAACCCTCACATTCAGAATTTTGATTTTGGTAATCCTCGAATATGCAAGTTCATTTCGGTAACTCTCGATTGTGAAGGAAGTTAGTTTTTAAATACGTTTTGGTGATATGTACATGTTCTCCAGACCATTTTCTAGGTTCCTGTGTCATTTACACTAACAAGCTATTTATGCCTTTAATTTGATGGATTTTCGAAAAATTTAAACTGAAACGAAACTCGTCGTCAGCTTGGAACATCTCTATTCATAAATATTCTCTGTGTATGTGTATAAGTAGTCATTGCATCTCTATGCCCTTGTGCAAAGACAAACTTGAATATGGCTGTTAACCTGGTCATCAATTATCATGTACATTGAAAGTAAACTCCAAACGTGTATAATATATGAAACGTGACATCAGCCATTGCAGTTGTGATCATGATCTGTTTTCCCTGCAACAAGGAAAGATTGAAAGGTGCCACCAACACCCAATAAGTGTGAAGGACATTACAAATGATTTAGTCCTTGTGAAAACTTTAAAGTCCCCTGAGTAGAGTCTTAGACTGAAATCTTCACCTGAGGACAGAGGTTGGAGGATGAATGGAGATCATAGATTTTCTGTCAGAAGCATCTATGAGCAACAATAATTCTTCAGCCAAAACCATCCAAAGATATTTTGAGCAACGCATTTGATGAGATCTTTTCTGAAAGCCTGGGGGCCTGGTTACATTTCAGAAGAAACTATCCCATTTGTTCTGAATTCCTTACCACTGTGAAAATATATGGTTCCTCTCTGACCAGATAACTAAACCTCAAAGAGGAAGAATGAACACATTCATCTAATGGAGATGGAGGTGGGGGGGGGTTTGGGGTCCTAGTTCCAAAATAAGTGGTATCAGCCAACCAGTTGCTTGGGCTATATATAAAAATGGACTATAGGAAGAGGATAAAAAAATTAGTTGCTTCTGAATTCACCTGAATATTCCAATAATTTTAATGAGTATATGACTGATCTACAACTATTAAATATTTCATCTCTTTTCTGCAGGATGTAAGATTTTATAGAGATCATCAAACGGAAGGAACATCGAGTAGAGTGAAAACGTCAAGCTATTGACTTGATGATAAATTAGGCAGACATTATGGCCTGTTTTTTCTAACTAGCCTTATACGAGACCTTTACCCCAAAACTGATAAGGCTCACAGCATTGCAGTATACAAACTGGATGATTTCATAAAGTGGACTTATAAGTAGATCCATTTTAAGAAATTAACAGGGAGATTCAATAAAAGTTCTTGGGCCCGATTTACCCAGAGTCACTGGGCAAATATGTGAAGTTAAAGTTGCGCTAACTGGTATGCTACTGTTTAGTGTGACTTTATCTCCATATTAGCGTCAAATGCGCGGGTTACACAAAAAAGGTTGCTCGCAATTCAATAGTCTTAGTACTGGATTTTAATGCCAGCAAATAGCTGGTGTTAAAATTCTGCAGTGGATAAATTCCTTATTGGGAAACACGATATTGAATATAGCGGCCCTTGGTAAATATGCCTGCTTATCGTTAAAAATTGGTGCTAATTTTGCCCGAACCAATCAGATGTTAGCTTTCAAAAGTTAAATAGGATGATGGGGAAAAATTAGCACTATTTTAAATGACAAGAACTTTTATTGAATCTCCATGTAAATGTCTTTCTGGCTCTTATCTCTATAATGAAGTATAGATCACAAAGAAAAGGTAATCTAAAATAAACTTCTAGCAAAAGTAAAAAAAAACATTGTCTTGGCTAACCAAGGGTTGTATGTTGGGGACCCACCCTGTCTACATTTAACTATAGATGAAGAACGTGTTCATTGCATATAGTATTATGGCCACGTTGTTATTTAAGGCCATTACTCTTAACTCCTGTTTCCAGTTACTGTTGCCAATTTGTGTAATATTAAAACTGAAACTCTTAGTACAGCTGTCAGGTCTTCACCCCACCCTCTCCCGAAATGCTAACAGCCTGACACTCTGCCCATCCTTGCTTTTGGCTCTCAGATTCATGGTAATGTAAGTAAATATGTTTTCCTCCTATCCAAATGAGGTGATGTTTAAGGGGAACACTTTCTTAGATGTAATAATTAAAGGGCATCTATACTGAAAAAAAAAATATTTTAAATTGACCATAACTGGAAACTCTAATTCTTCCCAACCACCACTGTATAATTTTTTTGTTGATCTGCTCCCTATTTCTTTAGATATCCAATCTAAAACTTCTTATATTTCAACTGTCAATCAAGTTCCCTGCTCTCAAAAACTATTCTTCTGTGAGTAGTTTTACTGTAGCTGGAATGGTGACAGAGTTTTGAAAGTTGGAATGCTGTATGCTGTGTGCAGGCTTGACAGTTGGTTTGTGGGGGAAAAGTCAGGTCAGATGGAAGTGGGAGTGGTTAAAAGTAGGAGGGGGCAGCATACTGCTCCTAAACAAAATGTGTGCTGGAATGAAAGCATGCAGCAACACACACAAATCAGAGTAAGTGCTACTTACATTTATTCAATTATAGATTAAGATGAGGTAAAGTAATTTTTTCACTATAGTGTCCCTTTAAAGGCATCCTGACAATTAGTCTAATTGTTAATAAAAGAAGAAATGTTTGACACACGGCTAGCTATGACGTTTGATAAATGTGAGATGTTTTGACATTTCAACCTCATAGATTTATCTTTGAAGTCATTTTGGGGGCAATGTTACATATTTTTCTGCTTTACTTACCTGACCACAATCCCACAATGCAGTCACGGGATCCTGGTGAGGTAAGACTTGTGGATTACGTCTCTATTCAATAGGCATTAAGATTCGTGCTACAAGGTGGCGCAAAACTTAGCTTAGCAAAACATTATTGGAAATGGTGCTGCCACCTAAAATTAGTGTAAAACCAGGGCTAGCCGGAAAATGCATTGGGTAGCGTTGGTTTTACACGAATTTGGCTGGATAGCAGCCCTTATTCTATCGTCCTATCTTTTCTGACATGCCCGATCGGGACCAATGAACAACCGATGTCCGTCGCAGCCTCCCGTCCCACACCAGCCGATGTTTTTGGCCGATCAACATCAAAAGTAACGCGAATCTGACGGTCGCCCGAAAATATTGGCTGGTGTGTACCCAGCCTAACAGTAAGTATTAAAGACTGCAGGGTGAGGATGCTTGCTACCTTGTAGTTTATTTTCCAGCCAGCAAGGATTGTGGACAGCCTACCAGGAACAATAAAAATAGTCAGCTGTTTTTAGCGCTTTTTTTTTGTTTGTTTGTTGTTGGTTTTTTTAGCTTGTTCCTAGTTTTACCAGTTTCTAAATTTACCAGTTTTTGTTGTGTATTCTGTTGTGGCTCAGCAGTCTAAAATACAAATTTTAGAAACACACAGCCTATAAGGTCATGGGTTCAAATCCCCAGAATGTTTGTTTTTATTTTTCTACAAAGTTTGATAGGAAATAACCTGCAAAATTTACTTTTGGGGTGTTTTTAGGATGTTACTATCTATGAATTTTATCTGGGTAATAGGACAATGTAAAATATTATTAGTATATAAGTATTATATACTAGTATATAGTATATATGATACTACTATATATACTAGTATATATGATTAGTATATAATATCATATAAATATTATATAATTGAATTGTATGAAAGAATTTACTAACTAGGACTGTTATCTAGGAAATATTATTATTATATTATCATGTTGTATTAAAGGACAACTTCACTCACCAAAGCCACGCTCCTCTGTTGAAAAGTATTCAGGAGAACTTACACCACATTGCCTTCACCCTTGGGTTCACTTTCTAACTCTATATTTACTCACCTACAGTAAAGTTTCTTCTGGTGCTCCATTCCTTAAGTCCGTAGGCGACTCGGCCAATGAAGAGACACACTCTTAAAGAAGAGTGTCTTTTTATTGGCTGGATTGCAAACTTGGAAATGGGAGGGGAGCACTGAAGGAAACTTTAAGTAAATCTAGAGTTAGAAAGAGAACTCAGGGGTGAGGACAATGCAGTTTAGGTCCTCACCCTGGGTGCTACAGATGGCATGGATGGCAGGGTCTAGGTGAGTATAGTTGTCCTTTAAAGACTTTCATAACTATGTCTGTTATCTGTGCAATAGGACAATATTATTATCATTATCATTATTATTAATAATGAAGGACAATATTAGCAATGACTGTTATCTGGGAATAGGACATTGTAGCATATTGTATTATTATTATATTATCATATTGTATGAAGTACTTTACTAACGATGACTGTTATCTGGACAAAGGACATAGTAACATACTGTATTATTGTTAAATTATACTGTATAAAGGACATTACTTACGTTGACTTTTATCAGGGAAATGGGACAATGCAACATATTTAATTATTATTATATTAAGGTATTGTATAAAAGGATTAACTAACTATAAGTGTTATCTGGGAAGTTGGACATTGTAACATATTGGATTATTATTAAATTATCATATTTTATAAAGGACTTTACTAACTATGACTTATCTGGGTAATAGGACATTGTAACATATTGTATTATTATTATATTATCAGATGATATGATGGACTTCACTAACTATGACTGTTATCTTGGTAATAGGACATTGTAACATATTGTATTATTATTATTATATTGTCATGTTGTATGAAGGACTTTATTAACTATGACTGTTATAAGGGAATAGGGATATTTTAACATATTGTATTATTATTATTATATTATTATGTTGTATGAAGAACTTTACTAACTATGACTGTTATATAGGAAAAGGGATATTTAAACATATTGTATTGTTATTATATTGTATGTATAATGTATACATACATACATATTATCATGTTGTATGAGGACTTTACTAACTATGGGGCTCATTTACCCAGAGCCACTATTACTCTGGTTAAATGCTTCTTCCACGATTAATTTGCGAATGTGGGTAAGGGATTTACCCACTGCGGGATTTTAACACCAGCTATTTGCTGTCATTAAATGTGATATTAAATTGCGAGCGCCGGATGCGCGCGGTGATTTTTGCGTAACCCGCGCATCCAATGCTAATATGGAGTTAAAGTCGCGCTAACCGGTAGCGAACTCCATATATTTGTCCAGCGACTGTGGGTAAATGAGGCCCTATGACTGTTATCTGGGAAATAGGACATTGTAGCCCATTGTATTATTGTATTATCTTATTGTATGAAGGACTCTACTAACTATGATTATTATATGGGAAATAGGACGATGGGGAGTTCTATTGCTATATTTAGCATTTTACTGCTGTATTTAGATTATATCTGGATTGTCTCATATTCTACCTATCATACGTTCCACTTATTCCATTCTTTCGTCAGCACAATCACTGCATCTATTCCATGTCTAAAGTATTGAACAATATGATTAAAAACTGATTTGTTAGAACAGTTGGAGGACATTCCGAAACATTTACTGGAATGGAATGGTCAATAGATGTTACAAAGCACAATTAATTCAGTCTACTCATGTGGCTTTTTTCCCAGCCTTTAGATGGGACATAGCTATCAGGACGCAAATGATGAAAGACCAGTAATGAATAGTTGCTTTCCTAAATTCCATTTCAATGCCCTGTTAGTAATGCATGTGGTTTGTGCATTGTCAGAACGACATCAGAAGCAAGAAAGGAAGGAAAACTAAGCACTGACAGTTACAATCGTGCATCTACTGTTAAATTGTGGCAAGTCCTTGAATGTTTGCCCTTGATTATAAAAGAAAGACTTTCATCAACATTATTATTAATTAACCAAAGCTACATTATCACAATGGAAACCTTTTGAGGACCATTTATCCACCTCTGCCATCCTGCTCTATTCCAAATGTAAATGGTTACAGATTGTAAGCTCTTGGACTTGATGCATTAGGTTTCATTGAGCTTTACTTTTGTAACATCTACACACTAAAAATATATAATTACAGTACAGTAAAGGGGAACTGTAGTCTCCACACAAGTAAACTTTTTTAAAAAGTGCACAATCCTACCTAAAATGACTCCACTATCATGCTTCTACTTACGGCAGTTTTTTCTCGCAAGCTCTGTGAGCTGTGATATCACCAGTAGGGATGGACTAGTACTCGAACTCAAACCCAAGTTCAAGTTGAACTTTATGAGTTTGGATGAACTCGAACTATGTCGAACTCTTCGAACTATGAACTCACTTCAACGTATTTTCAATCATTTTCTATAACCTTTGAGGGTTATCAATGGACAAAATCACCGTCCAGTACCGGAGACTTCATGCGATTACTGTTTTGGCATTCCGCATAGTATTTTCAAGATTTCTAGAAATAGATTTTTAAGTTCGAAATTTCTAAAAATATCACAAATATTAGGTTTTTAAATTCAAAAATTCCCAAACCTTCAATAATTATCGAAAACAGCTCCGCGGCCTCGGAGTTATCCTAAAAAGTCAGAAATCCGCAAAGTCCTATCGGATCTGTAAAATCTGCTTCAGAACTGGGTTCGGGTCCATCTCTAATGAAGGGTAAGTAAAACACGTTGAATCTAATTATTGATCTAAATATAGAGTGTCCACCAATAGTGGCCATGAAAAAGCAGCTGAGACTTTAGAGAAATTGAGCTGTATAGCAGCACTGTGTATAAATGTAAATATGTGCACAAGACACATACAGGGTTATTCAATAAAGTTCTTATCGTTCAAAATGGTGCTAATTTTGCCCCAACCAATCAGATGTTAGCTTTCAAATGTTAAATAAGATCTGATTGGTTGGGGAAAAATTAGTAATAACTTTGTTTTAAAGAATCAATGTTTCTTTAGGGTATCATTCAACCTCGTCTATAGCCAAATATCTGTTTGAGAATCATATTGTCATAAAACTTCCCATCTCTCCATTACATTCTTTCCTACAGCCATAGAATTGGTTGATAAAAAATATTATTTCTTATGTACATATTTTATTTTCCTTATCAGCCAACCCAGCAAATGATATTGAATCTCCAAGCTCCCAAAGAGCATCCGACACAAAACGGATATAACATAACTACTTAAGAATAAGAATGCAACAATCAAGATGGTTGTCTTATCAATTCTGGCTAAAAGAAGCTTTTATTCCATCATCCAGTCCTGGAGCCAAAAAACGCAACTGGTTTATTAATCCGTCTTTCTCTGGGTTTCTTGTAAAGTCTTTTCTGTTCTGTCTTCTGTCATACAGCTCACAGCCAAAGTCACTTAGCCAAATGAAGGCTTTGTTCAATTGATTAATAGAAGGGACCATTGAGACTGATGGAACCTTAGCAGCTAGAAGCTCTATCACTTTACGTCTGGACCTTACTCTTTGAAAGATAAAACTTTTTTGGCATCAAATCTGACAGTGTCGTGTTGGTAGATGGTTAAACACAAGAGGTTAGATCAACTAACATATGTTTACAAGAATAAGTGCCCCTTACACAAAACAAATTCGCCTGGTTTTATGTCATTGTCCATTGACTACGTATCATTAAACTAATACAGATCATCTAACCCACCTGTTGTATTCTATAGTGAAAAAGCACTTACTGCTGTATAGTATGTATGGAGACTAGGGGTGAACCTTGAACCTGGGATTCAGCCCAACATTTTGTACGGTGAGTGATATGTACTGGTTTCTATTTGCAGCCTTTCCATCTGGGACAGATACGTTTTCAATCATGACATGTACTAGAGATAAGGATTGTGTTAACATGTGACTACAGAGGAAGCTGTGTCTCCATCCCTTTAAGTGCGGCATGCTCAATGAGAATTATGAGGCTCACTGTGCATCTTGCAATTTGGCCTTGTGCTCCGCAGTCCATAGGCAGACCAAAATCCCTGACAACACACCCATTTGTATAACCTATTGTATTAACTGCAAGAAACATACAGGGAGATTGAATGATTCTTATTGTTAAAAATTGTGCTAATTTTGCCCTAACCAATCAGATGTTAGCTTTCAAATGTTAAAGGAGAACTAAACCCAATTTTTTATACTCCAGAATCTGAAAACAACCCCCCTAAAAACACCATTAAACTATAAAATGCCACTTTAGTAAACTCTGTTAAAGTACATCAAAGCCTGTTAAAAACTGTGTGTATGTGCAGTGTCAGACCACACCTCCTGACCTCAGTCACATGCTTCCTTGCTTTATCTGTCCTGTTAAAGGATTGGCTAGAGATTATTAATAGGTGTGACCAACTGTAACGAGTTTGTGCCATAGTAAAGGACTGAGCATGTGCAGAACATAATGGTCATTGACCAAACTGTGTGATACTAGAATGCTGAGAAGTAAAGCAAGAACCATATATTATTTAGGTAAATTTCCCAGTGCCCATATCAAAATGAGAGGTAAGACACAGATTACTGGTTTTATATCAAGTTGTCCTAACTTCTGGTTCAGTTTTATTCTGCGGCTTTAGTTGCCCTTTAAATAAGATCATATTGGTTGGGGCAAAGTTAGCACTACTTTTAATGATAAGAACTTTTATTGAATCTCCCTGATAAATCGTCCATGTACGCTTATTAAGCCTTCAAATCTGAAAAATATTCAACACACAAATGTTACAATTATAGACAAATTTCCTTTCATATTTGATATGCAGATAATCTGCAATTAATTTTTATATACACAGAGCGTGAAATAAAAATGTTTCTGTAGGCAGTAGGTAAACTATTTCCTACCGCTGTAAACACAGTTATAATCCGTATAAACTCACTCTAAGATTATGCATAACTACATCACAATACAGGCCCGGGTAGACTTCAATTAACTCCCAATCTTGTAGGACAGTTTAAACACCATTGGTATAATAATTTCCTGTGGTTTAGCAATATAGCAATTTAGATTTGTATAGGGTAACTTAACTTCCAAAAAAATACAAAAAAAATTAGATGAAATTCAAAATATATTATTTTTTTGTAGAATTTTTTTAAAAAACTGTTCCAAAATTTTAAAGGACCACTTAATCCCAAATTTTTACTATCCCTTCTAAATGTATTCTTGTATATGAGGACAAGGTTTTCATACCTCCCATTTTGTTGGGAGCTTTAGAAATTTTAGTGTTCAGTTCTCACTCTGCCTGCCTTACTTAAAAGGAAAATATAGGTTAGTGATATCAGACTCCATGACCTGTAATAATATTTTTTTCTTTAAAGTAGGACAGGCAGAGTGAGCATTCCAGAGAGGGCAGTGAGTAACATTTCAAATACTCTTAACTCTTTAATGTAATGTAATCCTTACACAATTATATACAGTATTAAGGGGGGGTCCTTTAATGGACTATTAGGGGAAACCTATGGAATACACAGTATGCATTTATTGCAATGTAAGCTCGTCAGGATTATTACTT
The DNA here is from genome assembly GCA_019447015.1 of Hymenochirus boettgeri. NCBI lineage: Eukaryota > Metazoa > Chordata > Amphibia > Anura > Pipidae > Hymenochirus > Hymenochirus boettgeri. The sequence goes on from CM033472.1 coordinate 12,347,711, forward strand.
TGTTTAGATTTTGCGTGTTCTTCTTTTGCTGCTTAAAATAACCATTGAAAAAAAAGTAAAAATCCAGAGTCCCAACTCATTGCACCTGTAAATTCTGCCCTACGCAGTGCTCCGTGTGTTAAAATAAATGGTTTTTATTTCACTGCAACAAAGGAACAGGTTGAAATAACTTTGCTATTCACGACCCATCGAGCAAATCCATATAGAATCCTTGACTTCTGCTCTCCGGGTATTTATCATCTTGCGCACCTTGAAACAAATCGCAGCATAGATTTAAACTTCCAACTTGCGAGCAGTGCTGATGGCTTTTCAAAGGTCTAGTGAGCTAATCTATCTCCCTGGGATCATCTGACCACATGCACTAAGCACAATTCACCTTCTCTCTGCTTCCTGATAGATCTGTCTGCCCTGCTTGGAACATACACAGTGTTACACTAGATTTGTCGCCCTCCAACACAAAGGGTTAACTGGCTATTTGGGATGTTTAAAGGGAATGTTAAGCACAAAGGCATATGCTTTCAAGATAAATAGGGAAGCTTTTCTAATTTCAATTACTATTATGTGTGCAGTGTCTGTTAACTCAGTCCCTGGGTTGATTCAGTTGCTCTATTGAGATTTGAGCAAGTTTGACCCACCCAACAGCCAATCAGTAGAAATTACTGTTAGTAACATTCCAAGGATGTGGTGCATCATGGGAAGGAGAAAGGCTGCTAGAGAACCAGAAATGTCAGCTCACTACTGACCGCAACAAAGCATAAAAAGAGTATAAAATGAATTAATGTTTTAAAAAATGAAGACAATTTGTAGATTACCTAGCTACATGTAGATAAATAATAAAAAATAGGGATTTTCCCCCTGATAAATTTCACCATTAAGTGTTAATGTAGTAAACATGGCAGTTCCTGCTATTAAAGGACAACTATACTGTAAAAAATTACTTTTTAAGAATGAAAAGTACATGGGGCAAGTAGGTAGGATTGATTATTCCTACCTCCCAATATTGTTTGGTTTAGGAGCTGCTGCCCCTACAGTTTTTCTCTGCCAGGTTAGTGCCCTGGGCCTTCCTGTATTAAAGATAGTACTGAAGCATCCAGGAAGCCTGGCAGAAGCAGTTTTCTTTGTGCTGCCGCTCCTCAGATAAATGATATTGGGAGGTAGAAAGTTCCAATCATTCCTCCTGCCTCAGGTACTTCTCTTTTTAAATATTTTTTTAAAAACGTTATATGCACTATAGTTCTCCTTTAAGCCGAGATACACTACAAAATAATATTCTCTGCACACAATGAAAATTCCCTCTTTTGACTGTTCTTTTGTTGTCGAATTCGTTATAAAGGCATTAATGGAAATAATCCCATCTAATATTAATGTATTTTGGTTGCTATTGTTGATCATCTGTGATCCTTTCCTGCTATCCTACAAGATATTATAGTTTTGCTTTCCCCTCCGGATGGATATTTTACATTGAATTAATCAAAATAAACTAAAATCGCTGTATCTACAGGGACAGGAACTTGACTTGAAGTAGCTGAGATCGTCCTAGAATTATTTATTGTTACGGGACTAACAGCGTGTCACAGAATGGAACAGAAGCTTATAATTGAAACAACCTAATGTTCATTATGTGAGCCCACATTGTGGGGAATTACAGCTTCCTAATGGGGGGGGCGGTCTTTGGATCGAAGAATGTCTGATAAGATGTAGAATGTAAGAATGGAAATAAAATCTGTCAAAAATGATTTCTTGTTCCCTTTCTTGTTGATATGGAGAATTTTATGAAACAGTCTCAGACAATCCCATCAATGGCCGCACATTTAGAGCAGATTTCAAGCTCCGGACTGACGGTGAGAGGTGGTGCACCTCCATTGCTCTTTCCCAATCACATTTTAACTTTGTCCAGCTTCCTACAGGCGTAAAGGAGCCCATGGTACTGCGTCTTACCTGCAGACCTCCCTGCGACATTCCGGACAACCAACCAGATAACATTACTACTGATGTTCCAGTGGTATGTTAAATGGGGGCATGGGTTAGCATAGGTTGGCATGACTTTAATCCTTTGCTTACAACAGCTGTCAGGGGATTTCCTAGAGTTTTTGACACCTGAAACAACTTTTAAATGCCGCCTATCGGCAGGCGGGGAGGCGACACGTGTAGCGGGCGTAGCTTCATCATGGAACATAGGTGTGGCTTGTGGAGGTGGGTATGGTGGGCTGACTTACAATAACTAGGGAATTGGAGGGCTGACAACACTGACTGGAGGGTTGACTTAACACTAATTGGTGGACTGGTGCTGAAATGCAGTATTGCAATTAACTGCTGCCTTTTAAGTGTTCCGCAGGGGCGTGCCCTGAGCAAATGTTTCAGTTTGCTTCATGGTAGGGGCACCTCTGACAGCTGTACAAGTATCGTAAGATACACTCGTGCAGCTGCCGCAAGACATTCACCAGAATCTGCAGGACTGGATTTATGTGACTATTTAATTCCAGCAAATGGCTTTAGATTTACTCAGAGCCCCACAGCCACTGGCAAATCTCCGTTAGGGAGATCTACCCGGCACAGCTGCAGCTCTGTGTAAATCTCCCTAAAAGTATCTAATTGGAGATTTCCGCTGTTGCTTTGTCTCTCTGGTAGACTTTTTTCCTAACCATCAATCAAAACAACAGTTCTGCCAATCATCCAACAAATTTGAATAATCAGAAATAGGCTATTTGCTACTTGTTAGTCGGTATCTTTGACATGCATATAAATAATTTTCTGAACTCTTAGTAAAATCTTTCTAGTTCAAATGTTGGACTTCGCTGTGATTCCCGGGCTAAGATGATACTCAACGCACGTTGGGTATAAATAGAACAAACAGCTGTTTGTGTTCTTGAATCAGGAACGGTGTCGGCAGTCACAGAACGATACAGTACGACAGCAGGTGATGATCCCAATTGCTCAGTCAGCCAAACTGTATAACCGCGCCGCCAAGATCGCAGTACAGGGGGAAAAAAACAGATTTCAATTGAGGCATTACAACCTCTGTTTATGAAACAAGACATTTAGTGGTAAGGGAAATGTATAAGGCGGACAAAAGGAAACACGCAGGCTGGGTAATAGTCCTGCCAGCGTGAAAGCCACCAACGAGACATATACAATAAACATTTCCCTTTGTACCTCTGCTAACGTGGCACAACTATAAATATATAAGAAATTATAGGAGGCGTCAATGTCCTAAATAGCAAACAGAGAGATTTATACTAGGCTGGTACATAGTGAAAATTCTATTTAGTTTCTTATATTGTGCTACAAATTACACAGCGCTTTAACTTTATTTACATCTGGCACTGCCCCCAAGTGATTACAACCTCCATTGCCCTGCGCTGCCTAAATTTTTCGTGGCAGCGCATGGGCAGGGTAGCGCACATGAATCGTACAACATTGCGATTTTGCTGCGTATCGCGATTTATACGCGCTGTCTAGTGGGGCCTAGCCCTAACATGATTGGCAAGAAACTACTAGTAGATGTGACATGCTATAGCAGGTCCTTTGCAGAAGATCAGGAATGAGCATGTGCAAACCATGTGATAATGGAATGCTGGGAAATAAAGCAAATAAGCCCCATGTTTCTCAGTAGTGGTGAAACCCGTTTTTGTAACGAACCTGGTGTAGAATCGGAACTGCTGGTTTTGAACATCCGTGGATGCAGCGTATTTCAAAATTTCCTAAACTGTAAACTTTTTAGCAAAAACCCGAAAATACTATTCGAAACTGTATATCAAAAAATCGAAAATTCTATTGAAAATACGAATTATATAAAATTATATTTCCATTGGTTCCGTAAAACCAATATCGAAACCAACTCTGCAGTTTTGTTCATCTCTATTTCCCAGCATCCAAAGCAAAACGAGAAGTAAGACACAAATTACTGCTTTTATGTCTTGGTGCATTGGTGCCCTGCCTTCTGATTCAGTGTTGCTCCAAAGCTTTATTTATATTTAAACAGTGTTAAAATCAAACATACGAAGCATTATATCTTTTGGAAATGGTATAAATATTTTTAATATTCTACAATATCTACAGCTACTTTGGCTGCAAATTACCTTTTATTTTTACCTGCACTGTGACATTAATTGAAAACCATTGTAATCTGTCACAACAAACATACAGCGAGAGGTTTCTATTCGGTATGTTTAACTTGTAGCATCCAGCAACCGGTACAGTTAGAATCCTGCAGCTTAAGCGGCATGATCAAGCTTTATTTGAGTTTGCGCGTGACCTTTTAAATATTATAATTGATCTTTAGTTGCCCTTTTACAGCACCTTCCTCTATCTTTATATTCCACTTTAATAAATCAATAAAAATGCACTCTTGACAAATGGCGCCTCCATAATATAAGAAAAAGGGATGCTGAACGTTTCGAAATAGATATTTCTTTAAATGTTTTCCCCCGGCGTTGAGTAATGTTGACCTCCCATCATTATTTTGTTCTTTGCGCACAGTTGGGTTAATGATCTACAGTATGATGGAGTAGAGAAGATTCTGCTCCTGTTTAATAAACTGTCACCATTTCCTGTAATATATTGGTGGTCATTAGATCTTGAAATATTGATGTTTGCAATGGCGTGACACTGAAATAGGATGGATTATCTCTAGGTGGACTAGAATGGCACATCAGCGATACACAATGCCTTGGTCCATCTTACCTTCACTTAGTGCATAAAAAAAATCCCAAAAATGTGGGCGTGAACCATGCAATCAAAGCCAAGCATGATGGATCGAGATGCAGTGACTTAAATGTTATGGTACAAAAAGCCATTGATTCACAACCTTACTGAATTTAATTCGATCTTGTGTTCACTTTCTATTCCAGCTCAAAAATATTATCCCAGTGTGAATAGTGAAATATATCAGACAAAAGGCAATATAGTGTATCAGGAACATTTTATAGGTCCTTAAAGGATATTTACACTGGGATATATATATATATATATATATATATATATATTTGCCCATATTCATTGCCCATTACTGGAATCTATAATTCAGCTACCAATAAAGTGACTTAGTATCATAAACTCTTCTGTTATGTGTAGTTTTTCTGTAACTGGAATGGTGACAGTTGGTACGTGATCTGCATGGTGGGAAATTCCCTCTCCCAAAGCTGCCTCTTGAGGGATTACTGAGCATGCTTGCCCTCACGGAGAGTCCGATAGTCTGGCAGGGGGTTGGGGGACTGAGGGACTAGGAGGTTGGGGGACTGAGGGACTGAGTCTGAGTTTTGAGCAAAAGAAGTACTGTATTGAAGTGATTAAGCAGCACAAACACATCAGAATAAAAACATGTATTCATTTATGGATTAAAATGAGCTAAAGCAATTCCTTTAAATGTGTGGCCCACAGCATCCAATCACACATTTGTTTTCTTGGTCAGTAAGAAGACTTTTCTCTATGGGATAATGGTCGATCAGTCATTATACTCACTCCATTAGTCATTGAAACCCCTATATCATACTACATTATACAATATCATGGCACTGAAATTAATATTTTTATGGATATATGTCAATAAGTGGTTACTAACTTGTATACACACACACACACACACACACACACACACATTATAGTTTAATGTAGAGAAGGAAATCAGCTAAAATGCTTTGGAACTCTGAAAAAAATGGTGTTATTGTTCCCTTTAAACAATGAATAACCACATTGCTGAGATTAACAAATGTCATTGTTTTGTTTTGCTAATTGTCTTGTCGCTGCTCCTGTCCTCTTCCTACACTCTTGGGAAAAACGTTTCCCTGATATCCAAATACCAGCTGGATATTAATGCGTATAGAAGGTAAAGTTAGGGCTCTATGGGTATTCCTTATTGATCCAGGCGCATAAATACAGAAAAGGACTAAAATAGAAAATATGCCTTTAATGGCTTTTATTATTATTATTAGTGACTATGAAATTTTAATCCCCCCCCCCCCCAAGCAGGTACAACAACGTAAATATAATCAGAGGGGTATGTATAAATGGTCAGTGTTGAAATGACAACAAAATACCCCATTATAACCTACCCCTGTAGTGGATTTCTATGGGAGGAACTGTAAGATTATAGCCTTATAATCTTACAGTTCCAGGAGGAGAAGGAAACCAGAAGCCACAAAGGGGTAGGTTATAATAAATAATGCACCCCGAACTGTAAATTATAAGGATATTAGAAGTCACCTTGGAGTTCCGGGCCCTTTATAAAAGGTACTCGGCCTGTGGCCTTGTGCTTTTATGTGGTCACTGAACTCCTCGGTGACTTCTAATATCCTTATAATTTACAGTTGGGGGTGCATTATCCACTATATTATCCCCTTTTTTTGAGAATAAAAATTTCTACAAATGTTTAACTCTAAATCTATTTGTTGAAAATATTAGTAGCTGAAAGGCACAAATAAAAATGCAGTTTCAAATTCCTAATAGGACAAAGCACATAAATCTTGAATTTTAATAATCTCAGTCATACTGAATTCACACTATCAACACAATCAAAGTGTTCTAGGAACTTCAAGGAAAATTTAAGTCTCCTGCAAACTCTAACACAAACACCATCACCAGCCCCAGTAAAATTCCCAACTAAACCACTAGGTCCTCGCTCCTGGGTTTTCTTTAGATCCCCTATATCAATGCTGAAATATTCTGCTTGTAGTGCCACCCTATCCCTGTCCACTCCCATAGTCTAACTTCAATGAACTTAAACCTAAACTACTCTGTCCTAAACTACTCAGTGTCAGTGATCTAATAACTTTATCTTATGCTAGGAAATAAAACATGTTTCCCTTTGTTCTTATAACTGTGCATAAATTGTTTCTAGAATTACGAGGTCATACTTCATCAAGGCAAATATGTATGTATATATACAAAAGAATCCCTTTCATTATCCTACACTTGACAAACATTAGTAAAGTGAATGCCTTATACCATAATAAAGTTAAGAACCCTCTTTAGAAAAATAATGAGCGTAAGGTTTTTCAAACCTTGTTTCCCCTGCATTCATCCATATTGGAATAAAGCTAAAGTGCTCCTTGATGTGAGAGTTTTTAGTTCTTATCAGCTGGCTTGGAAAATAAAAAAAATGGATTCTCGGGGAAATGGAATTGTCGTTTAAAAAGAAATACTGTTGCCTTTTGCTTTAATCATGTAGGGTATTGAATCTTCTGTTATCAATAAACTAAATGACAGTGATGTATTTCTTCTGAACAAGAATTGGCTGCATAGATAAAATGGAGCTTTTTACTGCATTGGAAATCATACTTTTTCTCACCTACGTACGACTGAAAGGCACTAGAGAAAGGAGACCATAATCCCTCAGTTTGTAGCTAGAGGAAAGTGTTGGTCTTTTTGTTTAACTGTAAGGTTATTAGAATTGTAATTTTTAATGTGTGGAGGTAGCAATAGCTAATCCTGTAGACAAAGGCAAAGACAAATAAATTACTAGTTGGGTTTTTAGCTACTGTACTGAAAGTGTTCAAGATCATTAATCTTGGGACAAATCAAATTATTGATTCGATGAGAAATCTGATTAATGCATTGGAAGATGAAAGGGAATTATTATTTCTCTTGTGGCTCAATTGCCTTTTTGCCGATTGCTATGTTTGATCTATCTATTTATCTATCTATCTATCCAATTCTATCTATCTATCTATCTATCCAATTCTATCTATCTATCTATCTATCTATCTATCTATCTATCTATCTATCTATCTATCTATCCATCCATACTATTCTATCTATCTATCATTCTATCTATCCATCCAAATCTATCTATCTATCTATCTATCCAATCTATCTATCCATCCATCCAAATCTATCTATCTATCTATCTATCTGTCTGTCTATCTATCTATCTATATATCTATCCAATTCTATCTATCTATCTATATATCTATCTATCTATCTATCTATCCATCCATACAATTCTATCTATCTGTCTATCTATCTATCTATCTATCCATCCAAATCTATCTATCTATCTATCTATCTATCTATCTATCTATCTATCTATCTATCTATTTAATCTATCTATCCATCCAAATCTATCTATCTATCTATCTATCTATCTATCTATCTATCTATCTATCCAATTCTATCTATCTATCTATCTGTCTATCTATCTATCTATCTATCTATCTATCTATCTATCTATCTATCTATCTATCTATCCATCCATACAATTCTATCTATCTATCTATCTATCTATCTATCTATCTTTCTATCTATCTATCCATCCAAATCTATCTATCTATCTATCTATCTATCTATCTATCTATCTATCTATCTATCTATCTATCTATCTGTCTGTCTGTCTGTCTGTCTGTCTGTCTGTCTGTCTGTCTGTCTGTCTGTCTTGTCTATCTATCTATCTAATTTATCTATCCATCCAAATCTATCTATCTATCTAATCTATCTATCTATCTAATCTATCTATCCATCCAAATCTATCTATCTATCTATCTATCTATCTATCTATCTGTCTGTCTGTCTGTCTGTCTGTCTGTCTGTCTGTCTGTCTGTCTGAACCTAAAGGACCCTGAGTTTAAAAAGGGGAATGGGATACCATCATCCTATTAGACTGAGGATGGGGGCAGATGACTCACAAAAGTTTGTGTATGTTTATGGAAAAAACACTCAATAGCCTCAAGTGTAACCCTTTCTTCTACTTTCATTAAATTGAATGCAGCAATACTCTGCCTGAACTGATTACAATCCACAAAGGTAAATGAGAGTGACCTACAGCTGCAGAGGACCATGTGTAGAAGAGGCTGTAGACAGACACAAATGTATTCTTCTTAAAGAAAAACTAATAATAACTGATGTAAGTGTGAGATTAACCACTTTGTATTCACCATAAACACTGGCACATTTATGTTGTTCATTTATACACAAAACAGACAGTGTTGTCCTTCAATTAAAGGATTTGTACACTTTTTTTTTACACAATGTGCAAATTACTTTTCTATCTATAAATGAATATATGTAAGTTGCACTGGCTCTGATGTGTTTGTGTTGCTGCATGACTTAAATCCAGTACTTGTATTGATCAAACTCAGTCTCGCAGCCCCTTGCCAGACTATCTGACTCTCTGCGAGGGCAAGCATGCTCAGTAATCCCAATGAGGTAACATTGGGAGAGGGATTTTCCTACCATGCATTTCACATGCAAACAATACCAATTCCAGCTACAGTAAAACTATACGTAACAGAAGAGTTTATGATTGGAAGGCACTTGATTGACAGCTGAAATGTAAGATGTTTCAGATTGGATATCTAAAGAAATAGGGGACAGAAAAAGTGGTACCGTTATGGTTGGGAAGAATTATAGTTTCCAGTAACTGGAAATAATATTAAAAAAAACTTCCAGTGTACATTTGTATAGTATTTGTATAGTATTTGAGGTTGAATAAAGACATACGTCCATCCAGTCCAACCCATCTAGCAATATCCTCATTTTCTGCCTAACTGTTGATCCAGAGGAAGGCAAAAAAACCCCACCAAATTTATGAAGGGGGAAAAAATTCCTTCCTGACTCCAAGTGGCAATCGGAAATTTCCCTGGATCAACTCTACTTTATGTATCAATACCGGTAACTTGCAACATTCCTTGTTTGCAGAAACTCATCCAGCTTTTTTTTTAAACTGACCAATGAACCTGCCATTACAACATCCACTGGAAGACAGTTACATATCCTTTAAATATATTCTGTATGGTTGCACTAAAATCCACACAGTCGGCATCAGGATTCTAATGGAAATACTGCACTTTTAGCATGTGTTTTCGCTTTAAAAGAGAGGAACTGTCAACCGTATAAAACAGACACAGACACAATCAGAGATGGTTCTAACTGTCGTTGGGTCATTGATAACTATTTCATGTTGCTTTCTTCTTTTTTATTTTTTGCATGTTTTGTCAGAAGAACCATTTACCTAACATAGATGACTGTCAGAGGTTTAACTTTTTTGTACCTTATCCCCAGAGTATCAAGACACACAGCTCCTCATACCAGTAGATAATCATTTGTCTTTAAGTGACTGCAGACCTTCTTAGAAATAATAGTGCACCTGTTCCATTCAGTGATATGAAAGACTTCAGTCTGGGTTACTGTGACCTCAATTGCAGCTTAGATATTCCTATTGTGCACCAGGAATGATTGCTCTTGGATTATTCAGTTAAACCAGCCCTGTACAGTAAAAAGTCTTGTTTATGCATCCCATGGGCAGTGTGGAGGATAATCTATCCCCATTATAAGGAAGGTAATGGGTATGACACACGGCCTCTATGAGCGTTGATAAATGGTGAGATGTTTGTGACATTCAACCTCATGATTTAATCTTTGAAGTCATTTTGGGGGGGCAATTGTACAATTTTCTTTTTGCTTTACTTTACCTGACCACAATCCCACAATGCTCACGGGATCCTGGTGAAGGTAAGACTTGTGGATTACGTCTCTATTCAATAGGCATTAAGATTCGTGCTACAAGGTGGGCAAAACTTGCTAGCAAAACATTATTGAAAGGGTTGCGCCACCTAAAATTAGTTGATAAACACCAGGGCTGCCGGCGTAAATGCATTGGGTTAGCGTGGTTTTTTACACGAATTTGGCTGGAATAGCAGCCCTTATTCTATCGTCCTATCTTTTCCTGACTAGCCCGATCGGTACCAATGAACAATCCGATGTCCGTCGCGACGCCAGCCTCCCGTCCCCCACCACGCCCGAGTTTTTGGCCATCACCATCAAAATGTAACGCGAATCTGGACGGGTCGCCCTGCAATCTTGGCTGGTGTGTACCCAGCCCTAACAGTAATATATAAGAGCTGCATGGGTGAGGATTCTTGCTACCTTGTAGTTTATTTTCCAGCCAGCACAGGATTGGGACAGCCTAACCAGACACTAAAAAATAGGTCAGCTGTTTTTAAGCGCTTTTTTTTTGTTTTGTTATTGGTTTTGGTTTTTTAGCTTGTTTCCTATTTTATACCAGTTTCTGTAAATTAACCAGTGTTTTGGTTGTGTATTCTGTTTGGCTCGCAGTCTAAAATACAAATTTTAGAAACACACAGCCTGATAAGTCATGGTTCAAATCCCATGAATGTTTGTTTTTTATTTTCTACTAAAAGTTTGATAGGATAAACCTGCAAAATTTACTTTTGGGGTGGTTTTTTAGGATGTTACTATCTATGAATTTTATCTGGGAATAGGACAAATGTAAAATATTATTAGGATATAATGTATTATGACTAGGATATAGTATAAATGATACTACCTATATATTACTAGTATATTGATAGTAATTAATCTCATATAAATATTATTACATTGACATTGTTGAAAGACTTTCCTAACTAGGACTGTTATCTCGGAAATTATTTATTATGATTCTTCATTTGGTATTAAAGGACAACTCACTTCACCAAGCCCACAGCGCCTCTGTTGAAAAGTATTCAGGAAACTTACACCACATTGCCTTCACCCTTGGGTTCACTTTTAACTCTAATTTACCTCACCTCAGTAAAGTTGTTCTCTGGTGCTTCCATTCCTAAGTCCCGTAGCGCGACTCGCCAATGAAGAGACACACTTAGAAGACGTGTCCTTTTTATTGTGCTGGCATTGCCAACTGGAATGGGAGGGGAGCACCTGAAGGAAACTTTAAGTAAATCTAAGTTAAAAGAACTCAGGGTGAGGACCAAATGCAGTTTATGTCCTCACCCTGTGGTGCTACAGATGGCATGGATGGCAGGTCTAGGTGAGTAATAGTTGTCCTTTAAAGACTTCATAACTATGTCTGTTTCTGTGCATAGACAATATATTATCACTTATCCAGTTCCTTATAATATGAAGGACAATATTAGCAATGACCTTGTTATCTGGGAATAGGACCTGTATGCTATTGTATTATTATAGTATATCTTTTATCATATGAACGACTTTACTACGATGACCTGTTATCTGGACAAAGAATAGTAACAAACGTACTTATTGTTAAATTTATACTGTATAAAGGACATTACTTACGTTGACTTTTATCAGGAAATGGACAATGCAACATATTAATTATTATTATATTAGGTATTGTATAAAAGGATTAACTAACTATAAGTGTTATCTGGGAAGTTGGACATGGTAACATATTGGATTATTATTAAATTATCATATTTTATAAAGGACTTTCTAACTATGACTTATCTGGGTAATAGGACATTAACATATTGATTATTATTATATATCAGATGATTGATGGAATTCACTACTATGACTGTATCTTGGTAATAGGACATTGTAACATTGGTATTATTATTATATTGTCATGTTTTATGAAGGACTTATTAACTATGACTGTTTATAAGGGAATAGGATATTTTAACATATTGTATATTATTATTATTATTATTTTTTATAGAACTTTACCTATGACAAACCTTATGACTGTTATATGGGAAAAGGGATATTTAAACATATTGTATTGTTATTATATGTATGTATAATGTATACATACATACATATATCATGTGTATGAGGACTTACTAACTATGGGGCTCATTTACCCAGAGCCGATTACTCGGTTAAATGCTTCTTCCACGATTAATTTGCGAAGTGGGTAAGGATTACCCACTGCGGGATTTTAACGCCAGCTATTTGCTTCATTAAATGTGATATTAAATTGCGAGCGCTGGATGCGCGCGGTGATTTTTGCGTAACCCGCGCATCCAAGCTAATATGGAGTTAAAGTCGCGCTAACCGGTAGCGAACCTCCATATATTTGCCCAGCGACGTGTGGGTAAATGAAGCCCTATGACTGTTATCTGGGAAATAGGACATTGTAGCCCATTGTATTATTGTATTATCTTATTGTATGAAGGACTCTACTAACTATGATTATATATGGGAAATAGGACGATGGGAGTTCTATTGCTATATTTAGCATTTTACTGCTGTATTTAGATTATATCTGGATTGTCTCATATTCTACCATCATACGTTCCACTTATTCCATTCTTTCGTCAGCACAACTCACTGCATCTATTCCAGTCTAAGGTATTGAACAATATGATAAAAACTGATTTTGTTAGAACAGTTGGAGGACATTCCAACATTTACTGGAATGGAATGGTCCAATAGATGTTACAAAGCACAATTAATTCAGTCTACTCATGTGGCTTTTTTCCCCAGCCTTTAGATGGGACATAGCTATCAGGACCAAATGATGAAAGACCAGTAATGAATGTTGCTTTCCTAAATTCCTATTCAATGCCCTGTTAGTAATGCATGTGGTTTGTGCATTGTCAAACGACATCAGAAGCAAGAAAGAAGGAAAACTAAGCACTGACAGTTACAATCGTGCATCTACTGTTAATTGTGGCAAGTCCTTGAATGTTTGCCCTTGATTATAAAAGAAAGATTCATCAACATTATTTTTATTAATTAACCAAACTACATTATCACAATGGAAACCTTTTGAGGACCATTTATCCACCTCTGCCATCCTGCTCTATTCAAATGTAAATGGTTACGATTGTAAGCTCTTGGACTTGATGCATTAGGTTTCATTGAGCTTTACTTTGTAACATCTACACACTAAAAATATATAATTACAGTCAGTAAAGGGAACTGTAGTCTCCACACAAGTAAACTTTTTTAAAAATGCACAATCCTACCTAAATGACTCCACTATCATGCTTCTATTACGGCATTTTTTTTTCTCGCAAGCTCTGTGGCTGCGTGATATCACCAGTAGGGATGGACTAGTACTCGAACTCAAACCCAGTTCAAGTGAACTTATGAGTTGGGATGAACTCGAACTATGTCGAACTCTTCAACTATGAACTCACTTCAACGTATTTTCAATCATTTTCTAAACCTTTGAGGTTATCAATGGACAAAATCACCGTCCAGTACGGAACTTCATGCGATTCTGTTTTGGCATTCCGCATAGTATTTCAAGATTTTAGAATAGATTTTTAAGTTCTAATTTTCTAAAAATATCACAAATATTAGGTTTTTAAATTCAAAAATTCCCAAACCTTCAATAATTATCGAAAACAGCTCCGCGGCCTCGGAGTTATCCTAAAAAGTCAGAAATCCGCAAAGTCCTATCGGATCTGTAAAATCTGCTTCAACGGGGTTCGGGTCCATCTCTAATGAGGGTAAGTAAAACACGTTGGAATCTAATTATTGATCTAAATATGAGTGTCAACCAATAGTGCCATGAAAAAGCAGCTGAGCTTTAGAGAAATTGAGCTTATAGCAGCACGTGTATAAATGTAAATATGTGCCCAAGACACATACAGGGTTATTCAATAATCTTATCGTTCTAAATGGTGCTAATTTTGCCCCACCAATCAGATGTTAGCTTTCAAATGTTAAATAAGATCTGATTGGTTGGGAAAAATTATAATAACTTTGTTTTAAAGAATCAATGTTTCTTTAGGGTATCATTCAACCTCGTCTATAGCCAAATATCTGTTTGAGAATCATATTGTCATAAAACTTCCCATCTCTCCATTACATTCTTTCTCTACAGCCATAGAATTGGTTGATAAAAATATTATTTCTTATGTACATATTTTATTTTCCTTATCAGCCAACCCACAATGATTGAATCTCCAAGCTCCCAAAGAGCATCCGACACAAACGGATATACATACTACTTAAGAATAAGAATGCAACAATCAAGATGTTTTCTTATCATTCTGGCTAAAGAAGCTTTATTCCATCATCCAGTCCTGGAGCCAAAAAACGCAACTGGTTTAAATCCGTCTTTCTCTGGGTTTCTGTAAAGTTCTTTTCTGTTCTGTCTTCTGTCATACAGCTCACAGCCAAAGTCACTTAGCCAATGAAGGCTTGGTTCATTGATTAATAGAAGGGCCATTGAGACTGATGGAACCTTAGCAGACCTTCTACGTCTGGACCTTACTCTTTGAAAGATAAACTTTTTGGCATCAAATCTGACAGTGTCGTGTTGGTAGAGTGGTTAAACACAAGAGGTAGATCAACTAACATATGTTTACACAAGAATAAGTCCCCTTACACAAAACAAATTCGCCTGGTTTTATGTCATTGTCCATTGACTACGTATCATTAAACTAATACAGATCATCTAACCCACCTTTTGTATTCTATAGTGAAAAAGCACTTACTGCTGTATAGTATGTATGGAGACTAGGGGTGAACCTTGAACCTGGGATTCAGCCAACATTTTGTCGGTGAGTGATATGTACTGGTTTCTATTTGCAGCCTTCCATCTGGGACAGATACGTTTTCAATCATGACATGTACTAGAGATAAGGATTGTGTTAACATGTGACTACAGAGGAAGCTGTGTCTCCCTCCCTTTAAGTGCGGCATGCTCAATGAGAATTATGAGGCTCACTGTGCATCTTGCATTTGCCTTGTGCTCCGCAGTCCATAGGCAGACCAAAATCCCTGACAACACACCCATTTGTACCTATTGTATTAACTGCAAGAAACATACAGGGAGATGAATGATTTCTTATCGTTAAAAATTGTGCTAATTTTGCCCTAACCAATCAGATGTTAGCTTTCAAATGTTAAAGGAGACTAACCCAATTTTTTATACTCCAGAATCTGAAAACAACCCCCCTAAAAACACCATTAAACTATAAAATGCCACTTTAGTAAACTCGGTTAAAGTACATCAAAGCCTGTTAAAAACTGTGTGTATGTGCAGTGTCAGACCACACCTCCTGACCTCAGTCACCTTCTTCCTTGCTTATCTGTCCTGTTAAAGGATTGGCTAGAGATTATTAATAGGTGTGACCAACTGTAACGAGTTTGTGCCATAGTAAAGGACTGAGCATGTGCAGAACATAATGGTCGTTGACCAAACTGTGTGATACTAGAATGCTGAGAAGTAAAGCAAGAACCATATATTATTAGGTAAATTTCCCAGGCCATATCAAATGAGAGGTAGACACAGATTACTGGTTTAATATCAGTTGTCCTGACTTCTGGTTCAGTTTATTCTGCGGCTTTAGTTGCCCTTTAAATAAGATCAACTGCATGCACTCTTTTAATGATAAGAACTTTTATTGAATCTCCCTGATAATCGTCCATTACGCTATTAAGCCTTCAAATCTGAAAATATCAACACACAAATGTTACAATTATAGACAAATTCCTTTCATATTGATATGCAGATAATCTGCAATTAATTTTATATACACGAGCGTGAAATAAAAATTGTCTGTAGGCAGTAGGTAAACTTTCCTACCGCTGTAAACACAGTTAATCCGTATAAACTCCTCTAAGATTATGCATACTACATCACAATACAGGCCCGGGTAGACTTCAATTAACTCCCAATCTTGTAGACAGTTTAAACACCATTGGTTAATAATTTCCTGTGGTTTAGCAATATAGCAATTTAGATTTGTATAGGGTAACTTAACTTCCAGAAAATACAAAAAAAATTAGATGAAATTCAAATATATTATTTTTTTGTAGAATTTTTTTAAAAAACTGTTCCAAAATTTTAAAGGACCACTTAATCATTTTTACTATCCCTTCTAAATGTATTCTTTTATGAGGACAAGGTTTTCATACCTCCCATTTTTGTTGGAGCTTAGTTTGTTCAGTTCTCACTCTGCCTGCCCTTACTTAAAGGAAAATATAGGTTAGTGATATCAGACTCAATGACCTGTAAATAATATTTTTTTTCTTAAAGTAGGACAGGCAGAGTGAGCATTCCAGAGAGGGCAGTGAGTAACATTTCAAATACTCTTAACTCTTTAATGTAGATGTAATCCTTACACAATTATATACAGTATTAAGGGGGGGTCCTTTAATGGACTATTAGGGGAAACCTATGGAATACACAGTATGCATTTATTGCAATGTAAGCTCGTCAGGATTATTACTTTGTTTAATTTGCGTGTTCTTCTTTTGTGCTTAAAATAACCATTGAAAAAAAGTAAAAATCCAGAGTTCCCAACTCATTGCACCTGTAAATTCTGCCCTACGCAGTGCTCCTGTGTTAAATAAATGGTTTTTATTTCACTGCAACAAAGGAAACAGGTGGAAATAACTTTGCTATTCACGACCCATCGAGCAATCCATAGAACCTTGACTTCTGCTCTCCGGGTATTTATCATCTTGCGCACCTGAAACAAATCGCAGCATAGATTTAAACTTCCAACTTGCGAGCAGTGCTGATGGCTTTTCAAAGGTCTAGTGAGCTAATCTATCTCCCTGGGATCATCTGACCACATGCACTAAGCACAATTCACCTTCTCTCTGCTTCCTGATAGATCTGTCTGCCCTGCTTGGAACATACACAGTGTTACACTAGATTTGTCGCCCTCCAACACAAGGGTTACTGGCTATTTGGGATGTTTAAAGGGTTGTTAGCACAAAGGCATATGCTTTCAAGATAAATAGGGAAGCTTTTCAATTTCAATTACATTATGTTTGCAGTGTCTGTTAACTCAGTCCCTGGGTTGATTCAGTTGCTCTATTGAGATTTGACAAGTTGACCACCCAACAGCCAATCAGTAATTACTGTTAGTAACTTCCAAGGAGTGGTGCTCATGGGAAGGAGAAAGCTGCTAGAGAACCAGAAATGTCACCTCACTACTGACGCACCAAAGCATAAAAAGTATAAAATGAATTAATGTTTTAAAAAATGAAGACAATTTGTAGATTACCTAGCTACATGTAGATAAATAATAAAAAAAGGGATTTTCCCCCGATAAATTTCACACATTAAGTGTTAATGTAGTAAACATGGCAGTTCCTGCTATTAAAGGACAACTATACTGTAAAAAATACTTTTTAAGAATGAAAAGTACAGGGCAAGTAGGTAGGATTGATTATTCCTACCTCCCAATATTGTTTGGTTTAGGAGCTGCTGCCCCTACGTTTTTCTCTGCCAGGTTAGTGCCCTGGGCCTTCCTGTATTAAAGATAGTATGAAGCATCCAGGAAGCCTGGCAAAGCGTTTCTTTGTGCTGCCGCTCCTCTCGATAAATGATATTGGGAGGTAGAAGTTCCAATCATTCCTCCTGCCTCAGGTACTTCTCTTTTAAATATTTTTTTAAAAACTTATATGCACTATAGTTCTCCTTTAAGACCGATACACTACAAAATAATATTCTCTGCACACAATGAAATTCCCTTTTTGACTGTTCTTTTGTTTGTCGAATTCGTTATAAAGCATTAATGGAATAATCCCATCTAATATTAATGTATTTTGGTTGCTATTGTTGATCATCTGTGATCCTTTCCTGCTATCCTACAAGATATTATAGTTTGGCTTTCCCCTCCGGATGGATTTTTACATTGAATTAATCAAAATAAACTAAAATCGCTGTATCTACAGGGACAGGAACTTGACTTGAAGTAGCGGAGATCGTCCTAGAATTATTTATTGTTACGGGACTAACAGCGTGTCACAGAATGAACAAAGCTTATAATTGAAACAACCTAATGTTCATTATGTGAGCCCACATTGTGGGGAATTCAGCTTCCTAATGGGGGGGGCGGTCTTTGGATCGAAGAATGTCTGATAAAGATGTAGAATGTAAGAATGGAAATAAAATCTGTCAAAATGATTTCTGTTCCCTTTCTTGTTGATATGGAGAATTTATGAAACAGTCTCAGACAATCCCATCAATGGCCGCACATTTAGAGCAGATTTCAAGCTCGGACTGACGTGGTGAGGTGGTGCACTCCATTGCTCTTTCCCAATCACATTTTAACTTTGTCCAGCTTCCTACAGGCGTAAAGGAGCCCATGTACTGCTCTTACCTGCAGACCTCCCTGCGACATTCCGGACAACCAACAGATAACATTACTACTGATGTTCCAGTGGTATGTTAAATGGGGGCATGGGTTAGCATAGGTTGGCATGACTTTAATCCTTTGCTTACAACAGCTGTGGGGTGTTCCTAGAGTTTTTGACACCTGAAACAACTTTTAAATGCCGCCTATCGCAGGCGGGGAGGCGACACGGGTAGCGGGCGTAGCTTCATCATGGAACATAGGTGTGGCTTGTGGAGGTGGGTATGGTGGGCTGACTTACAATACTAGGGAATTGGAGGCTGACAACACTGACTGGAGGGTTGACTTAACACAATTGGTGGACTGGTGCTGAAATGCAGTATTGCAATACTGCTGCCTTTTAAGTGTTCCGCAGGGGCTTGCCCTAGCAAATGTTTCAGTTTGCTTCATGGTGGGGCACCTCTGACAGCTGTCCAAGTATCGTAAGATACACTCGTGCAGCTGCCGCAAGACATTCACCAGAATCTGCAGGACTGGATTTATGTGACTATTTAATTCCAGCAAATGGCTTTAGATTTACTCAAGCCCCACAGCCACTGGCAAATCTCCGTTAGGGAGATCTACCCGGCACAGCTGCAGCTCTGTGTAAATCTCCTAAAAGTATCTAATTGGAGATTTCCGCTGTTGCTTTGTCTCTCTGGTAGACTTTTTCCTAACCATCATCAAAACAACAGTTCTGCCAACATCCAACAATGAATAATCAGAAATAGGCTATTTGCTACTTGTTAGTCGGTATCTTTGACATGCATATAATAATTTCTGAACTCTTAGTAAAATCTTCTAGTTCAAATGTGGGACTTCGCTGTGATTCCCGGGCTAGATGATACTCAACGCACGTTGGGTATAAATAGAACAAACGCTGTTTTGTTCTTGAATCAGGAACGGTGTCGGCAGTCACAGAACGATACAGTACGACAGCAGGTGATGATCCCAATTGCTCAGTCAGCCAAACTGTATAACCGCGCCGCCAAGACGCAGTACAGGGGGAAAAAAACAGATTTCAATTGAGGCATTACAACCTCTGTTTAGAAACAAGACATTTAGTGGTAAGGAAATGTATAAGGCGGACAAAAGGAAACACGCAGGCGGGGTAATAGTCCTGCCAGCGTGAAAGCCACCAACGAGACATATACAATAAACATTTCCCTTTGTACCTCTGCTAACGTGGCACAACTATAAATATATAAGAAATTATAGGAGGCGTCATGTCCTAAATAGCAAACAGAGAGATTTATACTAGGCTGGTACATAGTGAAAATTCTATTTAGTTTCTTATATTGTGCTACAAATTACACAGCGCTTTAACTTTATTTACATCTGGCATGCCCCCAGTGATTACAACCTCCATTCCCTGCGCTGCCTAAATTTTTCGTGGCAGCGCATGGGCAGGGTAGGCACATGAATCGTACAACATTGCGATTTTGCTGCGTATCGCGATTTATACGCGCTGTCTAGTGGGGCCTAGCCCTACACTGATTGGCAAGAAAACTACTAGTAGATGTGACATGCTATAGCAGGTCCTTTGCAGAGACAGAATGAGCATGTGCAAACCATGTGATAATGGAATGCTGGAAATAAAGCAAATAACCCCATGTTTCTCAGTGTGGTGAAACCCGTTTTTGTAACAACCTGGTGTAGAATCGGAACTGCTGGTTTTGAACATCCGTGGATGCAGCGTATTTCAAATTCCCTAAACGTAAACTTTTTAGCAAAAACCCGAAAATACTATTCGAAACTGTATATCAAAAAATCGAAAATTCTATTGAAAATACGAATTATAAAAATTATATTTCCATTGGTTCCGTAAAACCAATATCGAAACCACTCTGCAGTTTTGCATCCTATTTCCCAGCATCCAAAGCAAAACGAGAAGTAAGACACAAATTACTGCTTTTATGTCTTGGTGCATTGGTGCCCTGCCTTCTGATTCAGTGTTCTCCAAGCTTTATTTATATTTAAACAGTGTTAAAATCAAACATACGAAGCTTATATCTTTTGGAAATGGTATAAATTTTTTAATATTCTACAATATCTACAGCTACTTTGGCTGCAAATTACCTTTATTTTTACCTGCACTGTGACATTAATTGAAAACCATTGTAATCTGTCACAACAAACATACAGCGAGAGTTTCTATTCGGTATGTTTAACTTGTAGCATCCAGCAACCGGTACAGTTAGAATCCTGCAGCTTAAGCGGCATGATCAAGCTTTATTTGAGTTTGCGCGTGACCTTTTAAATATTATAATTGATCTTTAGTTGCCCTTTTAACCACCTTCCTCTATCTTTATATTCCACTTTAAAAATCAATAAAAATGCACTCTTGACAAATGGCGCCTCCATTATAAGAAAAAGGGATGCTGAACGTTTCGAAATAGATATTTCTTTAAATGTTTTCCCCCGGCGTGAGTAATGTTGACCTCCCATCATTATTTGTTCTTGCGCACATTTGGGTTAATGATCTACATAATGATGGAGTAGAGAAGATCGCTCCTGTTTAATAAACTGTCACCATTTCCTGTAATATTTGGTGGTCATTAGATCTTGAAATATTGATGTTTGCATGGCGTGACACTGAAATAGGATGGATTATCTCTAGGTGGACTAGAATGGCACATCAGCGATACCACATGCCTTGGTCCATCTTACCTTCACTTAGTGCATAAAAAAATCCCAAAAATGTGGGCGTGAACCATGCAACAAAGCCAAGCATGATGGATCGAGATGCAGTGACTTAAATGTTATGGTACAAAAAGCCATTGATTCACAACCTTACTGAATTTAATTCGATCTTGTGTTCACTTTCTATTCCAGCTCAAAAATATTATCCCAGTGTGAATAGTGAAATATATCAGACAAAAGGCAATATAGTGTATCAGGAACATTTTATAGGTCCTTAAAGGATATTTACACTGGGATATATATATATTATATATATATATATATATATATATATATATTTTGCCCATATTCATTGCCCATTACTGGAATCTATAATTCAGCTACCAATAAAGTGACTTAGTATCATAAACTCTTCTGTTATGTGTAGTTTTTCTGTAACTGGAATGGTGACAGTTGGTACGTGATCGCATGGTGGGAAATTCCCTCTCCCAAAGCTGCCTCTTGAGGGATTACTGAGCATGCTTGCCCTCACGGGAGTCCGATAGTCTGGCAGGGTTGGGGGACTGAGGGACTAGGAGGTTGGGGGACTGAGGCTGAGTCTGAGTTTTGAGCAAAAGAAGTACTGTATTGAAGTGATTAGCAGCACAAAACCTCAGAATAAAACATGTATCATTTATGGATTAAAATGCTAAAGCAATTCCTTTAAATGTGTGGCCCACAGCATCCAATCACACATTTGTTTTCTGGTCAGTAAGAAGACTTTTCTCTATGGGATAATGGTCGATCAGTCATTATACTCACTCCATTAGTCATTGAAACCCCTATATCATACTACATATACAATATCATGCACTGAAATTAATATTTTTGGATATATGTCAATGTGGTTACTAACTTTGATACACCACACACACACACACACACCACAACACATTATAGTTTAATGTAGAGAAGGAAATCAGCTAAAATGCTTTGGAACTCTGAAAAAATGGTGTTATTGTTCCCTTTAAACAATGAATAACCACATTGCGTGAGATTAACAAATGTCATGTTTTGTTTTGCTATTGTCTTGTCGCTGCTCCTGTCCTCTTCCTACACTCTTGGGAAAAACGTTTCCCTGATATCCAATACCAGCTGGATATTAATGCGTAAGAAGGTAAGTTAGGGCTCTATGGGTATTCCTTATGATCCAGGCGCATAAATACAGAAAAGGACTAAAATAGAAAATATGCCTTTAATGGCTTTTATTATTATTATTAGTGACTAGAATTTTAATCCCCCCCCCCCAAGCAGGTACAACAACGTAAATATAATCAGAGGGGTATGTATAAATGGTCAGTGTTGAAATACAACAAAATACCCCATTATAACCTACCCCTGTAGTGGATTTCTTGGGGGAACTGTAAGATTATAGCCTTATAATTTACAGTTCCAGGAAGAAAGGAAACCAGAAGCCACAAAGGGGTAGGTTATATAAATAATGCACCCCGACTGTAAATTATAAGGATATTAGAAGTCACCTTGGAGTTCCGGGCCCTTTATAAAGGTCCTCGGCTGTGGCCTTGTGCTTTTATGTGGTCACTGAACTCCTCGGTGACTTCTAATTCCTTATAATTTACAGTTGGGGGTGCATTATCCACTATATTATCCCCTTTTTTTGAGAATAAAAATTTCTACAAATGTTTAACTCTAAATCTATTTGTTGAAATTAGTAGCTGAAAGGCACAAATAAAAATGCAGTTTCAAATTCCTAATAGGACAAAGCACATAAATCTTGAATTTTATAATCTCATCATCATACTGAATTCACACTATCACACAATCAAAGTGTTCTAGGAACTTCAAGGAAAATTTAAGTCTCCTGCAAACTCTAACACAAACACCATCACCAGCCCCAGTAAAATTCCCAACAAAAACCACTAGGTCCTCGCTCCTGGGTTTTTCTTTAGATCCCTCTATCAAGCTGAAATATTCGCTGTATTGCCACCCTATCCCTGTCCACTCCCAAGTCTAACTTCAATGAACTTAAACCTACCTACTCTGTCCTAAACTCCTCAGTGTCAGTGATCTAATAACTTTATCTTATGCAGGAAATAAAACATTTTTCCCTTTGTTCTTATAACTGTGCATAAATTGTTTCTAGAATTACGAGGTCATACTTCATCAAGGCAAATATGTATGTATATATACAAAAGAATCCCTTTCATTATCCTACACTTGACAACATTGTAAAGTGAATGCCTTATACCATAATAAAGTTAAGAACCCTCTTAGAAAAATAATGAGCGTAAGGTTTTTCACCTTGTTTCCCCTGCATTCATCCATATTGGAATAAAGCTAAAGTGCTCCTTGATGTGAGAGTTTTAGTTCTATCAGCTGGCTGGAAAATAAAAAAATGGATCTCGGGGAAATGGAATTGTCGTTTAAAAGAAATACTGTTGCCTTTTGCTTTAATCATGTAGGGTATTGAATCTTCTGTTATCAATAAACTAAATCACGTGATGTATTTCTTCTGAACAAGAATTGGCTGCATAGATAAAATGGAGCTTTTTACTGCATTGGAAATCATACTTTTTCTCACCTACGTACGACGAAAGGCACAGAGAAAGGAGACCATAATCCCTCAGTTTGTAGCTAGAGGAAAGTGTTGGTCTTTTTTGTTTAACTGTAAGGTTATTAGAATTGTAATTTTTAATGTGTGGAGGTAGCAATAGCTAATCTCTGGTACAAAGGCAAAGACAAATAATTCCTAGTTGGGTTTTTAGCTACTGTACTGAAAGTGTTCAAGATCATTAATCTTGGGACAAATCAAATTATTGATTCGATGAGAAATCTGATTAATGCATTGGAAGATGAGGAATTATTATTTCTCTTGTGGCTCAATTGCCTTTTTGCCGATTGCTATGTTTGATCTATCTATTTATCTACTATCTATCCAATTCTATCTATCTATCTATCTATCCACATCTATCTATCTATCTATCTATCTATCTATCTTCATCTATCTACTATCTATCCATCCATACTATCTATCTATCTATCATCATCTATCCATCCAAATCTATCTATCTATCTATCTATCCAATCTATCTATCCATCCATCCAATCTATCTATCTATCTATCTATCTGTCTTCTATCTATCTATCTTATATCTATCCATCTATCTATCTATCTATCTATCTATCTCTATCTATCTATCTATCCTCCATACAATTCTATCTATCTATCTATCTATCTATCTATCTATCTATCTATCTATCTATCTATCATCCTATCTATCTATCTATCTCTATCATCTATTTAATCTATCTACATCCAAATCTATATCTATCTATCTATCTATCTATCTATCTAGCTATCTATCCAATCTATCTATTACATCTGTCTATCTATCTATCATCTACTTATCTATCTATCATCATCTATCTATACCATCCATACATTCTATCTATCTATCTATCTATCTATCTATCTATCTTCTATCTATCTATCCATCCAATCTATCTATCTATCTATCTATCTATCTATCTATCTATCTTCTATCTATCTTCTATCTTCGTCTGTCTGTCTGTCTGTCTGTCTGTCTGTCTGTCTGTCCTGTCTGTCTGTCGGTCTGTCTGTCTTGTCTACTATCTATCTAATTTATCTATCCATCCAAATCTATCTATCTATCTAATCTATCTATCTATCTATCTATCTATCCATCCAATCTATCTATCTATCTATCTATCTATCTATCTTCTGTCTGTCTGTCTGTCTGTCGTCTCTGTCTGTCGTCTGTCTTCTGTCTGAACCTAAAGGACCCTGAGTTTAAAAAGGGGATGGGATACCATCATCCTATTAGACTGAGGATGGGGGCAGATGACTCACAAAAGTTTGTGTATGTTTATGGAAAAAACACTCAATAGCCTCAAGTGTAACCCTTTCTTCTACTTTCATTAAATTGAATGCAGCAATACTCTGCCTGAACTGATTACAATCCACAAGGTAAATGAGAGGGACCTACAGCTGCAGAGGACCATGTGTAGAAGAGGCTGTAGACAGACACAATGTATTCTTCTTAAGAAATGAAAATAATAATAATAACTTTTTGATGACTGTGTGTTGTACACTTTGTTTTGCTTTTGTTGTCATTTTACTCCGTGTTGTCCTTCTTAGGTTGTCCTTTTTTTTTCATGTGCTACTTTTCTTCTTATGTATTGTAGTTGCACTGGCTCTGATGTGTTTGTGTTGCTGCATGACTAAATCCATACTTGTATTGATCAAACTCAGTCTCGCAGCCCCTTGCCAGACTATCTGACTCTCTGCGAGGGCAAGCATGCTCAGTAATCCCAATGAGGTAACATTGGGAGAGGGATTTTCCTACCATGCATTTCACATGCAAACAATACCAATTCCAGCTACAACAGTAAAACTATACGTAACAGAAGAGTTTATGATTGGAAGGCACTTGATTGACAGCTGAATGTAGAGTGTTTCAGATTGGATATCTAAAAATAGGGGACAGAAAAAGTGTGTACCGTTTGGTTGGGAAGAATTATAGTTTTCCAGTAACTGGAAATAATATTAAAAAAAATTCCCAGTGTACATTTGTATAGTATTTGTATAGTATTTGGGTTGAATAAGACATACGTCCATCCAGTCCAACCATCTATAGCAATACCTCATTTTCTGCCTAACTGTTGATCCAGAGGAAGGCAAAAAAACCCCACCAAATTTATGAGGGGGAAAAAATTCCTTCCTGACTCCAATGGCAATCGGAAATTTCCCTGATCAACTCTACTTTATGTATCAATACGGTAACTTGCAACATTCCTTGTTTGCAGAAACTCATCCAGCTTTTTTTTTAAACTGACCAATGAACCTGCCATTACAACATCCACTGGAAGACAGTTACATATCCTTTAAATATATTCTGTATGGTTGCACTAAAATCCACACAGTCGGCATCAGGATTCTAATGGAAATACTGACCTTTTAGCATGCTGTGTTCGCTTTAAAAGAGAGGAACTGTCAACCGTATATAAACAGACACAGACACAATCAGAGATGGTTCTAACTGTTCGTTGGGTCATTGATAACTATTTCATGTTGCTTTCTTCTTTTTTATTTTTTGCATGTTTTGTCAGAAGGAACCATTTACCTAACATAGATGACTGTCAGAGGTTTAACTTTTTTGTACCTTAGTCCCCAGAGGATACAAGACACACAGCTCCTCATACCCAGTAGATAATCATTTGTCTTTAAGTGACTGCAGACCTTCTTAGAAATAATAGTGCACCTGTTCCATTCAGTGATATGAAAGACTTCAGTCTGGGTTACTGTGACCTCAATTGCAGCTTAGAATATTCCTATTGTGCACCAGGAATGATTTGCTCTTGGATTATTCAGTTAAACCAGCCCTGTACAGTAAAAAGTCTTGTTTATGCATCCCATGGGCAGTGTGTGGAGGATAATCTATCCCCATTATAAGGAAGGTAGATAGGGTAACCTGCCGCCAAGACCCTACATGCTGAACTGTGTGTTGCCTGCGTGGTGCCAGGGTTCGGCATGTGGTTGTCGTGGAGGGATGTAGAAAGATTATTGGGTGGGGCCGGGTGTGACCCGGCGGCTTGGTTCACATTGGTGCCAATGACAAAGTTAGAGGAGGAGGTGAGGTCTTAAACATGATTTCCGAGAGCTAGGGGCTAAGTTAAAAGCAAGGACCCGCAGAGTAGTGTTTTCAGAAATACTACTGAAGCTACGTGCTAAGCCAGGGAGACAGCAGGTGCTTAGGAGCATTAATGCATGGCCTTCCTCTGGATCAACAGTTAGGCAGGAAACGAGATTGCTAGATGGGTTGGACTGGATGGACGTATGTCTTTATTCAACCTCAAACACTATACTATACTATACTAATCTACTAATTCCTTTTCTGTGTTAGAGATCAACTAAATAGCGGTTCAACAGAATCTATTGAAATTCCGATCGGAATTTATCAAATTATCGATAAACATTTTACATTTTCAAGAAACATTTTTAAATAGAAATTTTAAAACCGATTTCCAAATCGAGACCAGGTTTGTTTCGAAATCAGGATGTTAAGTAACATGCAGCTAACATGTCTACAGGTTATATACAATTATAGTATAACTTTTATTTATACTGTTATATTTATAGTATAACATTTGCTTGCAGACAAACTTCAGTATAGCCTATGCATCACAAACTAATTCTATGGATCTAGTGCTCATTAAAAGAGATCTTTACTCTAAAACATTAATCCCCCCCAGGGGCATAACTGCAGGGGCCAAACCCCACCCTCCTCCACTCCCCTTGAGATGGAGGCCAGCCTGACAATCGCCCTCCCTGCCATAAACACAGAGGTCAGCAAAACTGGTGACTTGACGGTTATCTGGCCACAAACCCTACCTGCTATTTTTTTACCATTACATGCATTTGTAACCAGATATATAACATAATACTAAGTGAACTGTTTAATTTTGATAAACTCTGTGTGTTGCCTGCGTGGTGCCAGGGTTCGGCATGTGGTTGATCGTGTAGACAGATTATTGGGTGGGGCCGGGTGTGACCCGGCGGTCTTGGTTCACATTGGTGCCAATGACAAAGTTAGAGGAGGAGGTGAGGTCTTAAACATGATTTCCGAGAGCTAGGGGCTAAGTTAAAAGCAAGGACCCGCAGAGTAGTGTTTTCAGAAATACTACTGAAGCTACGTGCTAAGCCAGGGAGACAGCAGGTGCTTAGGAGCATTAATGCATGGCCTTCCTCTGGATCAACAGTTAGGCAGGAAACGAGATTGCTAGATGGGTTGGACTGGATGGACGTATGTCTTTATTCAACCTCAAACACTATACTATACTATACTAATCTACTAATTCCTTTTCTGTGTTAGAGATCAACTAAATAGCGGTTCAACAGAATCTATTGAAATTCCGATCGGAATTTATCAAATTATCGATAAACATTTTACATTTTTCAAGAAACATTTTTAAATAGAAATTTTAAAACCGACATTTCCAAATCGAGACCAGGTTTGTTTCGAAATCAGGATGTTAAGTAACATGCAGCTAACATGTCTACAGGTTATATACAATTATAGTATAACTTTTATTTATACTGTTATATTTATAGTATAACATTTGCTTGCAGACAAACTTCAGTATAGCCTATGCATCACAAACTAATTCTATGGATCTAGTGCTCATTAAAAGAGATCTTTACTCTAAAAACATTAATCCCCCCCAGGGGCATAACTGCAGGGGCCAAACCCCACCCTCCTCCACTCCCCTTGAGATTGGAGGCCAGCCCCTGACCAATCGCCCTCCCTGCCATAACACAGAGGTCAGCAAAACTGGTGACTTGACGGTTATCTGGCCACAACCCTACCTGCTATATTTTTACCAGTTTATCACATGCATTTGTAACCAGATATATAAACATAATACTAAGTGAACTGTTTAATTTTGATAAACTCTTTTCCGTTTTTGAAAAGTTATCTGCTCAATGAGTTTTTTTATAAGCTTGATCATGTGCAGTGAAGGCAGCATGGGGAACAGCAGTCAATCATTGGTTGTCACAGTCGCAGTTGACCTACTGTCTTTGGGCTTTATGATAATATAGAGAAGAGAGTGCACCAAGAAGAACAAGAACTACAAAATGTTAATGCACCACACAAAGTCCTGCCCTGAAGAACTTGCAATCTAGGAAACCTTATTACAAACTCACATACCAAAATCAGGGGGAAAGTCAACCTATTGGAACATTTTCTAATTCAACACAGATGTTATATAACAATGAAAAATATGATAAACTATACATTTATACAAACATAGAAAAGATAATCTATGCACATTCCTGGGCCCCATACAATATGATATTATCTGCACACTGGCATACTTTATTAACAAAGGGGTTTTAGTATACATTACTGTGGTGAATGAAAAGTCTTCCAACCATGTCAAGGTAACCCCAGTATGGAAGGTCCTAACTTCTAACCTTTTTTACTTAAATTACCATTAGCAAACTATAAATTTATATATACAGGAGAGGAATGTAATTTCATACTTTTAACAGAGTTAAAGGAAAACTTAAGATTTCAAAACATGTCCCAGCAGACAGAGTACATTCACAAACAGATTTATGTAACCTTTGGGTACTGGGAGCCAGCTCCCATAATCCACCTTAGCTGGGTGAAACCCTACTTAGTGTACTCAGTTCACATGCTCTGTAATGCTCAACAGATCAAAACAAGGAAGTTGCAGCCTTGCTTCCTAGAAGCTGACAGACAATCGTATTACATCACAGTGATCCTCCCTCCTGAGACAGAACGGGGATTTCATTTTTTTGTTTTCTTTTGAATACATTTAAAGAATGCTTCTGTCCTTACAATTATATAATACTTTGCTTTTCATACATAAAAGTAAACAAATCTTTACAGTGTATTTATTAGCTACCATGGAGGTAAGAAAAACAATATTAACATTTCAGTAAAAATTAAAAGTCTAGGGAATTGAACCTGAAACCTCATATACTTTGTCTTGCTTAAAGCTTTTACCACTAACCCAACAGACCTACTATGAGGAACACTATGACATGTAGAATCTTTCAGTTTGCTAGGAACATTATAAAAGAAACAAAAAATAAAATTCAGTCTGGGGATTTGAAGCTGTAACCTTTTGGGTTGTGTGCTTCTAAAATAAGGGCTTTAACAGGTGAGACACCACACATTAGAAGCTTTATCTTTTGACAGGAACAGAATAAAAAAAAGAAGAAGACTATTTTGTATTGCCAGAGGAAGGTTGTATGCAATTCATACTGGTTGGTAAGTAAACTGCAGGGTAACAAGCAGATTTTAAAGTCTTATCAGGGACTTCCACATTGGTGTGACGACATAGATACAGTGAATACTGGGGCCAGGAGGCATGTCCCTTTGATAGCTGCATGGGCTGTATTGCCATGGCTAACAGGGGGTTGGCACTGATAAAAATAACTGCCGTTGGTGAATTTGGGACATTCAAAAATTGAGAAACATTGAAAAATTTAAAAATCCACAAACTTTACTTAGTTTTTGGAAAATGTATGGAAGTCTGCAGATGTCGGAAATCCGCCTCAGAACCTGATTCAGATCCATCTACCAGTCCATCTCTAGATTAAAGGAGGGTGGTAAATACCAAACGATAAGGAGGACTTGAATATGTGGGTTAAGACCTAAGAACTTAGACTTGAATAGGGCTTACAGCACAAGATGCAAAATGGCCATTGGAAACTAGATCAAAGGGAGCATAAATGATAGAAATGGTTTTAAGGTATTTGTTAGCGTTCACAAATATAGCAGATTTGCTTTCTCTCCTTTAAGAGACAACCTTCAAGAAATAAACTTTTTTTTATTCATTATCTCACTTCCAAATGTCCCTTCGTTCCAACTCCCTTCGCCCTCAAAGTTCCGTGAACCGAACACAGCCGAAAAAACTTTTTAAATGAATACGAACAAAACTAATTTTTTATGTCTGTGAGTGTCCTTTTCTGTTTATATTTATAGGTCAGTAGTTCTGTTTATTAGAAAAGGCAGGGATGGGTAACAATCATATATCATCAACGTGCCCTCTACAGTCACTAAAATATATGATATGAACAGGATGTTAAAGAAGAAATTATCACTAATAACAACGAAAGCTCAGGCAGTTCTCCATAATAGGGACCTACTCTGCTCTGTACTTAACTTTAAAAAATTCTATATATTATATATTCTTATATATCTTATTTTTTTATTTTTATTTTTTAATATTTTGGATATTAGCTACATCCAAGTTTAAAGAGCTGGTGTTATATGTAAATATTTTGGTATCTGGTGATTTACCTTGTAAGATTATTAACCAAATGAACATTTCTAACCAGGAAATTGGTTGGTTATCTGGTCAACATAGACACAATGGTAGACAACAGAATCAGTAGGAAATGTCCAGCTTTACTGTTTCAAGTGAGAACGGTGAAACTGTGGAACTGTCTTCCAGCAGATGTGGTAATGGCAAGTTCATTAAATAGCATTAAAAGTGGCCTGGATAAGTTTCTACAACTAAAAAATATTAATAATTACTGTTATTAATACATTTACTGTAGTTCTGGTTGGTACAGGGATACTATATAATATTGAGAATTACTGGAATTAATACATATACTGTAGTTCTGGTTGGTACAGGGATACTATATAATATTGAGAATTACTGGTATTAATACATATACTGTAGTTCTGGTTGGTACAGGTATACTATATAATATTAAGAATTACTGGTATTAATATATATACTGTAGTTCTGGTTGTGGTTTTTGTCTTCCTCTGGGTCAACCGCTATGTAGGGTAAAAAAAAAGGGTATAAATATGTCTTTATTCAACCTCAATTATGGTTAGGGTGTAAAGGTTGGACGAGATGGACATGTATATTTATTCAACCTCAATTACTACAGTATGTTACTATGTAACTGTTAGACAGACATTATGGGTAGGG
Source organism: Hymenochirus boettgeri (assembly GCA_019447015.1). Classification (NCBI taxonomy): domain Eukaryota; kingdom Metazoa; phylum Chordata; class Amphibia; order Anura; family Pipidae; genus Hymenochirus; species Hymenochirus boettgeri. Next base: position 12,379,645 of record CM033472.1, read on the forward strand.
TTTAAAGGATGGACTTGATGGACATATGACTTCATTCAACCTCAATTACTATGTTACTTTGTAACTGTTAGACAAACATTATGAGTAGAGTATAAATGTTGGACTTGATGGAGGTGTGCCTTTATTCAACCTTAATTACTATGTTACTATGTAACTGTTAGACATTATAGGTAGGGCTTAAGGGATGGACTTGATGGATTTGATGGACATAAGACTTCATTCAGCCTCAATTACTATGATACTATGTTACTAGAATATCTGTGTTTGTTCTTGATAACCATGTACAGTCCATCCTTGGATACAGCAGCTATCAGACTGTAAGTAGTGTTACAGTAAATTACATTTAAAAACTAGCAGAGTAGACCATAGTGGGAGCCAATAGCTGGCTAAAGTTGACATAAACATTAAGTTGACAAAATAATTAGACATCCCGTAGTTCCATCAGTCAGTGTTTGCTGACCTGCCCGCTTAAATGTGATTAAAACAATGATTGCAAAATGATTGGTCCAGACAGTTGAGGAAACATCATTTGTAGTGTATGCTCTGCATAACTGAAAGGCCACAGTAAGTTAATGCAATGATGTTTAACTGCAAAATATTCACTATAAACTCAATGAATTACAGCCAAGGAGGAACCAACATACAATAATAAATTAAAAAGGCATGTACACTCCCTGAACTTAAAAAGTACCCATTTGTAAATATGTAAATTACCCAGCAAACCCTAAAACAAGGAAATGGCTAGTGACTGACTGTTGTTCCAAAAGTTGTCTCCTCTGAGCATGTGCTAACTCGTAAAGAGCTTGTACAGATTTGAAGAAGGTGGCAACATGTCCAAGAGGAAGGTCACAACTTTGGGTTGTCTACCAGGTAATTCTGAAGGTTTGGGGGTTAATCGGCATATGGGTCATTTTTTGTTCAGAATTAGAATTTCCTTTTAGATTTAAAGGGCATCTATACCAAAAAATAGGTTCCATAACTGGAAACTATAATTCTTTCCAACCACCACTGTATCTCTTTTTTATTGATCTGCCCCTATTTCTTTAGTTATGCAATCTAAAACTTCTTATATTTCAGCTGTCAATCAAGTTCCTTGCTCTTAACTATTCTTCTGTGAGAAGTTTTATTGTAGCTGGAATGGTGACAGAGTTTTAACAGTTGGAATGCTGTTGCTGTGTGCAGTCTTGACAGTCGGTTTGTGGGGGGGAAAGTCAGGTCGGATGGAAGTGGGAGTGGTTAAAAGAGGTAGGGGGATACTGCTCCTAAACAAAATGTGTGCTGGATTGAAGGCATGCAGTAAAACACACAAATCAGAGTAAGTGCTAGTTACGTGTGTTTAACTATAGATTAAGATGAGGCAAAGTAATTTTTTTAGTATAGTGTCCCTTTAATTGATTTTGCATGTTGTGAGGACACAAACCTCTTTATGTTTAACTTAATTGACTTGAAGGGGCATGACATAACTAACCAGAGCGGAAAAAATATTTATAAACACATATGGTACATTACATTAAGCTTTGCAGTTTTTCAAGGTTTGGTTGCACATACAGTAAATAGTACCAATTTCAACAAGCAAATTCTGTTTCACTGACGGCTACATCAAATTTTTTAAAAAGTTAAATTTTTTTTGGGGGGGGGGTGGAATTCAGCCCAGTGGAAGTGTATAAGTGAGGATTTAGATGTATTTCTGAGGAACGTGGCCTAGTTCACAAATAAAAAAAAACTAAAAAAAAAGAGCTCTGTAAAAAAAAAAAATCTTAATGCTACTAACTTACACGGTCTTCTTAACCCAAGTTATTGCTCGCAGCAATGTCCTAGCCATCAGGGGAAGGAAGATGAAAGGAAATGCCACATTATGTGTTACAAAATGTTGTACAGAAAACTCCATGAAGTAGCTATGAGAAAGGTCATATCCTTATGTAATAGAAAATGGTGTAATGCACGTACAGCATGTTCCACACTTAATCAAGCGTGTTTGGATCGTGAACAGAAATCACTGGGAAATCAAACTTACTATTGTAAGTATGGGAAGTTATTTTTTTAAAGGGTATCTCCACTCCATGTTGTAGGGTATTCCTTCCCACCCCCGGATTGTTAAAAAAAAAAGAAGCACAATAATACTTACAGACCCTCGCTCCTGCGGCGCTCTGATCCGGCCCTCTGTTTGCCTGAAATTCCAAACAGGGGCCAGACCAGCAATAGAGAATGCCACGGGAGCAAAGAGCTGCAAGTAGAGTTCAAATTCTTTTTTAAGAAATCTAATATAGCGGTTGGGGTGGGAAAGGGTTCCCAACATTATATATAAAATGTTTTACGCCAGGTGAGGGGCAGCCAGTGAGGGATTAGGAGGGAGAGAGGGAAACAGACATTATGGATAGAGTATAAAGGTTGGACTAGATGGACGTATGTCTTTATACAACCTCCAATACTATGTTACTATGTAACTGTTATACAGACATTATGGGTAGGGTATAAAGGTTGGACTAGAATTATGTTTGTCCTTTATACAACCTCCAACTACTCCATACTAGTTACTATGTACCCTTATACAGACATTAGGGTGGGTATAAAGGTTGGACTAGATGGAAAGGTGTTCTTATTACAACCTCACAATACTATGTTACTATGTAACGTGATACAGACATTATGGGTAGGTATAAGGTTGGACTAGATGGATGTGTTGTCTATACCAACCTCCAATACTATGTACTATGTAACGTTATACAGACATTATGGTAGAGTATAAAGGTTGGACTAGATGGATGTGTGTCTTTATACAACCTCCAATACTATGTTACTATGTAACTGTTAGTACACTAGGGTAGGGTATAAAGGTTTGACTAGATGGATTTGTCTTTATACAACCTCCAATACTATGTTACTATGTAACTGTTATACAGACTTAGGGTAGGGTATAAGGTTGGGTGACTAGAAGTATGTCTTTTTACACCTCCAATACTATTTACTAGTAACTTTTATACAGACATTATGGTTGGTATAAGGTTGGACTAGATGGATTGTGTCTTTTTATAACAACCCACACAACCCAACAATACAAACAATAATTACACCAATTTACACAACAAAAAAAAAACTAACAACAAACCTCCAATACTATGTTACTATGTAACCGTTAGACAGACATTATGGTAGGGTAAAGGTTGGACTAGATGGATGTATGTCTTTATACAACCTCCAATACTATTTACTATGTAACGTTATACAGACATTATGGTAGGGTATAAAGTTGGACTAGATGAATGGATGTCTTTAACAAACCTCCAATACTTGTTACTAGTAACTGTTATAGAGACTATGGGTAGAGTATAAAGTGTTGGAACTAATGGATGGATACTTTATACACCTCCAATACTATGTTACTAGTACTGTTAGACAGACATTATGGGTAGGTATAAAGGTTGGACTAGATGATTGATGTCTTTATACAACCTCCAATACTATGTACTATGTAACTGTTATACAGACATTATGGTTAGGGTATAAGGTTGGACTAGATGAATGGATGTCCTTTATACAACCTCCATACTATGTTACTATGTAACTGTTTAGAGACATTATGGGTAGAGTAAAAGGTTGGACTAGATGGATGGATGACTTTTTTACAACCTCAATACTAGGTTACTATGTAACTGTTAGACAGACATTATGGGTAGAGTATAAAGTTGGACTAGATGGATGGATGTTTTATAACAACCTCCAATACTATGTTACTATGTAACTGTTGACAGACATTATGGTAGGTATAAAGTGTGGACTAGATGGATGTATGTCTTTATACAACCTCCAATACTAGTTACTATGTAACTGTTAGACAGACTTGGGTAGGGTAATAAGGTTGGACTAGAGGTAGTATGCTTTATACAACCTCCAATACTATGTTACTATGTAACTGTTATCAGACATGGGTAGGGTATAAGGTTGGCTATATGGATGTATGTCTTTTACAACCTCCAAATATGTTCTATTTACTATGTAACTGTTATACAGACTATGGTAGGTATAAAGGTTGGACTAGATGGATGTAGTCTTATACAACCTCCATACTATGTTACTATGTAACTGTTATACAGACATTATGGGTAGGGTATAAGGTGGACTAGATGGATGGATGTCTTTATCAACCCCCATACTAGGTTACTATGTAACTGTTATACAGACTTATGGGTAAGTATAAAGGTTGGACTAGATGGATGATGTCTTTTACAACCTCCAATACTATGTTACTATGTAACTGTTATAAGACATTATGGGTAGAGTATAAGGTTGGACTAGAGGATGGATGTCTTTATACAACCTCCAACTATGTTACTATGAACTGTTATACAGACATTATGGGGTAGGTATAAATGTTGGACTAGATGGATGGATGTCTTTATACAAACCTCCAATACTATGTTACTATGTAATGTTATACAGACATTATGGGTAGGGTATAAGTTGGACTAATGAATGGACGTATGTCTTTAACAACCTCCAATACTATGTTACTATGTAACTGTTACAGACATATGTTGTAGGGTATAAGGTTGGACTAGATGGACTGTATGTCTTTATACACTCTCCAATACTATGTTACTATGTAACTGTTAACAGCATTATGGGTAGGTATAAAGGTTGGGACTAGATGGACGTATGTCTTTATACAACCTCCAATACTATGTTACTATGTAACTGTTATACAGACTTATGTGTAGGGTATAAAGGTTGGACTAGAGGACTTTGTCTTATACTACAACTCCAACTAGTTACTATGTAACTGTTAGACAGACATTATGGTAGGGTATAAAGTTGGACTAGATGGACGTTTGTCTTTAAATACAACCTCCAATACTATGTTCTATGTAACGTTGACACACATACATATTGGTAGGGTATAAAGTGGACCTAGATATGGACGTATGCCTTTATACAACCTCCAATACTATGTTACTATGTAACTGTTAGACAGACAATGGTAGGGTAAAAGGTTGGCTAGATGGACGTATGTCTTTATACAACCTCCAATACTATGTTACTATTACTGTTATACAGACATTATGGTAGGGTATAAGGTTGGCAGATGATGGATGTTCTTTTACAACCTCCAATACTATGTTACTATGTAACTGTTAGACAGACATTATGGTAGGGTATAAAGGTTGGACTAGATGGATGACGTATGTCTTTATACAACCTCCAATACTATGTTATATGTAACTGTTATACGAGACATTATGGTAGGGTAAAAAGGTTGTACTAGATGGACTTATGTCTTTATACAACCTCCAATACTATGTTACTATGTAACTGTTATACAGACATTATGGGTAGGGTATAAAGGTTGGACTAGATGGACGTGTGTCTTTATACAACCTCCAATACTATGTTACTATGTAACTGTTAGACAGACATTATGGGTAGGGTATAAAGGTTGGACTAGATGGACGTATGTCTTTATACAACCTCCAATACTATGTTACTATGTAACTGTTATACAGACATTATGGGTAGGGTATAAAGGTTGGACTAGATGGACCTATGTCTTTATACAACCTCCAATACTATGTTACTACGTATGTAACTGTTAGACATACATTATGGGTAGGGTATAAAGCTTGGAATAGATGGACATATGTCTTTATTCAACCTCCAATGCAATGTTACTACGTATGTAACTGTTAGACAGACATTATGGGTAGGGTATAACGGTTGGATTAGATGGACGTGTGTCTTTATACAACCTCCAATACTATGTCTGCTGGCACTGAAAGTGTTAATGGCAATACTATTGGGAAGTCTGCTGGCACTGAAGGCTTAATAGAAATTCTCTGGAAAGGTGCTGGCACTGAAAGTATTAATAGTCTGTTGGCACTAAAGGGTTATGGTATTTCTGCTGGCCCTGAATTATTAATGCCATATTCTTGGAAAAGCACTGAAAGAGTAAAACATCTCAGATCTCACCAAATTTCCATGTTCTGCCCTACCCGGCTGGAAACAATTTCTGGGGAGAACACTGGTGCCACATACCGCACATCCACTGAAACCGATCCTGTCCTTCCAATCAGTATTTCATTTGTGGCCAGTGTCGCTGCATTCAGGTGGGAGGGTGCCTAGGGCACTAAAATGGCTAGAAACGGCCCTGACCAAGGCTCCTTATATACCTCCTCCAGCCTGCAGGTGGTATCAGTAAGTATAAGACCCTGTGTATAAGATCCTGTGTATAAGACCCTGTGTATAAGACCCTGTGTATAAGATCCTGCGTATAACACCCTGCGTATAACATCCTGTGTATAACATCCTGTGTATAAGATCCTGTGTATAAGACCCTGTGTATAAGACCCTGTGTATAAGATCTTGTGTATAAGACCCTGTGTATAACTTCCTGTGTATAAGACCCTGTGTATAAGACCTGCGTATAACACCCTGCGTAAATCCTGTGTATAATACATCCTGTGTATAAGATCCTGTGTATAAGACCCTGTGTATAGATCCTGTGTATAGATCTGCGTATAACATCCTGCGTATAAGATCCTGTGTATAAGACCCTGTGTATAAGATCCTGTGTATAAGACACTGTGTATAAGACCCTGCGCATAACATCCTGTGTATAACACCCTGCGTGTAAGATCCTGCGTTTAAGAACCTGTGTGTAAGATCCTGTATGTAAGATCCTGTGCATAACATCCTGTGTATAACATCCTGTGTATAACACCCTGTGTATAACATCCTGTGTATAACACCCTGTGTATAAGACCCTGTGTATACATTCTATGTATAACAGGATGAAAAAACTGCTTTAAATTGTGATGTTTATACCTTTCAAACAAGACTAGGGCTAGAGAGGTCTCTAGCATCTCTAGATGTTAGGCTAGTATAGTTACACTTCCCGACTGCCCTGTCTATTTGTCTCTGTACAAGCATGTTATAAACTGTGTCATAAGCCCCTCCCCCAAAATCAATCTTTCTGAAGCTATTTACAAACCTGCAACAATTCTCTGTCCATTCCTCTAAATATTTTCAGGCTTGTTGCAGCTATAAAAATAATGTAAAGCTTGGAGGCGGGGCTTATGATGCAGCTGGATCGCTCTCTCCCAGCAGTGGGCATGCTTCAACCTTAAACTTGGAGGCAGACGCCAAGTGCTGTTGATGTCACAGCTCACAGTGCTAGCAGGAAAAAATTATTCTTTACACTGCTGTAACTATGATAGACTGCAACTAGAAGCATGATCCGGAGTCATTTTATAAGATCACTTTTATGGAGACCACAGTTCCCCTTAAATCTTTTTATAAAGTAATTATGGTGTTTTGGACAGGGGGTGAGATTTAGCTAAGTACATTTTTTTTTGGGGGTGGGATTTCCCTTTAAAATTACAACAATTTAAGAAAAAAATGTATTGCTTGTCTAATTGATTCCTACCAAGAAATCCATCCAGATTTAAGTCAGAAAAATTTATTCACTACTATGTTCTCTGTCTTTGATGGTTCTCTAAGTAGGAATCATTTAGGCAGGTGACAACCCATGGTTATTAGGGCTGGAACGAAACTGTCAAGTGGAAGGAAAATCCAAAAACAGAACATACTTTTGGGACTTCAGAGCCCATTTTCGATAATTATTGAATTCATTTGAATACTAGCTGCACTAGACAGAATAATGTTAGTCTTTGATTGACTGATAGTAACATAGTATTGGAGGTTGTATAAAGACATCCATCCATCTAGTCCAACCTTTATACCCTACCCATAATGTCTGTATAACAGTTACATAGTAACATAGTATTGGAGGTTGTATAAAGACATCCATCCATCTAGTCCAACCTTTATACCCTACCCATAATGTCTGTATAACAGTTACATAGTAACATAGTATTGGAGGTTATATAAAGACATACATCCATCTAGTCCAACCTTTATACCCTACCCATAATGTCTGTATAACAGTTACATAGTAACATAGTATTGGAGGTTGTATAAGACATACGTCCATCTAGTCCAACCTTTATACCCTACCCATAATGTCTGTATAACAGTTACATAGTAACATAGTTTGGAGTTGTATAAGACAATCCATCCATCTAGTCCAACCTTTATACCCTACCCATAATGTCTGTATAACAGTTACATAGTAACATAGTATTGGAGGTTGTATAAAGACATACTCCTCTAGTACAACCTTTATACCCTACCCATAATGTCCGTATAACAGTTACATAGTAACATAGTATTGGAGGTTGTATAAAGCAATCCATCCATCTACAACCTTTATACCCTACCCATAATGTCTGTATACAGTTACATAGTAACATAGTATTGGAGGTTGTATATAAGACATCCATCCATCTATCCAACCTTTATACCCTACCCATAATGTCTGTATAACAGTTACATAGTAACATAGTATGGAGGTTGTATAAAGACATACGTCCATCTAGTCCAACCTTTATACCCTACCCATAATGTCTGTCTAACAGTTACATAGTAACATAGTATTGGAGGTTGTATAAAGACACGTCTACTAGTCCACCTTTATACCCTACCCATAATGTCTGTTAACAGTTACATATAGTACATAGTATTGGAGGTTGTATAAAGACACGTCCATCTAGTCCACCTTTATACCCTACACATAATGTCTGTATAACAGTTACATAGTAACATAGTATTGGAGGTTGTATAAAGACATACGTCCATCTGTCCAACCTTTAAACCTTACCCATAATGTCTGTCTAACAGTTACATAGTACATAGTATTGGAGATTGTATAAAGACATACGTCCATCTAGTCCAACCTTTATACCCTACACATAATGTCTGTATAACAGTTACATATTAACATAGTATTGGAGGTTGTATAAAGACATACGTCCATCTAGTCCAACATTTAACCCTACCCAAATGTCTGTATAACATTTACATGTACATAGTATTGGAGGTTGTATAAAGACATCCATCCATCTAGTCCAACATTTATACCCTACCCATAATGTCTGTATAACAGTTACATAAACATAGTATTGGAGGTTGTATAAAGACATCCATCCATCTAGTCCAACCTTTATACCTACCCATAATGTCTCTATAACAGTTACATGTAACATAGTATTGGAATTGCATAAAGACTCCATCCATCTAGTCCAACCTTTATACTCTACCCATAATGTCTGTATAACAGTTACATAGTAACTAGTATTGGAGGTTGTTAAAGACATCCATCCATCTAGTCCAACCTTTATACCCTACCCATAATATCTGTATAACAGTTCATAGTAACATAGTATAGGAGTTGTATAAAGACTACATCCATCTAGTCCAACCTTTATACCCTACCCATAATGTCTGTCTAACAGTTACATAGTAACTAGTATTGGAGGTTGAAAAAGACATACATCCATACCAACCTTTATACCCTACCCATAATGTCTGTATAACAGTTACATAGTAACATAGTATTGGAGGTTGTATAAAGTCATACGTCCATCTAGTCCAACCTTTATACCCTACCCATGTCTGTCTAACAGTTACATAGTAACATAGTATTGGAGGTTGTATAAAGACATACATCCATCTATCCAACATTTATACCCTACCCATAATGTCTGTCTAACAGTTACATAGTAAACATAGTATTGGAGGTTGTATAAAACTCCCCATCTAGTCCAACCTTTATACTCTACCCATAATGTCTGTCTAACAGTTACATAGTAACATAGTATTGGAGGTTGTATAAAGTCATCCATCCATCTAGTCCAACCTTTATACTCTACCCATAATGTCTCTATAACAGTTACATAGTAACATAGTATTGGAGGTTGTATAAAGACATCCATTCATCTAGTCCAACCTTTATACCCTAACCATAATGTCTGTATAACAGTTACATAGTAACATAGTATTGGAGGTTGTATAAAGACATCCATCCATCTAGTCCAACCTTTATACTCTACCCATAATGTCTGTCTAACAGTTACATAGTAACATAGTATTGGAGGTTGTATAAAGTCATCCATCCATCTATTCCAACCTTTATACTCTACCCATAATGTCTCTATAACAGTTACATAGTAACATAGTATTGGAGGTTGTATAAAGACATCCATTCATCTAGTCCAACCTTATACCCTACCCATAATGTCTGTATAACAGTACATAGTAACATAGTATTGGAGGTTGTATAAAGACATCATCCATCTAGTCCAACCTTTATACCCTACCCATAATGTCTGTCTAACGGTTACATAGTAACATAGTATTGGAGGTTGTAAAAGACATACATCCATCTAGTCCAACATTTATACCCAACCATAATGTTCGTATAACAGTTACATAGTACATAGTATTGGAGGATATAAGACATATGTCTTCTAGCCCCCTTTATCCCTACCCATAATGTCTGTATACAGTTACATAGTACATAGTATTGGAGGTTATAAAGACTACATCATCAGTCAACCTTTATACCCTACCCATAGTGTCTAACAGTTACATAGTAACATAGTATTGGAGGTTGTATAAAGACACATCCATCTAGTCCAACCTTTATACTCTACCCATAAGTCTGTCTAACAGTTACATAGTAACATAGTATTGGAGGTTGTATAAAGACCAATCCATCTAGTCCAACCTTTATACCCTACCCATAATGTCTGTATAACGGTTACATAGTAACATAGTATTGGAGGTTGTATAAAGACACACATCCATCTAGTCCAACCTTTATACCCTACCCATAATGTCTGTATAACGGTTACATAGTAACATAGTATTGGAGGTTGTATAAAGACACACATCCATCTAGTCCAACCTTTATACCCTACACATAATGTCTGTATAACGGTTACATAGTAACATAGTATTGGAGGTTGTATAAAGACAAACATACATCTAGTCCAACCTTTATACCCTACCCATAATGTCTGTATAACAGTTACATAGTAACATAGTATTGGAGGTTGTATAAAGACATACATCCATTCGTCCAACCTTTATACCACCCATAATGTCTGTATAACAGTTACATAGTAACATAGTATTGGAGGTTGTATAAAGACATACGTCCATCTAGTCCAACCTTTATACTCTATCCATAATGTCTGTTTCCCTCTCTCCCTCCTAATCCCTCACTGGCTGCCCCTCACCTGGCGTAAAACATTTTATATATAATGTTGGGAACCCTTTCCCACCCCAACCTATATTAGATTTCTTAAAAAAGAATTGAACTCTACTTGCAGCTCTTTGCTCCCGTGGCATTCTCTATTGCTGGTCTGGCCCCTGTTTGGAATTTCAGGCAAACAGAGGGCGATCAGAGCGCCGCAGGAGCGAGGGTCTGTAAGTATTATTGTGCTTCTTTTTTTTTTAACAATCCGGGGGTGGGAAGGAATACCCTACAACATGGAGTGGAGATACCCTTTAAAAAATAACTTCCCATACTTCAATAGTAAGTTTGATTTCCCAGTGATTTCTGTTCACGATCCAAACACGCTTGATTAGTGTGGAAATGCTGTACGTGCATTACACCATTTTCTATCATAAGGATATGACCTTTCTCATAGCTACTTCATGGAGTTTTCTGTACAACATTTTGTACACATAATGTCATTTCCTTTCATCTTCCTTCCCCTGATGGCTAGGACATTGCTGCGAGCAATAACTTGGGTTAAAGACCGTGTAAGTTAGTAGCATTAAGATTTTTTTTTTTACAGAGCTCTTTTTTTTAGTTTTTTTTTATTTGTGAACTAGGCCACGTTCCTCGAAATACTCTAAATCCTCACTTATACACTTCCACTGGGCTGAATTCCACCCCCCCCCCAAAAAAATTTACTTTTTAAAAAATTTGATGTAGCCGTCAGTGAAACAGAATTTGCTTGTTGAAATTGGTACTATTTACTGTATGTGCAACCAAACCTTGAAAAACTGCAAAGCTTAATGTAATGTACCATATGTGTTTATAAATATTTTTTCGCTCTGGTTAGTTATGTCATGCCCCTTCAAGTCAATTAAGTTAAACATAAAGAGGTTTGTGTCCTCCACAACATGCAAAATCAATTAAAGGGACACTATACTAAAAAAATTACTTTGCCTCATCTTAATCTATAGTTAAACACACGTAACTAGCACTTACTCTGATTTGTGTGTTTTACTGCATGCCTTCAATCCAGCACACATTTTGTTTAGGAGCAGTATCCCCCTACCTCTTTTAACCACTCCCACTTCCATCCGACCTGACTTTCCCCCCCACAAACGACTGTCAAGACTGCACACAGCAACAGCATTCCAACTGTTAAAACTCTGTCACCATTCCAGCTACAATAAACTTCTCACAGAAGAATAGTTAAGAGCAAGGACTTGATTGACAGCTGAAATATAAGAAGTTTTAGATTGCATAACTAAAGAAATAGGGGCAGATCAATAAAAAGAGATACAGTGGTGGTTGGAAAGAATTATAGTTTCCAGTTGATGAACCTATTTTTGGTATAGATGCCCTTTAAATCTAAAGGAAATTCTAATTCTGAACAAAAATGACCCATATGCCGATTAACCCCCAAACCTTCAGAATTACCTGGTAGACAACCCAAGTTGTGACCTTCCTCTTGGACATGTTGCCACCTTCTTCAAATCTGTACAAGCTCTTTACAGTTGCACATGCTCAGAGGAGACAACTTTTGGAACAACAGTCAGTCACTAGCCATTTCCTTGTTTAGGGTTTGCTGGGTAATTTACATATTTACAAATGGGTACTTTTTAAGTTCAGGGAGTGTACATGCCTTTTTAATTTATTATTGTAGTTGGTTCCTCCTTGGCTGTAATTCATTGAGTTTATAGTGAATATTTTGCAGTTAAACATCATTGCATTAACTTACTGTGGCCTTTCAGTTTGCAGAGCATACACTACAAATGATGTTTCCTCAACTGTCTGGCCAATCATTTTGCAATCATTGTTTTAATCACATTTAAGCGGGCAGGTCAGCAAACACTGATGATGGAACTACGGGATGTCTAATTATTTGTCAACTTAATGTTTATGTCAACTTTAGCCAGCTATTGGCTCCCACTATGGTCACTCTGCTAGTTTTTAAATGTAATTTACTGTAACACTACTTACAGTCTGATAGCTGCTGTATCCAAGGATGGACTGTACATGGTTATCAAGAACAAAAACCGATATTCTAGTAACATAGTATCATAGTAATTGAGCTGAATGAAGTCTTATGTCCATCAAATCCATCAAGTCCATCCCTTAAGCCCTACCTATAATGTCTAACAGTTCATAGTAACATAGTAATTAAGGTTGAATAAAGGCACACTCCATCAAGTCCAAATTTTACTCTACTACTCATAATGTTTGTCTAACAGTTACAAAGTAACATGTAATTGAGGTTGAATGAAGTCATATGTCCATCAAGTCCATCCTTTAAACCCTACCCATATGTCTGTCTAACAGTTACATAGTAACATACTGTAGTAATTGAGGTTGAATAAATATACATGTCCATCTCGTCCAACCTTACACCCTAACCATAATTGAGGTTGAATAAAGCATATTTATACCCTTTTTTTTACCTACATAGCGGTTGACCCAAGGAAGACAAAAACCACAACCAGAACTACGTATATATATTAATACCAGTAATTCTTATATTATATAGTATACCTGTACCAACCAGAACTACAGTATATGTATTATACCAGTAATTCTCAATATTATATAGTATCCCTGTACCAACCAGAACTACAGTATATGTATTAATTCCAGTAATTCTCTATATTATATAGTATCCCTGTACCAACCAGAACTACAGTAAAGTATTATAACAGTAATTATTAATATTTTTAGTTGTAGAAACTTTCCAGGCCACTTTTAATGCTATTAATGAACTTGCCATTACCACATCTGCTGGAAGACAGTTCCACAGTTTCACCGTTCTCACTTGAAACAGTAAAGCTGGACATTTCCTACTGATTCTGTTGTCTACCATTGTGTCTATGTTGACCAGATAACCAACCAATTTCCTGGTTAGAAATGTTCATTTGGTTAATAATCTTACAAGGTAAATCACCAGATACCAAAATATTTACATATAACACCAGCTCTTTAAACTTGGATGTAGCTAATATCCAAAATATTAAAAAATAAAATAAAAAAAATAAGATATATAAGAATATATATATATAGAATTTTTTAAAGTTAAGTACAGAGCAGAGTAGGTCCCTATTATGGAGAACTGCCTGAGCTTTCGTTGTTATTAGGATAATTTCTTCTTTCATCCTGTTCATATCATATATTTTAGTGACTGTAGAGGGCACGTTGATGATATATGATTGTTACCCATCCCTGCCTTTTCTAATAAACAGAACTACTGACCTTAAATTAAACAGAAAAGGACACTCACAGACATAAAAAATTAGTTTTGTTCGTATCATTTAAAAAGTTTTTTCGGCTGTGTTCGGTTCACGGAACTTTGAGGGCGAAGGGAGTTGGAACGAAGGGACTTTGGAAGTGAGATATGAATAAAAAAAAGTTTATTTCTTGAAGGTTGTCTCTTAAGGAGAGAAAGCAAATCTGCTATATTTGTGAACTAACAAATACCTTAAAACCATTTCTATCATTTATGCTCCCTTTGATCTAGTTTCCAATGGCCATTTTGCATCTTGTGCTGTAAGCCCTATTCAAGTCTAAGTCTTAGGTCTTAACCCACATATTCAAGTCCTCCTTATCGTTTGGTATTTACCACCCTCCTTTATCTAGAGATGGACTGGTAGATGGATCTGAATCAGGTTCTAGGCGGATTTCCGACATCTGCAGACTTCCATACATTTTCCAAAAACTAAGTAAAGTTTGTGGATTTTTAAATTTTCAATGTTTCTCAATTTTTGAATGTCCCAAATTCACCAACGGCAGTTTATTTTTATCAGGCCAACCCCCTGTTAGCCATGGCAATACAGCCCATGCAGCTATCAAAGGGACATGCCTCCTGGCCCCAGTATTCACTGTATCTATGTCGTCCACAACATGTGGAAGTCCCTGATAAGACTTTAAAAATCTGCTTGTTACCCTGCGTTTACTTACAACCAGTATGAATTGCATACAACCTTCCTCTGGCAATACAAATAGTCTTCTTCTTTTTTTTATTCTGTCCTGTCAAAAGATAAAGCTTCTAATGTGTGGTGTCTCACACTGTTAAAGCGCCTTATTTGAGAAGCACACAACCCAAAGGTTACAGCTTCAAATCCCCAGACTGAATTTTATTTTTTGTTTCTTTTATAATGTTCCTAGCAAACTGAAAGATTCTACATGTCAGTGTTGCTCTAGTAGGTCTGTTGGGTTAGTGTAAAGCTTAAGCAAGACAAAGTATATGAGGTTTCAGTTTTCAATTCCTGACTTTTAATTTTTACTGAAATGTTAATATTGTTTTTTACCTCCATGGTAGCTAATAAATACACTGTAAAGATTTGTTTACTTTTATGTATGAAAAGCAAAGTATTATAAAAATTTTAAGGACAGAAGCTTCTTACTGTTCTAGTACAAAAGAAACAAAAAATGAAATCCCCGTTCTGTCTCAGGAGGGATATGCACGTTACTGATGATGTAACGATACGATTGTCTGTCAGAGCTTCTAGGAACAAGGCTGCAACTTCCTTGTTTTGATCTGTTGAGCATTACAAGAGCATGTGAATGAGTACACTAAGTAGGGTTCACCCACTCTGGATGTGTATTGGGAGCTGGCTCCCAGTACCCAAGGGTACTAAATCTGTTTGTGAATGTACTCTGTCTGCTGGGACATTTTGAAATCTTAAGTTTTCCTTTAACTCAATTGTTAAAAGTATGAATTACATTCCTCTCCTGTTATATAAATTTATAGTTTGCTAATGGTAATTTAAGTAAAAAAGGTTAGAAGTTAGGACCTCCATACTGGGTTACCTTGAATGGTTGGAAACTTTTCATTCACCACAGTAATGTATACTAAAACCCCTTTGTTCAAAAGTATGCCAGTGTGCAGATAATCATATTGTATGGGGCCCAGGAATTGCATAGATTATCTTTTTATGTTTGTATAAATGTATAGTTTATCTATTTTTTCATTGTTATATAACATCTGGTTGAATTAGAAAATGTTCCAATAGGTGACTTCCCCCTGATTTTGGTAGTGGTTTGTAATAAGGTTTCCTAGATTGCAAGTTCTTCAGGGCAGGACTTTGTGTGGTGCATTACACATTTGTAGTTCTTGTCTCTGTGTCACATCTCTTCTCTATATATCATAAAGCCCAAAGACAGTAGGTCAACTGCGACTGTGACAACCAAGATTGACTGCTGTCCCATGCTGCCTTCACTGCACATGATCAAGCTTATAAAAAACTCATTGAGCAGATAACTTTTCAAAACGGAAAAGAGTTTATCAAAATAAACAGTTCACTAGTATTATGTTTATTATCTGGTTACAAATGCATGTGATAAACTGGTAAAAAATATAGCAGGTAGGGTTTGGCCAGATAACCGTCAAGTCACCAGTTTTGCTGACCTCTGTGTTATGGCAGGGAGGGCGATTGGTCAGGGGCTGGCCCTCTCAATCAAGGTGGAGGAGGGTGGGGTTTGGCCCCTGCAGTTATGCCCCTGGGGGGGATTAATGTTTTTAGAGTAAAGATCTCTTTTAATGAGCACTAGATCCATAGAATTAGTTGTGATGCATAGGCTATACTGAAGTTTTTCTGCAAGCAAATGTTATACTATAAATATAACAGTATAAATAAAAGTTATACTATAATTGTATATACCTGTAGACTGTTAGCTGCATGTTACTTAACAATCCTGATTTCGAAACAAACCTGGTCTCGATTTGGAAATGTCGGTTTTAAAATTTCTATTTAAAATGTTTCTTGAAAAATGTAAAATGTTTATCGATAATTGATAAATTCCGATCGGAATTTCAATAGATTCTGTTGAACCGCTATTTAGTTGATCTCTAACACAGAAAAGGAATTAGTAGATTATATAGTATAGTATAGTGTTTGAGGTTGAAATAAGACATACGTCCATCCAGTCCAACCCATCTAGCAATCTCGTTTTCCGCTAACTGTTGATCCAGAGGAAGGCCATGCATTAATGCTCCTAAGCACCTCTGTCTCCTGGCTTAGCACGTAGCTTATGTAGTTCTGAAAACACTACTCTGCGGGTCCTTGCTTTTAACTTAGCCCCTAGTCTCGGAAATCATGTTAAGACCTCACCTCCTCCTCTAACTTTTCATTGGCACCAATGTGAACCAAGACCGCCGGGTCACACCCGGCCCCACCCATAATCTGTCACACGATCAACCACATGTGCCGACCCTGGCACCACGCAGGCAACACACAGTCAGCATGTAGGGTCTGGCGGCAGGTTACCCTATCTACCTTCCTTATAATGGGGATGATTATCCTCCACACACTGCCCATGGGATGCATAACAAGACTTTTTACTGTACAGGGCTGGTTTAACTGAATAATCCAAGAAAATCATTCCTGGTGCACAATAGGAATATTCTAAAGCTGCAATTGAGGTCACAGTAACCCAGAACTGAAGTCTTTCATATCACTGAATGGAACAGGTGCACTATTATTTCTAAGAAGGTCTGCAGTCACTTAAAGACAAATGATTATCTACTGGGTATGAGGAGCTGGTGTCTGTATCCTCTGGGGACTAAGGTACAAAAAAGTTAAACCTCTGACAGTCATCTATGTTAGGTAATGGTTCCTTCTGACAAAAACATGCAAAAAATAAAAAAGAAAAGACGCAACATAAAAGTTATCAATGACCCAACGACAGTTAGAACCATCTCTGATTGTGTCTGTGTCGTTTATATACGGTTGACAGTTCCTCTCTTTTAGCGAACACAGCTGCTAAAAGGTCAGTTATTCCATTAGAATCCTGATGCCGACTGGTGGATTTTAGTGCAACCATACAGAATATTTTAAAGGATATGTAACTGTCTTCCAGTGGATGTTTGTAATGGCAGGTTCATTGGTCAGTTTAAAAAAAAGCTGGATGAGTTTCTGCAAACAGGAATGTTGCAAGTTACCGGTATTGATACATAAAGTAGAGTTGATCCAGGGAAATTTCCGCATGCCACTTGGAGTCAGGAAGGAATTTTTTCCCCTTCATAAATTTGGTGGGGTTTTTTTGCCTTCCTCTGGATCAACAGTTAGGCAGAAAATGAGGATATTGCTAGATGGGTGGACTGGATGGACGTATGTCTTTATCAACCTCAAATACTATACAAATACTATACAAATGTACACTGGGAATTTTTTTTAATATTATTTCAGTTACTGGAAACTAATTCTTCCCAACATAACGGTACCACCTTTTTCTGTCCCCTATTTCTAGATATCCAATCTGAAACATCTACATTTCAGCTTCAATCAAGTGCCTTCCAATCTAAACTCTTCTGTTACGTATAGTTTTACTGTAGCTGGAATTGGTATTGTTTGCAAATGTGAAATGCATGTAGGACAATCCCTCTCCAATGTTACTCATTGGGATACTGACCATGCTTTGCCCTCGCAGAGAGTCAGATAGTCTGGCAAGGGGCTGCGAGACGAGTTTGATCAAACAAGTCTGATTTAAGTCATGCAGCAACAAAACACATCAGAGCCAGTGCAACTTACATTATTCATTTATAGATAGAAAAGTAATTTGCACATTGTGTAAAAAAAAAAGTGTACAAATCCTTTAATTGAAGGACACACTGTCTGTTTTGTGTATAAATGAACAACATAAATGTGCAGTGTTTATGGTGAATACAGTGGTTAATCTCACACTTACATCAGTTATTATTAGTTTTTCTTAAGAAGAAAAATTGTGTCTGTCTACGCCCTTCTTCACACATGGTCCTCTGCAGCTGTAGGTCACTCTCCTTTACCTTTGTGGATTGTAATCAGTTCAGGCAGAGTATTGCTGCATTCAATTTAATGAAAGGTAGAAGAAAGGGTTACACTTGAGGCTATTGGTGTTTTCCATACACATTACACAAACTTTTGTGTGAGTCATCTGCCCACCATCCATCCTCAGTCTAATAGGATGATGGTATCATTCCCCTTTTTAAACTCAGGGTCCTTAGGTTCAGACAGACAGACAGACAGACAGACGACGACAGACAGACAGACGCAGAAGATAGATAGCATGAAGATAGAATAGATTTGGATGGATAGATAGATTAGATAGATAGATGATTAGATAGATAGATAGATTTGGTGGATAGATAAATTAGATAGATAGATAGACAAGAACGACAGACAGACAACAGACGACAGACAGACAGACAGACAGACAGACACGAGACGACAGAGATGCTAAGATAGATAGAAGATAGATAGATAGATAGATAGATAGATTTGAGATAGATCTAGATCTAGATAGAGATAGATAGATCGATAGATAGAATTTTTGGATAGAGTGTGTGTTGTAGTGATGTGATCGTTGTGTGTAGTCCGAATAGATGTGTGTTGGTGTCGATCGTGAGATGGTTTGTGTTTGATTGTAGTGGTTCTTGTTGGTGGTTCGTGATGATGATGATGTAGATAGATAGACGATAGATGTAGATGATAGATGGTTGGAATAGATTTAGATAGATAGTAGATGATAGATAGATAGATTTGGTGGATGCTGTGTTTAGATGTAGTGCTGATGCGATGCGTACGTGTGTGATGGATGATCTTGTAGATAGATAGATGATAGTGATAGTAGATAGATTTTGGAGATAGTGTGCTGTGACTTGGTGTGCTAGATAGACTGACTAGCATGATCAATAATAGATAGAACATAGACATAGACGCAACACTCGACTAAAAGGCAATTGCGCCACCACGAGAACTAATAATTCCCTTCATTCCAATGCATTAATCAGATTTCTCATCGAATCAATAATTGATTTGTCCCAAGATTATGATCTGAACACTTTCAGTACAGTAGCTAAAAACCCACTAGTAATTTATTTGTCTTGCCTTTGTCTACAGGATTAGCTATTGCTACCCACCAACTTAAAAAATTACAATTCTATAACCTTACAGTTAAACAAAAAGACCAACACTTTCCTCTAGCCACAAACTGAGGGATTATGGTTCCTTTCTCTAGTGCCTTTCGTCGTACGTAGGTGAGAAAAAGTATGATTTCCAATGCAGTAAAAAGCTCCATTTTATATCTATGCCAGCCAATTCTTGTTCAGAAGAAATACATCACTGTCATTTAGTTTATTGATAACAGAAGATTCAATACCCTACATGATTAAAGCAAAAGGCAACAGTATTTCTTTTTAAACGACAATCCATTTCCCCGAGATCCATTTTTTTATTTCCAAGCCAGCTGATAAGAACTAAAAACTCTCACATCAAGGAGCACTTTAGCTTTATCCAATATGGATGAATGCAGGGGAAAAAAGGTTTGAAAAAACCTTACGCTCATTATTTTTCTAAAGAGGTTCTTAACTTTATATGGTATAAGGCATTCACTTTACTAATGTTTGTCAGTGTAGGATAATGAAAGGGATTCTTTGTATATATACAATACATATTTGCCTTGATGAAGTATGACCTCGTAATTCTAGAAACAATTTATGCCACGTTATAAGAACAAAGGGAAACATGTTTTATTTCCTAGCATAAGATAAAGTTATTAGATCACTGACACTGAGTAGTTTAGGACAGAGTAGTTTAGTTTAAGTTCATTGAAGTTAGACATGGGAGTGGACAGGGATAGGGTGGCACTACAAGCGAATATTTCAGCTTGATATAGGGGATCTAAAGAAAACCCAGGAGCGAGGACCTAGTGGTTTAGTTGGGAATTTTACTGGGGCTGGTGATGGTGTTTGTTAGAGTTTGCAGGAGACTTAAATTTCTTGAAGTCCTAGAACACTTTGATTGTGGTTGATAGTGTGAATTCAGTATGACTGAGATTATTAAAATTCAAGATTTATGTGCTTTGTCCTATTAGGAATTTGAAACTGCATTTTTATTTGTGCTTTCAGCTACTAATATTTTCAACAATAGATTTAGAGTTAAACATTTGTAGAAATTTTATTCTCAAAAAAAGGGGATAATATAGGGATTAATGCACCCCCAACTGTAAATTATAGGACTATTAGAAGTCACGAGGAGTTCAGTGACCACATAAAGCACAAGGCCACAGGCCGAGTACCTTTTATAAAAGGGCCCGGAACTCCAGGTGACTTCTAATATCCTTATAATTACAGTTCGGGGTGCATTATTTATTATAACCTACCCCTTTGTGGTCTTCTGGTTTCCTTCTCCTCCTGGAACTGTAAGATTAAAGGCTATATCTTACAGTTCCTCCCATAGAAATCCATACAGGGGTTGGTTATAATGGGGTATTTTTGTTGTCATTTCAACACTGACCATTTATACATACCCTCTGATTATATTACTTTGTGTACTGCTTGGGGGGGGGGGATTTAAAATTCATATAGTCACTAATAATAATAATAAAAGCCATTAAAGGCATATTTTCTATTTTAGTCCTTTTCTGTATTTATGCGCCTGGATCAATAAGGAATACCCATAGAGCCCACTTTACCTTCTATACGCATTAATATATCCAGCTGGTATTTGGATATCAGGGAACGTTTTTCCCAAGAGTGTAGGAAGAGGAAGGAGCAGCGACCAGACAATTAGCAAAACAAAACAATGACATTTGTATCTCAGCAATGTGTTATTCATTGTTTAAAGGGAACAATAACACCATTTTTTTCAGAGTTCCAAAGCATTTTAGCTGATTTCCTTCTCTACATTAAACTATAATGTGTGTGTGGTGTGTGTGTGTGTGTTGTGTATACAACGTTAGTAACCACTATTGACATATATCCATAAAAATATAATTCAGTGCCATGATATTGTATACTTAGTATGATATAGGGGTTTTCAATGACTAATGGAGTGAGTATAATACTGATCGACCATTATCCCTAGAGAAAAGTCTTCTACTGACCAAGAAAACAAATGTGTGATTGGATGCTGTGGGCCACACATTTAAAGGAATTGCTTTAGCTCATTTTAATCCATAAATGAATACATGTTTTATTCTGAGTGTTTTGTGCTTCTTAATCACTTCTTCAGCCACTAGGAACACAATGCCTCTGCACTAGGAACACAATGCCTCTGCACTAGGAACACAATGCCTTCTGACATCTAGGAACACAATGCCTCTGCACTAGGAACACAATGCCTCTGCACTAGGAAACACAATTACCTCTACACAGGAACACAATGCCTCTGCACTAGGAACACAATGCCTCTGCACTAGGAACACACATGCCTCTGCACTAGAACACAATGCTTTGCACTAGGAACACAATGCCTCTGCACTAGGAACACATGCCTCTGCACTAGGAACACAATACCTCTACACCAGGAACACAATGCCTCTGCACTAGGAACAATGCTCTGACTAGGAACACAATGCGTGCACTAGGAACACAATGGCTCTTGCACTAGGAACACAATGACTCTGCACCAGGAACGCAATGCCTCTGCACCAGACAATGCCTCTGCACTAGGAACACAATGCCTCTGCACCAGGAACACAATGCCTCTGCACTAGGAACACAATGTCGCTGCACTAGGAACACAATGCCTGTGCACCAGAACACAATCCCTCTGCACTGCCCTCTCGCCAGTGCACCCATACAAGACAGCACACGTGCATAGACATGGACAACATACTGAAAAAAAATAACTTTTAAAAAATGACAAGACCTGGGGAGGGAGGTAGGAATGATTATTCCTTCCTCCCAATAATGTGAAGCATTCAGAAAGCCTGGCAAAAGCTGTTTCTTTGTGCTGCTGCACTCATAGAAATTATATTGGAAGGTAGAAAGTTCCAAACCTACCCCCTGTCCCAGGTACTTTTTACTGTTTTTTTTTTTACTGTTTTTTAAAAATTAATATCCCTTATATTATGTAAATATATTATATCTCCATACGAGTTTGCATTGAGTTTTTAGGAGCTACCAATGTGGTGGGGGGGGGGGGGTATAGGATATTACATATAGGAAAGTTGTTATGTATGTGTGTACTATCTCACTATTACTTTAACCATGAGTAAATGTACATAAAGAATAGCACTGACTTATATTAGGTACACACAACATATGCAAATGCATAAACTTATTACAGAGCTGAGATCCCTATTTCAACATGGTATGGTCAAAATTGGAGGTTAAACCACACCCCTGGGTCTGCTCCATGTGAAAATAAGTGTAATCCAAAAAGTTTCTGTCTCCTACACAGGATGTGATGTGTATTGTATGTAACAGACATATACACCAAGGCAGGGACGTTTTTAGGCATAGGCCACACGGCAAAGAACTAGGGCACCTATGTTGACCAGGGTGCCTATTCTTCTCCCTAGCATCTCCCTGTCGCTTTTATTTGCTGTGTTAGAACTACTCTCCTTGTTCTGCTGCTGAATGTGTAACATTGTATCTAGTACAGAAGGAGGGGGGGGGGGCTTTATAACAGTGACCCTGTGACTAGCAGCCATAAGATCCCTATCCCTGCTTCTTTCTTCCTTCCACCCAACTCTCCAATTAGAACTTAGAGTAGGTTAGGAGTGAACAATCCAATGGAGGAGACATGGAAAGCAGGTACATACTGTATATCATGTCAATGCTGACAGCTGGAAGGGTTAAAGGTAATACGCTGCTGGTACTGTTGTGTTAATAAGAAAGTCTGTTGGCATTGAATGGTTCATGGTAATACTCTGCTGGCACTGAAAGTGTTAATGGCAATACTATTGGGAAGTCTGCTGGCACTGAAGGCTTAATAGAAATTCTCTGGAAAGGTGCTGGCACTGAAAGTATTAATAGTCTGTTGGCACTAAAGGGTTAATGGTAATGTTCTGCTGGCACTGAAATTATTAATGCCCATATTCTTGGAAAAGCACTGAAAGAGTAAAACATCTCAGATCTCACCAAATTTCCATGATCTGCCCTACCCGGCTGGAAACAATTTCTGGGGAGAACACTGGTGCCACATACCGCACATCCACTGAAACCGATCCTGTCCTTCCAATCAGTATTTCATTTGTGGCCAGTGTCGCTGCATTCAGGTGGGAGGGTGCCTAGGGCACTAAAATGGCTAGAAACGGCCCTGACCAAGGCTCCTTATATACCTCCTCCAGCCTGCAGGTGGTATCAGTAAGTATAAGACCCTGTGTATAAGATCCTGTGTATAAGACCCTGTGTATAAGACCCTGTGTATAAGATCCTGCGTATAACACCCTGCGTATAACATCCTGTGTATAACATCCTGTGTATAAGATCCTGTGTATAAGACCCTGTGTATAAGACCCTGTGTATAAGATCTTGTGTATAAGACCCTGTGTATAAGACCCTGTGTATAAGACCCTGTGTATAAGATCCTGCGTATAACACCCTGCGTATAACATCCTGTGTATAACATCCTGTGTATAAGATCCTGTGTATAAGACCCTGTGTATAAGATCCTGTGTATAAGATCCTGCGTATAACATCCTGTGTATAAGATCCTGTGTATAAGACCCTGTGTATAAGATCCTGTGTATAAGACACTGTGTATAAGACCCTGCGCATAACATCCTGTGTATAACACCCTGCGTGTAAGATCCTGCGTTTAAGAACCTGTGTGTAAGATCCTGTATGTAAGATCCTGTGCATAACATCCTGTGTATAACATCCTGTGTATAACACCCTGTGTATAACATCCTGTGTATAACACCCTGTGTATAAGACCCTGTGTATAACATTCTATGTATAACAGGATGGAAAAACTGCTTTAAATTGTGATGTTTATACCTTTCAAACAAGACTAGGGCTAGGAGGATGTCTCTAGCATCTCTAGATGTTAGGCTAGTATAGTTACACTTCCCAGACTGCCCTGTCTATTTGTCTCTGTGACAAGCATGTGTTATAAACTGTGTCATAAGCCCCTCCCCCCAAAATCAATCTTTTCTGAAGCTAGTTACAAACCTGCAACAATTCTCTGTCCATTCCTAAATATTTTCAGGCTTGTTGCTAGCTATAAAAAAATGTAGAAGCTTGGAGGCGGGGCTTATGATGCAGCTGATGATGCTCTCTCCCAGCAGTGGGCATGCTTCAACCTTAAACTTGGAGGCAGACCCCAAGTGCTGTTGATGTCACAGCTCACAGTGCTAGCAGGAAAAAATTATTCTTTACACTGCTGTAACTATGGATAGACTGCAACTAGAAGCATGATCCTGGAGTCATTTTAATAAGATCACTTTATGGAGACCACAGTTCCCCTTTAATCTTTTATATAAAGTAATTAATGGTGTTTTGGACAGGGGGTGAGATTTAGCTAAGTACATTTTTTATTTGGGGGTGGGATTTCCCTTTAAAATTGTACAACAATTTAAGAAAAAAAAATGTATTGCTTGTCTAATTGATTCCTACCAAGAAATCCATCCAGATTTAAGTCAGAAAAATATTTCACTACTAATGTTCCTGTCTTTGATGGTTCTCTAAGTAGGAATCATTTAGGCAGGTGACAACCCATGGTTATTAGGGCTGGAACGAAACTGTCAAGTGGAAGGAAAATCCAAAAACAGAACATACTTTTGGGACTTCAGAGCCCATTTTCGATAATTATTGAATTCATTTGAATACTAGCTGCACTAGACAGAATAATGTTAGTCTTTGATTGACTGATAGTAACATAGTATTGGAGGTTGTATAAAGACATCCATCCATCTAGTCCAACCTTTATACCCTACCCATAATGTCTGTATAACAGTTACATAGTAACATGTATTGGAGGTTGTATAAAGACATCCATCCATCTAGTCCAACCTTTATACCCTCCCATAATGTCTGTATAACAGTTACATAGTAACATAGTATTGGAGGTTATATAAAGACATACATCCATCTAGTCCAACCTTTTACCCTACCCATAATGTCGTATAACAGTTACATAGTAACATAGTATTGGAGGTTGTATAAAGACATACGTCCATCTAGTCCAACCTTTATACCCTACCCATAAAGTCTGTATAACAGTTACATAGTAACATAGTATTGGAGGTTGTATAAAGACATCCATCCATCTAGTCCAACCTTTATACCTACCCTAATGTCTCTATAACAGTTACATAGTAACATAGTATTGGAGTTGTATAAAGACATACGTCCACTCTAGTCCAACCTTTATACCCTACCCATAATGTCTGTAAACAGTTACATAGTAACATAGTATTGGAGGTTGTATAAAGACATCCATCCATCTAGTCCAACCTTATACCCTACCCATAATGTCTGTATAACAGTTACATAGTAACATAGTATTGGAGGTGTTTATAAAGACATCCATCCATCTAGACCAACTTTATACCCTACCCATAATGTCTTATAACAGTTACATATGAACATAGTATTGGAGGTGTATAAAGACATACGTCCATCTAGTCCAACCTTTATACCCTACCCATAATGTCGTCTAACAGACATAGTAACATAGTATTGGAGGTTGTATAAAGACACGTCTATCTAGTCCAACCTTTATACCCTACCCATAAGTTCTGTTAACAGTTACATAGTAACATAGTATTGGAGGTTGTATAAGAACACGTCCATCTAGTCCAACCTTTATACCCTACACATAAGTCTGTATAACAGTTACATAGTAACATAGTATTGGAGGTTGTATAAAGACATACGTCCATCAGTCTCACAACCTTTATACCTACCCCTAATGTCTGTCTAACAGTTACATAGTAACATAGTATTGGAGATTGTATAAAGACATAAGTCCATCTAGTCCAACCTTTATACCCTACACATAATGTCTGATAACAGTTACATAGTAACATAGTATTGGAGGTGTGTATAAAGACATACGTCCATCTAGTCCAACCTTTATACCCACCCAAATGTCTGTATAACATTACATAGTAACATAGTATTGGAGGTTGTATAAAGACATCCATCCATCTAGTCCAACATTTATATCCCTACCCATAATGTCTGTATAACAGTTACATAGTAACATAGTATTGGAGGTTGTATAAAGACATCCATCCATCTAGTCCAACCTTTATACTCTACCCATAATGTCTCTATAACAGTTACATAGTAACATAGTATTGGAAGTTGCATAAAGACATCCATCCATCTAGTCCAACCTTTATACTCTACCCATAATGTCTGTATAACAGTTACATAGTAACATAGTATTGGAGGTTGTATAAAGACATCCATCCATCTAGTCCAACCTTTATACCCACCCATAATATCTGTATAACAGTTACATAGTAACATAGTATGGAGGTGTTAAAGACATACATCCATCTAGTCCAACCTTTATCCCTACCCTAAAGTCTGTCTAAAAGTTACATAGTAACATAGTATTGGGGTTGTAAAAAGACATACATCCATATAGACCAACCTTTATACCTACCCATAATGTCTGTATAACAGTTACATAGTAACATAGTATTGGAGGTTGTATAAAGTCATACGTCCATCTAGTCAACCTTTAAACCCTACCCATGTCTGTTAACAGTTACATAGTAACATAGTATTGGAGGTTGTATAAAGACATACATCCATCTAATCCAACATTTATACCCTACCCATAATGTCTGCTAACAGTTAAATAGTAACAATAGTATTGGAGGTGTATAAAAACACCATCCATCTGTCCAACTTATACTCCCCCATAAGTCTGTCAACAGTTACATAGTAACATAGTATTGGAGGTTGTATAAAGTCATCCATCCATCTAGTCCAACCTTTATACTCTACCCATAATGTCTCTATAACAGTTACATAGTAACATAGTATTGGAGGTTGTATAAAGACATCCATTCATCTAGTCCAACCTTTATACCCTAACCATAATGTCTGTATAACAGTTACATAGTAACATGTATGGAGGTTGTATAAAGACATCCATCATCTAGTCCAACCTTTATACTCTACCCATAATGTCTGTCTAACTCGTACATAGTAACATAGTATTGGAGGTTGTATAAAGTCATCCATCCATAGTCCAACCTTTATACTCTACCCATAATGTCTCTATAACAGTTACATAGTAACATAGTATTGGAGGTTGTATAAAGACATCCATTCATCTAGTCCAACCTTTATACCCTACCCATAATGTCTGTATAACAGTTACATAGTAACATAGTATTGGAGGTTGTATAAAGACATACATCCATCTAGTCCAACCTTTATACCCTACCCATAATGTCTGTCTAACGGTTACATAGTAACATAGTATTGGAGGTTGTAAAAAGACATACATCCATCTAGTCCAACATTTATACCCAACCATAATGTCTGTATAACAGTTACATAGTAACATAGTATTGGAGGATAAATAAAGACATATGTCTATCTAGCCCAACCTTTATACCCTACCCATAATGTCTGTATATAACAGTTAAGTATTACCATGAACCATTCAATGCCAACAGACTTTCTTATTAACACAACAGTACCAGCAGCGTATTACCTTTAACCCTTCCAGCTGTCAGCATTGACATGATATACAGTATGTACCTGCTTTCCATGTCTCCTCCATTGGATTGTTCACTCCTAACCTACTCTAAGTTCTAATTGGAGAGTTGGGTGGAAGGAAGAAAGAAGCAGGGATAGGGATCTTATGGCTGCTAGTCACAGGGTCACTGTTATAAAGCCCCCCCCCCCTCCTTCTGTACTAGATACAATGTTACACATTACAGCAGCAGAACAAGGAGAGTAGTTCTAACACAGCAAATAAAAGCTGACAGGGAGATGCTAGGGAGAAGAATAGGCACCCTGGATCAACATAGGTGCCCTAGTTCTTTGCCTAGGTGGCCTATGCCTAAAAACGTCCCTGCCTTGGTGTATATGTCTGTTACAATACACATCACATCCTGTGTAGGAGACAGAAACTTTTTTGGATTACACTTATTTTCACATGGAGCAGACCCAGGGGTGTGGTTTAACCTCCAATTTTGACCATACCATGTTGAAATAGGGATCTCAGCTCTGTAAGTAAGTTTATGCATTTTGCATATGTTGTGTTGTACCTAATATAAGTCAGTGCTATTCTTTATGTACATTTACTCATGGTTAAATAGTAATAGTGAGATAGTACACACATACATATACAACTTTCCTATATGTAATATCCTATACCCCCCCCACCATATTGGTAGCTCCTAAAAACTCAATGCAAACTCGTATGGAGATATAAATATATTTACATAATATAAGGGATATATAATTTTTAAAAAACAGTAAAAAAAAAAAAACAGTAAAAAGTACCTGGGACAGGGAGGTAGATTTGGAACTTTCTACCTTCCAATATAATTTCTATGAAGTGCAGCAGCACAAAGAAACAGCTTTTGCCAGGCTTTCTGAATGCTTCAGCATTATTGGGAGGTAGGAAATAATCATTCCTACCTCCCTTCCCCAGGTACTTGTCATTTTTTAAAAGTTATTTTTTTTCAGTATAGTTGTCCATGTCTATGCACGTGTGCTGTCTTGTATGGGTGCACTGGCGAGAAGGGGGCAGTGCAGAGGGATTGTGTTCCTGGTGCACAGGCATTGTGTTCCTAGTGCAGCGACATTGTGTTCCTAGTGCAGAGGCATTGTGTTCCTGGTGCAGAGGCATTGTGTTCCTAGTGCAGAGGCATTGTCTGGTGCAGAGGCATTGCGTTCCTGGTGCAGAGTCATTGTTTTCCTAGTGCAGAGGCATTGTGTTCCTAGTGCACAGTCATTGTGTTCCTAGTGCAGAGGCATTGTGTTCCTAGTGCAGAGGCATTGTGTTCCTGGTGTAGAGGTATTGTGTTCCTAGTGCAGAGGCATTGTGTTCCTAGTGCAGAGGCATTGTGTTCCTAGTGCAAAGGCATTGTGTTCCTAGTGCAGAGGCATTGTGTTCCTAGTGCAGAGGCATTGTGTTCCTAGTGCAGAGACATTGTGTTCCTGGTGTAGAGGCATTGTGTTCCTAGCACAGAGGCATTGTGTTCCTAGTGCAGAGGCATTGTCTGGTGCAGAGGCATTGCGTTCCTGGTGCAGAGGCAATTTGTTCCTAGTGCAGAGGCATTGTGTCCTAGTGCAGAGGCATTGTGTTCCAGGTGCCACTCCCCCTTCCCAGCACCACTGGCGCCAAAGAATAGGAAGTATTTTAGAATTCTACTGCCTATCGTGTGTTCAAGAACCAAACTCCAAGCCAATACAAAAGATCGTTTTTACCATTCGCTTCCTTTTTAGATAGAAACATGGACTCCCTAATAATTGCAGTGGCTGGTTTTCTGTTGTGCGTTTAATGGATTTAAATGGTTCCCATGCGCACTAAACACGTTCTATCACTGTATCGCACAGTGGGTGGACATTACTCCCATTAGCTTTAAAATAGTTCTTCTGGGCAGCCAATGCACTTATTTTAAATTTAATTATGTGGTTAAATTAATGGGGTTAATTAGGATAATGTAGAAAGTGAAAAAGCAATTTAAAGAAAGTGTTGACGCCCTTGGAAAAAAGAGAAACTATCTCACCGCTGTAAGTGCTTCGTAAGGGAAGATTGTTTTTTAAAGGTACCTTGCTGGAAGAGGTAGATCGAAAACATTTTTGTACTAGGGATAAAATAAATATTAGGGACTGGTTTTCGGCTGCTACTTGATACAGATTCAAGTATCCCTGGTGCGTTACTCTAAAGCCTGCCATACACATGTCTCATATTATACAATTTCCCATTGGATTTGCTAAATATAGAGACGTTGTGGGGAACAAAGATGACCAACCACAATGCCCTCGAACCAATAGAATCTATTAATATGCATGGAATGGTAACATGATATGGTCACCTATTGTCTATGCACTCTGTTGCTTTTCTCCAGAGTATCAGGTTGTGACCCCAAAGCTAACTGTATAGACCAAAACCAACAGTCCACGAGAAGGAAGACACGGAATGAAAACTACTACAAATGTGACAGTCAGAGATAGTCAGGAATGAATGTCAAGGTAGGCAGCAATCAGAGAATGCTTAAAAACAATGTACATAGCTCACAACTTATTGAAAACCACTCCTCCATCCGATTGTCCGCTGCTGACCGTACTGCTCTTTGGTCCACTCAATATATATATCACATCAAACAATTAGCAGACAGACTCTCCAAAACGAATTAGTTTATTCACCCAACTGTGAGATTCATCTCCTGGCAATGTTTTGGGGGACAGACACTCCAAAACGAATTAGTCCACTGCAGTACGGTCAGCAGTGGACTAATTCGTTTTGGAGTGTCTGTCTGCCAATTGTTTAATGTGATAAAAACAATGTACAGAGAGAGTGTTATTGTGCCCTATGTGCCCAGGAAAGTTGACCATGGAGCGAGGAAGCACAGGTTGAATCAGTAAGTACAGTTCAAAGACCAAAGAGACAAGACTAATAATTATCTAAGAAGCTGTGAAGCAAAAGCAACTGGAGAAAAGAGAGCCAATGCAAAGTCACGACACGTGCAATTTCACACAGCTGGGACTGTAAAATGAATGCCCATACACACAAGAGCGTGGATCAGGAGGCATCTCTGGAACTAAACACGGTATAATCATTATTATTGGGGATTTAGATAGCGCCAACATCTTCCGTAGTGCTTTAAAATTACATGTATACATTCACATCAGGCCCAGAAGAGCTTACAATCTAAGTACATTTATTTACAACCTATCAGTATATCTTTATGATTGTGGGGGAAACCCAAGCACTGGGAGAACAAATGTGTCCAAGGGTGGATTCGAACTCAGGACATCAGAGCTGCAAGGCATCAGTGCTAACCACTGAGCCACCGTGCTGCCCACCAAGGTACTATGAATTAATACTCTCAAAAATATGGTGGAATCACTGCAAAAAGTACAAAATGACAAATTCAATTCGTAACCTAATAAGATGGAGTTAACCACAGTAATTAGAAATAAACCATGATACAGGAACCCAGGTGAGTAGCCATATAGAATAGTAGAGCAATGCTCTGTCAGTACCATTCAATACAATGAAACTAATGTATCACCGAGAGCAGGAAATTCAATATCCAGAATCAACATTTCACGGCCTAGAAACACAGCCTGGAACTATTTACTATTCTGTTTATTCCTGGAACATGGAGCCGTATTCCATTATTGTTCTGTACGTCCTTAATAACAAGCATGACTATGACCAACACATTATAGCATGAGATAGACTGTTCTATAAGAATAAACCAATGTTCAGCCTGGCTATATCATTCCAGGGAAATAAGTTTTGTATGTTGTAGATTTGTACAGCTGACACGCTACCCATACACTGAACCATTTTACGTACCGCAATGCATGCAGGATTTTAGCAAAGCATTACAGTTACGTTATATCTGTATTTTTGGAACACATATGCCCAAAAGGTCATGCACACATGGTGGGACCACTCTGTTAGCATTAAATGGGCAATGCGAATCTTGAGTGTGATCTTAGTGCGTTCTGAATCGCTCGGTGCCCTTTATACTCTTTAAAGCTTCTTGCTTTATATTTGGGACCTCTAGAAATTATAGAAGATATCCCAGCATGCAAGAAACGTGTGTCTAGAACTACAAACCACATCCAACCAATGTCTCACAATGAACAGGGAATGGGCAACTGGATAACGATTATTTGTACATTAGACAAGCTTCTGATTGGCTACTCTAATATGCATGTTTAATGAGGAAGCCATGTTTTGCGGATATTTAGCACATGTTTACTAAGCAAAAAAGGCATAATTAATGAAAAAAAAACAACAAAAAAAACATTTTCCCCCTTAATGTTTTTCTAAAGAAAAGAAAAACCTTTACGCCTTTCATTTCTCTTATCACCTGTAATTATTGCTAAGGACCCCCCTATTCCGAGTAATCAAACAACAGAAAGATCTCCAGAAACATGCTCGTCTTGGTAAATGTCTCCTCTGTTTATTGAATCCCACAGCAAAGCAGCAGGGCGCCCAGAGACCGTAATCAGTTTCCTTGCACGTTACTTGGTGTTTAATATTCCTGTTGACTATTCACGGAGTCTAACATTAATCAATGGCATTTGCTACTTTTCTGCCCTCTAGCTGAATCCTATCCAAATAGCTGCAGAATCCGCAATGTAATGTTCGTTGTCTCTCACTTTTAAATCACCATTAAGACTAAAGAGCCTCTTCTCTTCAGTTCTCTACCTTCTTAATAACCCTCAGATCTTCACACTGTGCATAGGAGGAATCTCACTCCTAATTCTCTTTTTTTGTTGGAATCTTTATTGCTTTAACGGTCCACAAATTCAGTTTTTTTTTTTTTGTGGGGGGGAGCCTAATATGATATGATGGAGGTTTAAAGGAAGGGAAATCCAAATAGGTAACAATGGTCCATATGCACACTAACCCCAAGTGGGTGCAAAAAGTCCAATTCCCCTACTTCAAAGGGAACGAAGTACTGAAGAGAAACAAAGTAAACTAGCACTCCAAAGTGAACTGTTTATTGTGAGCCAAACATCAACAGGTAACACAACGTTTCGAGGGTAACACCCCTTTCTCACCTGATGAAGGGGGTGTTACCCTCGAAACGTTGTGTTTCTTTTAAAGGAAGGGAAACCCTACTAAGTACTGATATTTGATACACACAAGGACACATTAAATTATAAGTATAGATAAATTATATACCTTGATCATGTAAAGAACCTTATGAAAAATAATATAATGTTAAATCAACCCCAAACAACATTAGTTAGAAAGCTGACGGATGTAGGACTAACCTGTTATGCAGCAAAATGACTGCTGCCTACTTTCCTTCTCATTAGGTTTCTCCAAGCTCACTGAGCTCTTTTAGAACCTGGCACATGCCTAGAGGAAGCAGCTAGGGGATTAAAATTAAGTCATTGCTTGTAATGTCAACTCCCACATCCATGACTGACAGTTGTTAACCATAAGAACCAGCAGAAAGCGGATTTACAGAACATCGGACAGCATTTCAGGTTAGCCTTAAATTTATCAGCTTTCTAGCTATTGCAGTTTTGGGGGTTGGATGTTTGTTAACCTTCAGTATATACAATTATTCATTTAAAGGGATGAACTTGCCCTTGAGTTCCTTTTTGGACTAATCTCCTAATTCATACAATGAAGTGAATATTAACGTTTAAAAAAAAAAGATTAACCAGATAGAGGAAAAGAATTTAAAAGGCATGTAATACAAAACAGGACGCTCTACTTATAGTTGGGCTTTATTTCCCCTTTAAAGGATTTTGTGATTTATATACAGTACTGGTAATATTTATGGTCACTAGAGCTGCTATCATTACATCAATGCCAATGTTAAAGCCAAGGTAATCAATAATGACAGCTCCCGTTGAGAGACGGAAAGCTTTGTGCGTGCAATAAGGTGTCCAATTGTACTCAATTATTTAAATAGAGTTAATATTTTACAATAAATGCAAAGATCCTCACCGAATAACCTTCTTTTTATTATAGGATGTAATGTTCTATGCAAATGATCTTTAACTATTGTTTTACAGATAAATATAGTTTTTATTATTTCAAAACCAGGATATTGGGGGGACCTTGAAAAATACAATGATGTTTCTTTAAAAGGGCAATGACAGCCTTTTACCCCATCCCCCCTCATAACAAGACCCAAAACGTTAGGTCCTCACTTCTGGGCTCATCATAGATTTCCAGCATTACTCAGAAGTTACAATATGTGGCTTGCTTAGTTCTGCTCCCCTGGGTTGTGTCCAGAACTTAGCCAAAGGGAACACACGCTTCTATGAGAAAGCCTCTTCCTATTGGCCAAGCCCCAGGCTGAAGCTGGGGGGTTGGACTAATCAAGCTGGGTATCGTAAATTTGGAGTAAAAATGTTGGAAAACTAAAGTTAGCCCAGGGATGAGGACCTAGAATTTTTGGGTACTTTCATTGGAAGGGGGGTGGGTGGAAAGGCTGTAATTGTCCATTAATAATTACAGACAATTAATCGCTAAAATAATAATTATTTTCTAAACCCACAATCAAGTCAGATTTGTGTTATTAAGGTGACTGACATTAGCAACTGTGTAATGACTTAAATTTCAGGTTGTAAAGGATAAATAAAATCCTAGACCCCAATAAACAGTTTTTGTCAGCTGTTTTCCAACGCTAACATCCATCACAATTCCCCACTTTCCATAGATTTCAGCTTGAAAACTGCAGAAGAAAAGGAAAATTTTCCGCCTTGCCTGACCGAGAACACTTATAAATGTTCTCGATAATCCGATCAATTTGATCAAATTTGCCATGTTTATCAGAATATCAGTTCTTTGTATGGGGCCTTAAAGGGCATCTATAATGAAAAATAGGTTATTTTAAATTGACCATAACTGGAAACTATAATTCTTCCCAACCACTACTGTATATTTTTTTTTTGTTGATCTGACCCCTATTTCTTTAGATATCCAATCTAAAACTTCTTATATTTCAGCTGTCAATCAAGTTCCCTGCTCTCAAAAACTATTCTTCTGTGAGTCGTTTTACTGTAGCTGGAATGGTGACAGAGTTTTGACAGTTGGAATGCTGTATGCTGTGTGCAGGCTTGACAGTTGGTTTGTGGAAAAAAAGTCAGGTCGGATGGAAGTGGGAGTGGTTAAAAGAGGGAGGGGGGATACTGCTCCTAAACAAAATGTGTGCTGGATTGATGGCATGCAGCAACACACGCAAATTAGAGTAAGTGCTACTTACATGTATTTAATCATAGATTAAGATGAGGCAAAGTCATTTTTTCAGTATAGTGTCCCTTTAAAATACCCCCAAACCATCAAAACCTTTTTTAAGCTGTACTTGATCAGTTCTGCAAAACCTGACCACACTCCTAACAATCTGAGTTTTCAATCGACATCAATCTTGGAATAATTGTGTGATATATGGGCCTCTCAAGCAAGTTTATTCCCACCAGTTTAAACATTTGTATTATAATTGTGCCAGAAGATTGTAAGGTGTGGGTCCAAATTAAATTACTGACACAGTTCTGTGTGAGGGCTGTACAAACATGGAAATCTGGAATCAAAATGGCTGCACCGCTTTAAAAAAATTGCATTATAATTGCTCTATGATAATGTACATCCCCTACTGGGTGATGTCAGACAGATTAGTTTTGATTAACAATTTTATTTACTTTGATGAGTAAAAAGGATTTAGCCTTTTTTTTTGCATTTTAATGTTGTCATGGCTCCATTTAATCCCCTTTAATGAAAATATCATGTCGCCGAGCAGTCAAGGATCTTTTAATTCAACAAATTCAATCCTTCCATCACTGTAGCCTGGAAAGACATTAATGGGGTAAAGTAGAAGAGTGGATGAGGTAACTAGAACCAAATTGCATTCCATTACATATACATATTAATTGTATTTCCATTGGAATCTTTACATAACAAAAAGTGTATGACAATATTTTTAATACTGCGGTAATATAAATATCATGGGGGCAGGGGGGTGGAGAGCTTCCAATCCTATTAGTTAAAGGGGGTTTCCAGCTGGATTTCACAATGTTGACAGTTCCCATTCTGGCTATTCTTGTGCACTTTCCTGATGTTCACGTTTTTGGGCTTTTTTGCTAGTTCTGCCTGTTGTGACATCATCAGACCCCCTGCACCTCTCCTGTACCCATGGTCCAAGCATGCTCAGTGCTGTATTTACTGTAAAATAAAGCCTTATTTTACAAAGACGCTATATGTAGCGCTATATAAGAAATAAAATACATACAGTACATACATACACAGAAGCTTGGAAAGTGTACATACCATGTTTCTGCCATGTTTAAGTTACACCAAGCAAAACAGACATTTGTGGTGATTAGAGATGACGTTTTGACTGAGAACTCCCGGTTCTGAAGTTCCGTGGGTAATGCTATGAACTTTCAGGTCTCGGATTTCCTGATTATTAGAAATTGAAAATATGGAGCTGCTTTTGAGGGTTACCAAATACACTAGGCTACTTTCCAGGGTTACTGAATTTAGCCATGTATATATATATATGGAAACTGGAAAATAGCTGGTGTGTAAAGGAAGTTTGTTTTGAATAAACATTACATTTGGTCATTTGCACCTTGGCCATTGTGTTGCCTTGACCATTTCCCAGGTGCCTTAGCCATCTTCTGCCATCTACCATGCTTTTTATACCCTTAATTGGAACTTTCGGATTTTTTTTTTTTTGTCCCATTGACTTCTAAGGGTTTGTTTTCGGATTTTCGAATTTTGTAATCTGAAAACGGAATGGAACTTGCCATCTTTAAACATCTCTAGTGGTGCTACATTCATTGCTACCTCCGAAAAAAGGCAGTTTTAAATGGCATTGCCTGTAAAGGATACTGGGAACTGTAGTATAGCTATTTATGTTTATTTAAAGTTATGGTTTGACCAATAACAATCAGCTAGGAGAATAGTTTTCAAAAGTGTTATTGTGACATTTCCATTGCTGCCCTGAATGATGCAGTTTTAAATCTAGTGACTTTGTTTTGTAGGAGATGTGGGAGTTGTAGTTTAACCAATAACACTCAAAGCAAAAGTGCTGTAGGGATATATTCATTGCTGTACTGAAAGGTAGTTGGTACTTTCTGCCCTACGGCATTTATCAATCTGCAGTTGAACCATTGTGGATGGAATTTGCTCTGTCAGACAATTTACCAGTCTCTATATTAGTCTTTGGCAGGCTATTTGCCAACCAGTTCCCCATTCTCTGCCAGCCAGTTTGCCAGTCATGTCAGCCAATTTACCAGTCTCTGCCAGCCAGTTCACTATTCATGCGCCAACCTCCAGGCTATGCCAGCCAATTTACCAGTCCTCATGCCAGCCAGTTCACTATTCATGTCAGCCAACCTACCAGGCTATGCCAGCCAATTTATCAGTCTATTCCAGCCAGTCTACCAGTCTCTGCCATTCCATGTACCATTTTCTGCCAGCCAGTTCACCATTCATGTCATACAATTTACCAGGCTACGCCAGCCAGTCCACCAGACTCTGCCAGCCAATTTACCAGTCTCTGCCAGCCAATTTACCATTCTCTGCAAGCCAGTTCACCATTCATGACAGCCAATTTATCAGTCTCTGCTAGCCAGTCCACAAGACTCTGTCAGCCAATTTACCAGTTTCTGCCAACCGGTTCATCCTTCATGTGAGCCAATTTACCAGTCTCTGCCAGCAAATTTACCAGTC
This sequence comes from Hymenochirus boettgeri, assembly GCA_019447015.1. Classification (NCBI taxonomy): domain Eukaryota; kingdom Metazoa; phylum Chordata; class Amphibia; order Anura; family Pipidae; genus Hymenochirus; species Hymenochirus boettgeri. The sequence goes on from CM033472.1 coordinate 12,417,823, forward strand.
TCTGCCAAATAGTTCACGTTTCATGTGAGCCATTTTACCAGTCTCTGCCAGTCAGTCCACCAGTCTCTGACAGTCAATTTACCAGTCTCTGCCAGCTAATTTACCATTTATGTCAGCCCATTTACCAGACTATGGCAGCTAAAAGATAGACAATTCATAATTCTGTCAGTTATTCAACAATCTCTGCCAGCCAGTTCACTAATCTCTACCAACCAGTTCACCAAATTGAACTAGCCAGTTTACCAATTTTCTCCAGGCTATGACATCATAATCGTCTGTCAGCCAGTCATGTACCAGTCTATGCCAGCCAATTCACCAGTCTATGCCAGCCAATTCACCAGTTTTCACACCCACTTCCAAAAGCCCCACCCACTTTGTCGGCAGAAGCAACGCAATATGCAACCCACTTATTTTCTCTTACACCCCCTTATTATTACAACCCCCTTATTTGCTGTGGATGCCTATGTATGAGGCTTCTATGGAAAACAGGAATTGGATGAATAAAAGGCATCTGTTAGCATTCTAAAATAAATAAAAAATCTAAATTCAATATTACACGGGTAATGAACATATACTACAGAATGTTGCTTTGCAATGCAAGTCACCAACATTTATATCTAAAGAATTACCCAGTGTCCTTAGCTTTTCTCAGTGAGACTGCAAGTTCAATGGCCTGTTGTGCTCTTTATTCTGCCATTGATTGATGTGGTTCAGTCACTGATTACCAACTTGGGAAACATTCACCTTGCAGATAATTGAGGAGGAGCAAGTTGGTTTAGGAGTCTGCAAAGGGCCACAGAACCTGGAGTAGCTGAGTACATTGGTGCTGATGCAAAAAGTGAGGGAAAAGTTTGCCAATGCTATTAATTTGCAGCAACCAATCAGAATGCTAGTTACTGCACTAGTGGAGCTAAAGTGGAGAACATTGAATTGGTTGCTACAGGTAAATAGCACTAAAAAACTCATGCTCTTATTATTGCTGGTTCCTTGATGTCCACCAGGAAGCCAAAGTTTTCCAATATTATTTTTTTCCTAGTAAATATAAAAGAACATTGACTGTTGGGTGACAGGAACCCATAAGCCTACTTATAGACAAATCGAGAATTAAAGCAGCCATTACCTGTAGTTCTACAGCAGCTCCATAAATGTCTATCAATTGCCTTCTAACCAGGAGATAATTGGGTTTGTCATATGCACTTCTTGATAATATTAAAGGTGATGTCTATGCCTCCCCTGGTTAAAATGATCTTGCCTACTTTTAGAATAGCTTAAATTCTAGCAGCCAATCTCCAGATACATTTGCTTAATGACATGTCATGGGTTCCTTTTCGTGTAGACTAAGAAGATGAAGCAGAACAGAAGATAAATAGATACAATAATGATGGCTAGACGAAAGATAAAGGATAGATGGAAGGTTTAAACAGAGGATATGAGTTAATGATCCACGGTGGGAGACAAAACTAGAGAATTAGTCTGAACCTGTATGAAGACCAAATAATCCCTTTCTGGAGCCCATCACTTATAGTCCTATCTACCATCTCTCAAGCAACGAGACGTATGGAAGGGCAGACACACTGATGTGATGCAGCATTTATATCATAAAGTCTTTATGCATTCTGATAGTATCCATGGTTATGGGCCACCTATCAATAACCTAATGCCTTTTCTATTTACTCTGGAGGGGAAATAAAGGCATGGAACCATGTTCCGGACATGCTGAGTTTGCTCTGCAAAAAATATGCACCGGGCAAATTGAATGTCTACTGGCTTCAGGGCATAGATTGTCTCCTTGGCCTGGGCAATACATTATCATTTGCCAAGAAGACAGTGCACATTGTTGGTAGGGCCACCTCTTGATTTAAAGTGATTGTGTGTAAATGGACAATGTTGGATATAAGGGATTGGACTTCTGATGAGAGATCACTTGAAAGAAGGTTATAACCCAAACGGTTAACGGTCAAAACGATATCACTGCCATATGACTCATACTGCCGGATTACTCAACATCAAACATCTCCCCATGTCACCATGACTATTAAGGACACCAAACATTATTTACTATGTTTATTACCTTTCCAACCATCTCCCCGTTACATGAAATACGAGTTTATTCAAACAGAGCCTCTGTTTCCTAGGTGAACGTTCATCAATATTCTTTCATTGTCCCTGGCCGGGACGGTGGCCCACGAATCATGTTTTATAGCCTTATTACCCATTCTTCAATTCTCTAGTACTGCAGTTACCAATACTCTCCTGAGCTAATTTGGTGCTGACACAATGAAACGCTCTCTTATGCTAAATTAAATAGCCGAGGTCCTGGAATGGATGAATCTGCTTAGTAATTTCTTTAAGAGAGGTTTTTTTTTTTTTTTTTTTACCTGGGGCGAGGTTTCTATCCTATAAAACACTGGAGAAGAGGGATTAATAGCTCTTGAGTAATAGTAGAAAGGGATGGAGGTTAGTGTGTGTGTGGGGGGGTAGAGATGGAACATTAATGTTTGACTTGTGTTCTTGATTCGGTTTTTGCCTGCCAGCTAAAAGAAATAACATGATCACTCTGATGTAAGAGATATTCTATGGGAAGAAAAAAAAATAAACAACAATAATATAAAATAATAATAATGTTCATTTTTTGTATGGAAGAAAGAACGAGAAATCGCACAAAGCGAATGGTGGACTTTGCTGCAGGCTCTTAATTTGGACGCAGAAGCTTAATTAATTTTAAGTCTTATATTTCTTCCTCTCTCTATTAACCCCATCATTACCGAACACTGTTTGATATTTTGGATTATGTCAAATATGAAGACATAACCCAACAACATACATATTGTACACGTGCCCCTAACAACACCCCCCCCACACACACACACACACACACACAAATATACACACGTTTTACTCATCATAGAAAATCAATAGAAATTCACATTAATGATATCATAGCACCACTACAGCGCACCTTGGCAGTTAAACCCTTTCGAGACCACCGATGTCAGTTAACGAGGGAATACTGCATATTTTCTGTAAGTGTGAGTTAGCCATATACAGAGACCAATAAATATGTCCATTGGTCTTCCAACTTATTTCTTGCTTTGTCCACAAAATCCGTACTACTACCTCTGCTGGGTACCCCCCCCCCCCACACACACACACACACCCTCCAGTTGAACCTCACAGAATGCGGCGAGTCAGAGGTTAAAGATACAGATCTTCTGGGAATTCTCAATATTTTTTTGCTCATTTGGATGCAAAGCACATTAAATAAAAAAAAACACACTTGTTAGGAGAGAGGAGACCTCTGGGAATTCTGGAGTCAGTTGCTGTTCATGCAATGCTTTCCCAAGGAAGGAAATGATACATTCTGTGCTTTATTTCATGTTTTATATATATGGTACGGTTAAAGAAAAATAAGAAACATGCTTCCCTAAGCACCAGCACATGGGCAATTTGGTAACAAGGTAATATCACACAACTTACCCATACGACAATCCGCCTTAAAAAAAAATCAAAAATACGAAAAAAAAAAACTTGTCTAAGGGAATCTGTTCTATTCCATCCCCGTGGCCGGAAGTAGCCAGTAGAACACACACAAATTTATTGAAAAGGGTTTCCCTTCCAAGGTATCCGTTGAGTTTTTAGGGAGGTTTTAGAGGGGGGGGTTGGTCAATGTTGGGGTTGAGTATTTTTTTTTGTAAAGTCTGGGTCGGTAGCGGTAGGACGAGACGTCAAGGAGGGTTGTCCTAAGGATTTGGGGTAGAAGAAGACAACGTTTCAATAGTCTAGTTCACAGACTCTGGCATCATCTTAGACCCAGCAGAGAATTCACAGGGTAGACAATTCAGAGGGTCTTCCAACCACACGTAGATCCCACATTCCTTCTTCTGTCATCCCACCCGCCCACCACCAAAAAAATAATCACCCAAGACAAAAAGTAATAGGGGCCACAACACCGTCAACAGCCCCCTCAGTCATGGTGCAGAGAGGAGCTACAAGTCTTCCCTCTGCTTGGAACATAAATAAGCCACTTCCATCACCCAGTAACTGCTGGTTCTGTCTGCGTCCTCTGTACTACTGCATTTTGCAACAAGCTCCTCTGCTGTACATTCAGATAAGGTTGAAGAGTGGTGGGAGGGTGGGGGGGAGTTAGGGGACAGGGTGACAGTCTGCTGGAGCCTTTACACAAGGTTGTGATATCCCTTCTCTGGATTGGGATGTCTCTCTTGTGTCTGTAAATTCAGCATCGTTTCCTTACAGCATCTGCTGTGGCATTGGATTGAGCAGGGACAGGGGAGGGAGGTGCTAAATCATTTAGGGGAGAAGGAGGCTGTTCGCTAGAAATCTGCTCTAGTCATTGATTGTGCTTTGCTGACTGCGGCCCTTTAAAAAAAAAAAAAGAAGAAGAAAAAAAAGAAAAAAAGAGAGATATTAATGTATAATGTATCGAGCTTCGGGTCTTCTAAAAGGAAATAAACCTGTGTTTCCTAGGAATATTGCAATGGGAAAATAAGGAATGTGTGAATAAAGTCAGAAATTCCTGTGTTTGGATACTGTGTCCAATCTGATCTGTGTATGGATAATGTGTCCAATCTGCTCTGTGTATGGATAATGTGTCCAATCTGATCTGTGTATGGATACTGTGTCCATTCTGCTCTGTGTATGGATAATGTGTCCAATCTGATCTGTGTATGGATACTGTGTCCAATCTGATCTGTGTATGGATAATGTGTCCAATCTGCTCTGTGTATGGATAATGTGTCCAATCTGATCTGTGTGTGGAAACTGTGTCCAATCTGATCTGTTCCTAGCACAGAGGCATTGTGTCCTAGTGCAGAGGCCATTGTTCTGGTGCAGAGGCATTGCGTCCCTGGTGCAGAGGCAATTTGTTCCTAGTGCAGAGGCATTGTGTCCTATGCAGAGATTGTGTTCCAGGTGCCACTCCCCCTTCCCAGCACCACTGGCGCCAAGAATAGGAAGTATTTTAGAATTCTACTGCCTATCGTGTTGTCAAGACCAAACTCCAAGCCAATACAAAAGATCGTTTTTACCATTCGCTTCCTTTTTAGATAGAAACATGGACTCCCTAATAATTGCAGTGGCTGGTTTTCTGTTGTGCGTTTAATGGATTTAAATGGTTCCCATGCGCACTAAACACGTTCTATCACTGTATCGCACAGTGGGTGGACATTACTCCCATTAGCTTTAAATAGTTCTTCTGGGCAGCCAATGCACTTATTTAATATTATTATGTGGTTAAATTAATGGGGTTAATTAGGATAATGTAGAAAGTGAAAAAGCAATTTAAAGAAAGTGTTGACGCCCTTGGAAAAAAGAGAAACTATCTCACCGCTGTAAGTGCTTCGTAAGGAAGATTGTTTTTTAAAGGTACCTGCTGGAAGAGGTAGATCGAAAACATTTTTGTACTAGGGATAAAATAAATATTAGGGACTGGTTTTCGGCTGCTACTTGATACAGATTCAAGTATCCCTGGTGCGTACTCTAAAGCCTGCCATACACATTGTCTCATATTATACAATTTCCCATTGGATTGGCTAAATATAGAGACGTTGTGGGGAACAAAGATGACCAACCACAATGCCCTCGAACCAATAGAATCTATTAATATGCATGGAATGGTAACATGATATGGTCACCTATTGTCTATGCACTCTGTTGCTTTTCTCCAGATTATCAGGTTTGTGACCCCAAAGCTAACTGTATAGACCAAAACCAACAGTCCACGAGAAGGAAGACACGGAATGAAAACTACTACAAATGTGACAGTCAGAGATAGTCAGGAATGAATGTCAAGGTAGGCAGCAATCAGAGAAGCTTAAAAACAATGTACATAGCTCACAACTTATGAAAACCACTCCTCCATCCGATTTTCCGCTGCTGACCGTACGCTCTTTGGTCACTCATATATATCACATCAAACAATAGCAGACAGACCTCCAAAACGAATTAGTTTATTCACCCAACTGTGAGATTCATCTCCTGGCAATGTTTTGGGGGACAGACACTCCAAAACGAATTAGTCCACTGCAGTACGGTCAGCAGTGGACTAATTCGTTTTGGAGTGTCTGTCTGCCAATTGTTTAATGTGATAAAAACAATGTACAGAGAGAGTGTTATTGTGCCCTATGTGCCCAGGAAAGTTGACCATGGAGCGAGGAACACAGGTTGAATCAGTAGTACAGTTCAAAGACCAAAGAGACAAGACTAATAATTATCTAAGAAGCTGTGAAGCAAAAGCAACTGGAGAAAAGAGAGCCAATGCAAAGTCACGACACGTGCAATTTCACACAGCTGGACTGTAAAATGAATGCCCATACACACAAGAGCGTGGATCAGAGGCATCTCTGGAACTAAACACGGTATAATCATTATTATTGGGGATTTAGATAGCGCCAACATCTTCCGTAGTGCTTTAAAATTACATGTATACATTCCATCAGGCCCGAAGAGCTTACAATCTAAGTACCATTTATTTACAACCTATCAGTTATATCTTATGATTGTGGGGGAAACCCAAGCACTGGGAGAACAATGTGTCCAAGGGTGGATTCGAACTCAGGACATCAGAGCTGCAAGGCATCAGTGCTAACCACTGAGCCACCGGGCTGCCCACCAAGGTACTATAATTAATACTCTAAAAATATGGTGGAACACTGCAAAAAGTACAAAATGACAATCAATTCGTAACCTAATAAGATGGAGTTAACCACAGTAATTAGAAATAAACCATGATACAGGAACCCAGGTGAGTAGCCATATAGAATAGTAGAGCAATGCCTGTCAGTACCATTCAATACAATGAAACTAATGATCACCGAGAGCAGGAAATTCAATATCCAGAATCAACTTCACGGCCTAGAAAACACGCCTGGAACTATTTACTATCTGTTTATTCCTGGAACATGGAGCCGTATTCCATTATTGTTCGTACGTCCTAATAACAAGCATGACTATGACCAACACATTATAGCATGAGATAGTGTTCATAAGAATAAACCAATGTTCAGCCTGGCTAATTCATTCCAGGGAAATAAGTTTTGTAGGTTGTTAGTTTGTACAGCTGACACGCTACCCATACACTGAACCATTTTACGTACCGCAATGCATGCAGGATTTTAGCAAAGTCATTACATTACGTTATTCTGTATTTTTGGAACACATATGCCAAAAGGTCATGCACACATGGTGGGACCACTCTGTTAGCATAAATGGGCAATGCGAATCTTGAGTGTGATCTTAGTGCGTTCTGAATCGCTCGGTGCCTTTATACTCTTAAAGCTTCTTGCTTTATATTTGGGACCTCTAGAAATTATAGAAGATATCCCAGCATGCAAGAAACGTGGTCTAGAACTACAAACCACATCCAACCAATGTCTCACAATGAACAGGGAATGGGCAACTGGATAACGATTATTGTACATTAGACAACTTCGATTGGCTACTCTAATATGAATGTTTAATGAGGAAGCCATGTTTTGCGGATATTTAGCACATGTTTACTAAGCAAAAAAGGCATAATTAATGAAAAAAAACACAAAAAAAACATTTTCCCCCTTAATGTTTTCTAAAGAAAGAAAAACCTTTACGCCTTTCATTTCTCTTATCACCTGTAATTATTGCTAAGACCCCCTATCCGAGTAATCAAACAACAGAAAGATCTCCAGAAACATGCTCGTCTTGGTAATGTCCCTCTGTTTATTGAATCCCACAGCAAAGCAGCAGGGCGCCCAGAGACCGTAATCAGTTTCCTTGCACGTTACTTGGTGTTTAATATTCCTGTTGACTATTCACGAGTCTACATTAATCAATGGCATTTGCTACTTTTCTGCCCTCTAGCTGAATCCTATCCATAGCTGCAGAATCCGCAATGTAATGTTCGTTGTCTCTCACTTTTAAATCACCATTAAGACTAAAGACCTCTTCTCTTCAGTTCTCTACCTTCTTAATAACCCTCAGATCTTCACACTGTGCATAGGAGGAATCTCACTCCTAATTCTCTTTTTTTGTGGGAATCTTTATTGCTTTAACGGTCCACAAATTCAGTTTTTTTTTTTGTGGGGGGGAGCCTAATATGATATGATGGAGGTTTAAAGGAAGGGAATCCAAATAGGTAACATGGTCCATATGCACACTAACCCCAAGTGGGTGCAAAAGTCCAATTCCCCTACTTCAAAGGGAACGAAGTACTGAAGAGAAACAAAGTAAACTAGCACTCCAAGTGAACTGTTTATTGTGAGCCAAACACCAACAGTAACACAACTTCGAGGGTAACACCCCTTCTCACCTGATGGGGGGTGTTACCCTCGAAACGTTGTGTTTCTTTAAAGGAAGGGAAACCCTACTAAGTACTGATATTTGATACACACAAACACATTAAATTATAGTATAGATAAATTATATCCTTGATCATGTAAAGAACCTTATGAAAAAATAATATAGGTTAAATCAACCCCAACAACATTAGTTAGAAAGCTGACGGATGAGGACTAACCTTTATGCAGCAAAATGACTGCTGCCTCTTTCTTCTCATTAGGTTTCCTCCAGCTCACTGAGCTCTTTTAGAACCTGGCACATGCCTAGAGGAACAGCTAGGGGATTAAATTAGTCATTGCTTGTATGTCAACTCCCACATCCATGACTGACAGTTGTTAACCATAAGAACCAGCAGAAAGCGGATTTACAGAACATCGGACAGCATTTCAGGTTTAGCCTTAAATTTATCAGCTTTTCTACTATTGCAGTTTTGGGGGTTGGATGTTTGTTAACCTTCATATATACAATTATTCATTTAAAGGGATGAACTTGCCCTTGAGTTCCTTTTGGACTAATCTCCTAATCATACAATGAAGTGAATATTAACGTTAAAAAAAAAAGATTAACCAGATAGAGGAAAAGAATTTAAAAGGCATGTAATACAAACAGGACGCTCTACTTATAGTTGGGCTTTATTTCCCCTTTAAAGGATTTTGTGATTTATATAGTACGGTAATATTTATGGTCACTAGACTGCTATCATTACATCAATGCCAATGTTAAAGCCAAGGTAATCAATAATGACCTCCCCGTTGAGAGACGGAAAGCTTTGTGCGTGCAATAAGGTGTCCAATTGTACTCAATTATTTAAATAAGTTAATTTTTACAATAAATGCAAAGATCCTCACCGAATAACCTCTTTTTTATTATAGGAGTAATGTTCTATGCAATGATCTTTAACTATTGTTTTACAGATAAATATAGTTTTTTATTATTTCAAAACCAGATATTGGGGGACCTTGAAAAATACAATGATGTTTCTTAAAAGGGCAATGACAGCCTTTTACCCCATCCCCCCTCATAACAAGACCAAAACGTTGGTCCTCACTTCTGGGCTCATCATAGATTTCAGCATTACTCAGAATTACAATATGTGGCTTGCTTAGTTCTGCTCCCCTGGGTTGTGTCCAGAACTTAGCCAAGGGAACCACGCTTCTATGAGAAAGCCTCTTCCTATTGGCCAAGCCCCAGGCTGAAGCTGGGGGTTGGACTAATCAAGCTGGGTATCGTAAATTGGGAGTAAAAATGTTGGAAAACTAAAGTTAGCCCAGGTGAGGACCTAGAATTTTTGTTACTTTCATGGAAGGGGGTGGGTGGAAAGCTGTAATTGTCCATTAATATTACAGACAATTAATCGCTAAAATAATAATTATTTTCTAAACCCACAATCAAGTCAGATTTGTGTTATTAAGGTGACTGACATTAGCAATTGGTAAGGACTTAAATTTCAGGTTGTAAAGGATAAATAAAATCAGACCCCAATAACAGTTTTTGTCAGCTGTTTTCCAACGCTACATCCATCACAATTCCCCACTTTCCATAGATTTCAGCTTGAAAACTGCAGAAGAAAAGGAAATTTCCGCCTTGCCTGACCGAGAACACTTATAAATGTTCTCGATAATCCGTCATTTGATCAAATTTGCCATGTTTATCAGAATATCATTTCTTTGTATGGGGCCTTAAAGGGCATCTATAATGAAAAATAGGTTATTTAAATTGACCATAACTGGAAACTATAATTTCTCCCAACCACTACTGTATATTTTTTTTTTGTTGATCTACCCCTATTTCTTTAGATATCCAATCTAAAACTTCTTATATTTCAGCTGTCAATCAAGTTCCCTGCTCTCAAAAACTATTCTCTGTGAGTCGTTTTACTGTAGCTGGAATGGTGACAGAGTTTTGACAGTTGGAATGCTGTATCTGTGTGCAGGCTTGACAGTTGGTTTGTGGAAAAAAAGTCAGGTTCGGATGGAAGTGGGAGTGGTTAAAAGAGGGAGGGGGGATACTGCCCTAAACAAAATGTGTGCTGGATTGATGGCATGCAGCAACACACGCAAATTAGAGTAAGTCTACTTACATGTATTTAATCATAGATTAAGATGAGCAAAGTCATTTTTTCAGTTAGTGTCCCTTTAAAATACCCCAAACCATCAAAACCTTTTTTAAGCTGTACTTGATAGTTCTGCAAAACCTGACCACACTCCTAACAATCTGAGTTTTCAATCGACATCAATCTTGGAATAATTGTGTGATATAGGGGCCTCTCAAGCAGTTTATTCCCACCAGTTTAAACATTTGTATTATAATTGTGCCAGAAGATTGTAAGGTGTGGGTCCAAATTAAATTACTGACACAGTTCTGTGTGAGGGCTGTACAAACATGGAAATCTGGAATCAAAATGGCTGCACCCTTTAAAAAAATTGCATTATAATTGCTCTATGATAATGTACATCCCCTACTGGGTGATGTCAGACAGATTAGTTTTGATTAACAATTTTATTTACTTTGATGAGTAAAAAGGATTTAGCCTTTTTTTTTGCATTTTAATTGTCATGGCTCCATTTAATCCCCTTTAATGAAAATATATGTCGCCGAGCAGTCAAGGATCTTTTAATTCAACAAATTCAACTCCCATCACTGTAGCCTGGAAAGACTTAATGGGGTAAAGTAGAGAGTGGATGAGGTAACTAGAACCAAATTGCATTCCATATCATATACATATTAATTGTATTTCCATTGGAATCTTTACATACAAAAAGTTGTATGACAATATTTTTATACTGCGGTAATATAAATATCATGGGGCAGGGGGTGGAGAGCTTCCAATCCTATTAGTTAAGGGGGTTTCCAGCTGGATTTCACAATGTTGACATTCCCATTCTGGCTATTCTTGTGCACTTTCCTGATGTTCAGTTTTTGGTTTTTTTGCTAGTTCTGCCTGTTGTGACATCACAGACCCCCTGCACCTCTCTGTACCCATGGTCCAAGCATGCTCAGTGCGTATTTACTGTAAAATAAAGCCTTATTTTACAAAGACGCTATATGTAGCGCTATATAAGAAATAAAATACATACAGTACATACTACACAGAAGCTTGGAAAGTGTACATACCATGTTTCTGCCATGTTTAAGTTACACCAAGCAAAACAACATTTGGTGGTATAGAGATACGTTTTGACTAGAACTCCCTGTCTGAAGTTCCGTGGGTAATGCTATGAACTTTCAGGTCTCGGATTTCCTGATTATTAGAAATTGAAAATGAGCTGCTTTTAGGGTTACCAAATACACTAGGCTACTTTCCAGGGTTTACTGAATTTAGCCATGTATATATATATATGGAAACTGGAAATAGCTGGTGTGTTAAAGGAATTTTGTTTTAATAAATTACATTTGGTCATTTGCACCTTGGCCATTGTGTTGCCTTGACCATTTCCCAGGTGCCTTAGCCCATCTTCTGCCATCTACCATGCTTTTTATACCCTTAATTGGAACTTTCGGATTTTTTTTTTTTTTGTCCCATTGACTTCTAAGGGTTTGTTTTCGGATTTTCGAATTTTGATCTGAAAACGGAATGGAACTTGCCATCTTTAACATCTCTAGTGGTGCTACATTCATTGCTACCTCCGAAAAAAGGCAGTTTTAAATGGCATTGCCTGTAAAGATACTGGGAACTGTAGTATAGCTATTTATGTTTATTTAAAGTTATGGTTTGACCAATAACAATCACTAGGAAATAGTTTTCAAAAGTGTATTGTGACTTTTCCATTGCTGCCCTAATGATGCAGTTTTAAATCTAGTGACTTTGTTTTGTAGGAGATGTGGGAGTTGTAGTTTAACCAATAACACTCAAAGCAAAAGTGCTGTAGGATATATTCATTGCTGTACTGAAAGGTATTTGGTACTTTCTGCCCTACGGCATTTATCAATCTGCAGTTGAACCATTGTGGATGAATTTGCTCTGTCAGACAATTTACCAGTCTCTATATTAGTCTTTGGCAGGCTATTTGCCAACCAGTTCCCCATTCTCTGCCAGCCAGTTTGCCAGTCATGTCAGCCAATTTACCAGTCTCTGCCAGCCAGTTCACTATTCATGTCAGCCAACCTACCAGGCTATGCCAGCCAATTATCAGTCTATTCCAGCCAGTCTACCAGTCTCTGCCATTCCATGTACCATTTCTGCCAGCCATTTCACCATTCATGTCATACAATTTACCAGGCTCCCAGCCAGTCCACCAGACTCTGCCAGCCAATTTACCAGTCTCTGCCAGCCAGTTCACATTCATGTCGCCAACCTACCAGGCTATGCCAGCCAATTTATCAGTCATTCCAGCCAGTCTACCAGTCTCTGCCATTCCATACCATTTTCTGCCGCAGTTCACCATTCATGTCATACATTTACCAGGCTACGCCAGCCAGTCCACCAACTCTGCCAGCCAATTTACCAGTCTCTGCCAGCCAATTTACCATTCTCTGCAAGCCAGTTCACCATTCATGACAGCCAATTATCAGTCTCTGCTAGCCAGTCCACAAGACTCTGTCAGCCAATTTACCAGTTTCTGCCAACCGGTTCATCCTTCATGTGAGCCATTTACCAGTCTCTGCCAGCAAATTTACCGTCTCTGCCAAATAGTTCACGTTTCATGTGAGCCATTTTACCAGTCCCTGCCAGTCAGTCCACCAGTCTCTGACAGTCAATTTACCAGTCTCTGCCAGCTAATTTACCATTTGTCAGCCCATTTACCAGACTATGGCAGCTAAAAGATAGACATTCATAATTCTTGTCAGTTATTCAACAATCTCTGCCAGCCAGTTCACTAATCTCTACCAACCAGTTCACCAAATGAACTACCAGTTTACCAATTTTCTCCAGGCTATGCCATCATAATCGTCTCAGCCAGTCATGTACCAGTCTATGCCAGCCAATTAACCAGTCTATGCCACCATTCACCAGTTTTCACACCACCTTCCAAAAGCCCCACCCACTTTGTCGGCAGAAGCAACGCAATATGCAACCCACTTATTTCTCTTACACCCCCTTATTATTACAACCCCCTTATTTGCTGTGGATGCCTATGTATGAGGCTTCTATGGAAAACAGAATTGGATGAATAAAAGCATCTGTTAGCATTCTAAAATAAATAAAAAATCTAAATCAATATTACACGGGTAATGAACATATACACAGAATGTTGCTTTGCAATGCAAGTCACCAACATTTATATCTAAAGAATTACCCAGTGTCCTTAGCTTTTCTCAGTGAACTGCAAGTTCAATGGCCTGTTGTGCTCTTTTTCTGCCATTGATTGAGGTGTTCAGTCACTGATTACCAACTTGGGAACATTCACCTTGCAGATATTGAGGAGGAGCAAGTTGGTTTAGGAGTCTGCAAGGCCACAGAACCTGGAGTAGCTGAGTACATGGTGCTGATGCAAAAAGTGAGGGAAAAGTTTGCCAATGCTATTAATTTGCAGCAACCAATCAGAATGCTAGTTACTGCACTATGTGAGCTAAAGTGGAGAACATTGAATTGGTTGCTACAGGTAAATAGCACTAAAAACTCATGCTCTTATTATTGCTGGTTCCTTGATGTCCACCAGGAAGCCAAAGTTTTCCAATATTATTTTTTTCCTAGTAAATATAAAAGAACATTGACTGTTGGGTGACAGGAACCCATAAGCCTACTTATAGACAAATCGAGAATTAAAGCAGCCATTACCTGTTGTCTACAGCAGCTCCATAAATGTCTATCAATTGCCTTCTAACCAGGAGATAATTGGGTTTGTCATATGCACTTCTTGATAATATTAAAGGTGATTCTATGCCTCCCCTGGTTAAAATGACTTGCCTACTTTTAGAATAGCTTAAATTCTGCAGCCAATCTCCAAATACATTTGCTTAATGACATGTCATGGTTTCCTTTTCGTGTAGACTAAGAAGATGAGCAGAACAGAAGATAATAGATACAATAATGATGGTAGACGAAAGATAAAGGATAGATGGAAGGTTTAAACAGAGGATATGAGTTAATGATCCACGGTGGGAGACAAAACTAGAGAATTAGTCTGAACCTGTATGAAGACCAAAAATCCCTTTCTGGAGCCCATCACTTATAGTCCTATCTACCATCTCTCAAGCAACGAGACGTATGGAAGGGCAGACACACTGATGTGATGCAGCATTTAATCATAAAGTCTTTATGCATTCTGATAGTATCCATGGTTATGGGCCACCTATCAATAACCTAATGCCTTTTCTATTTACTCTGGAGGGAAATAAAGGCATGGAACCATGTTCCGACATGCGGAGTTTGCTCTGCAAAAAATATGCACCGGGCAAATTGAATGTCTACTGGCTTCAGGCATAGATGGTCTCCTTGGCCTGGGCAATACATTATCATTTGCCAAGAAGACAGTGCACATTGTTGGTAGGCCACCTCTTGATTTAAAGTGATTGTGTGTAATGGACAATGTTGGATATAAGGGATTGGACTTCTGATGAGAGATCACTTGAAAGAAGGTTATAACCCAAACGGTTAACGGTCAAAACGATTCACTGCCATATGACTCATACTGCCGGATTACTCACATCAAACATCTCCCCTGTCACCATGACTATTAAGGACACCAAACATTATTTACTATGTTTATTACCTTTCCAACCATCTCCCCGTTACATGAAATACGAGTTTATTCAAACAGAGCCTCTGTTTCCTAGGTGAACGTTCATCAATATTCTTTCATTGTCCCTGGCCGGACGGTGGCCCACGAATCATGTTTTTAACCTTATTACCCATTCTTCAATTCTCTAGTACTGCAGTTACCAATACTCTCCTGAGTAATTTGGTGCTGCACAATGAAACCTCCTTATGCTAAATTAATAGCCGAGGTCCTGGAATGGATGAATCTGCTTAGTAATTTCTTTAAGAGAGGTTTTTTTTTTTTTTTTTTTACCTGGGGCGAGGTTTCTATCCTATAAAACACTGGAGAAGAGGATTAATAGCTCTTGAGTATAGTAGAAAGGGATGGAGGTTAGTGTGTGTGTGGGGGGTAGAGATGGAACATTAATGTTTGACTTGTGTTCTTGATTCGGTTTTTGCCTGCCAGCTAAAAGAAATAACATGATCACTCTGATGTAAGATATTCTATGGGAAGAAAAAAAATAACACAATAATAAAATAATAATAATGTTCATTTTTTGTATGGAAGAAAGAACGAGAAATCGCACAAAGCGAATGGTGGACTTTGCTGCAGGCTCTTAATTTGGACGCAGAAGCTTAATTAATTTTAAGTCTTATATTTCTTCCTCTCTCTATTAACCCCATCATTACCGAACACTGTTTGATATTTTGGATTATGTCAAATATGAAGACATAACCCAACAACATCATATTGTACACGTGCCCCTAACAACCCCCCCCCCCCACACACACACACACACACACAATATACACACGTTTTACTCATCATAGAAAATCAATAGAAATTCACATTAATGATATCATAGCACCACTACACAGCGCACCTTGGCAGTTAAACCCTTTCGAGACCACCGATGTCAGTTAACGAGGGAACTGCATATTTTCTGTAAGTGTGAGTTAGCCATATACAGAGACCAATAAATATGTCCATTGGTCTTCCAACTTATTTCTTGCTTTGTCCACAAATCCGTACTACTACCTCTGCTGGGTACCCCCCCCCCCACACCACACACACACACCCTCCAGTTGAACCTCACAGAATGCGGCGAGTCAGAGGTTAAAGATACAGATCTTCTGGGAATTCTCAATATTTTTTTGCTCATTTGGATGCAAAGCACATTAAATAAAAAAAAACACACTTGTTAGGAGAGAGAGACCTCTGGGAATTCTGAGTCAGTTGCTGTTCATGCAATGCTTTCCCAAGGAAGGAATGATACATTCTGTGCTTTATTTCATGTTTTATATATATGGTACGGTTAAAGAAAAATAAGAAACATGCTTCCCTAACACCAGCACATGGGCAATTTGGTAACAAGGTATATCACACACTTACCCTACGACAATCCGCCTTAAAAAAAATCAAAAATACGAAAAAAAAAACTTGTCTAAGGGAATCTGTTCATTCCATCCCCGTGGCCGAAGTAGCCAGTAGAACACACACAAATTTATTGAAAAGGTTTTTCCCTTCCAAGGTATCCGTTGAGTTTTTAGGGAGGTTTTAGAGGGGGGGGTTGGTCAATGTTGGGGTTGAGTATTTTTTTTTTGTAAAGTCTGGGTTGGTAGCGGTAGGACGAGACGTCAAGGAGGGTTGTCCTAAGGATTTGGGGTAGAAGAAACAACGTTTCAATAGTCTAGTTCACAGACTCTGGCATCATCTTAGACCCAGCAGAGAATTCACAGGGTAGACAATTCAGAGGGCTTCCAACCACACGTAGATCCCACATTCCTTCTTCGGTCATCCCACCCGCCCACCACCAAAAAATAATCACCCAAGACAAAAATAATAGGGGCCACAGCACCGTCAACAGCCCCCTCCATCTGTGCAGAGAGGCTCACAGTCTTCCCTCTGCTTGGAACATAAATAAGCCACTTCCCCACCCAGTAACTGCTGGTTCTGTCTGCGTCCTCTGTACTACTGCATTTTGCAACACGCCTCTGCTGTACATTCAGATAAGGTTGAAGAGTGGTGGGAGGGTGGGGGGGAGTTAGGGGACAGGGTGACAGTCTGCTGGAGCCTTTACACAAGGTTGTGATATCCCTTCTCTGGATTGGGATGTCTCTCTTGTGTCTGTAATTCAGCATCGTTTCCTTACAGCATCTGCTGTGGCATTGGATTGAGCAGGGACAGGGGAGGAGGGTGCTAAATCATTTAGGGGAGAAGGAGGCTGTTCGCTAGAAATCTGCTCTAGTCATTGATTGTGCTTTGCTGACTGCGGCCCTTTAAAAAAAAAAAAGAAGAAGAAGAAAAAAAAGAAAAAAAGATATTAATGTATAATGTATCGAGCTTCGGTCTTCTAAAAGGAAATAAACCTGTGTTTCCTAGGAATATTGCAATGGAAAATAAGGAATGTTGTGATAAAGTCAGAAATTCCTGTGTTTGGATACTGTGTCCAATCTGATCTGTGTATGGATAATGTGTCCAATCTGCTCTGTGTATGGATAATGTGTCCAATCTGATCTGTGTATGGATACTGTGTCCATTCTGCTCTGTGTATGGATATGTTTCCAATCTGATCTGTGTATGGTACTGTGTCCAATCTGATCTGTGTATGGATAATGTGTCCAATCTGCTCTGTGTATGGATAATGTGTCCAATCTGATCTGTGTGTGAAACTGTGTCCAATCTGATCTGTGTGTGAACTGTGTCAATCGATCTGTGGTGGAAACTGTGTCCAATCTGATCTGTGTGTGGAAACTGTGTCCATTCTGGTCTGTGTGAGGATAATGTTCCATCTGATCTGTGGTGGAACTGTTGTACAATCTGATGTGTGTGTATACTGTGTCCATCTGGTCTGTGTGAGGATAATGTGTCCAATCTGATCTGTGTGTGGATACTGTGTCCAATCTGATCTGTGTATGGATAATGTGCCCAATCTGATCTGTGTGTGGAAACTGTGTCCAATCTGATCTGTGTGTGGATACTGTGTCCAATCTGATCTGTGTGTGGATACTGTGTCCAATCTGATCTGTGTGTGGATACTGTGTTCAATCTGATCTGTGTATGGATAATGTGTCCAATCTGGTCTGTGTGTGGATAATGTGTCCATCTGATCTGTGTGTGGATACTGTGTCCAATCTGATCTGTGTGTGGATACTGTGTCCAATCTGGTCTGTGTGAGGATAATGTGTCCAATCTGATCTGTGTGTGGATACTGTGTGCAATCTGGTCTGTGTGAGGATAATGTGTCCAATCTGATCTGTGTGTGGATACTGTGTCCAATCTGATCTGTGTGAGGATACTGTGTCCAATCTGGTCTGTGTGAGGATAATGTGTCCAATCTGATCTGTGTGTGTGGATACTGTGTCCAATCTGGTCTGTGTGAGGATAATGTGTCCAATCTGATCTGTGTTGTGATATTGTGTCCATCGGTACTGTGTCCAATCTGATGTGTGTGTGGATACTGTGTCCATCTGATCTGTGTGCGATATTGTCCGATCTGATGTGTGTATGGATACTGGTCCAATCGATCTGTGTATGGATAATTGTGCCCATCTGATCTGTGTGTGGAAACTGTGTCCAATCTGATCTGTGTGTGATACTGTGTCCAATCTGATCTGTGTGTGGATACTGTGTCCAATCTGATCTGTGTGTGGATACTGTGTTCAATCTGATCTGTGTATGGATAATGTGTCCAATCTGGTCTGTGTGTGGATAATGTGTCCAATCTGATCTGTTGTGTGGATACTGTTGTCCATCTGATCTGTGTTGGATCTGTCCATCTGGTCTGTGTGAGGATATGTGTCCAATCTGATCTGTGTGTGGATACTGTGTGCCATCTGGTCAGTGTGAGGATAATGTGTCCAATCTGATCTGTGTGTGGATACTGTGTCCATCTGATCGTGTGAGGATCTGTGTCCAATCTGATCTGTGTGAGGAATGTGTCCATCTGGTCTGGTTGGATAATGTGTCCAATCTGATCTGTGTGTGGATACTGTGTCCAATCTGATCTGTGTGTGGATACTGTGTCCAATCTGGTCTGTGTGAGGATAATGTGTCCAATCTGATCTGTGTGTGGATACTGTGTGCAATCTGGTCAGTGTGAGGATAATGTGTCCAATCTGATCTGTGTGTGGATACTGTGTCCAATCTGATCTGTGTGAGGATACTGTGTCCAATCTGGTCTGTGTGAGGATAATGTGTCCAATCTGATCTGTGTGTGGATACTGTGTCCAATCTGGTCTGTGTGAGGATAATGTGTCCAATCTGATCTGTGTGTGGATATTGTGTCCAATCGGGTACTGTGTCCAATCTGATGTGTGTGTGGATACTGTGTCCGACTGATCTGTGTGCGGATATTGTGTCCGATCTGATGTGTGTATGGATACTGTGTCCAATCTGATCTGTGCGTGGATACTGTGTCCAATCTGATCTGTGTGTGGATATGGTGTCCAATCTGATCTGTGTGTGGAAACTGTGTCCAATCTAATCTGTGTGTGGATACTGTGTCCAATCTGATCTGTGTATGGATATGTGCCCAATCTGATCTGTGTGTGGAACTGTGTTCCAATCTGATCTGTGTGTGGATACTGTGTCCAATCTAATCTGTGTGTTGGATACTGTGTCCAGTCTGGTCTGTGTTGGATAATGTGTCCAATCTGATCTTTGTGTGTATACTGTGTCCAATCTGATCTGTGTATGGATCTGTGTCCAATCATGATCTGTGTATGGATCCTGTGTCCAATCTGATATGGTGTGGATACTGTGTCCAATCTGATCTGTGTAGGATATTGTGTCCATCTGATCTGTGTATGGATACTATGTCCAATCTGGTCTGTGTGGGATACTGCTGTTTCCAATCTGATCTGTGTGTGATACTGTGTCCAAACTGATCTGTGTGTGAATACTGTTTCCAATCTTATCTGGTATGGATACTGTGTCCAATCTGATCTGTGTGTGGAAACTGTGTTCAATCTGATCTGTGTGTGGATACTGTGTCCAATCTGATCTGGGTGTGGATACTGTGCCAACCTGATCTTGTGTATGGATTGTCGTCTATCTGTGTGTGGATACTGTGTCCGATCTGATCTGTGTATGGATACTGTGTCCGATCTGATCTGTGTATGGATACTGTGTCCGATCTGATCTGTGTGTGGATACTGTTCCAATCTGATCTTGTTTTGGATACTGTGTCCATCGTGTATCAGTGTTTAATCTGATCTGTGTATGGATACTGTTCCAATCTGAACTGTGTGTGTGATACTGTGTCAAACTGATCTGTGTATGGATACTGTGTCCAATCTGATCTGTGTATGGTACTGTGTCCAATCTATCTGTGTGTGGATACTTGGCCAATCAGGTACTGTGTCCATCTGATCTGTGTATGGATACTGTGCCATCATCGTGTGTGGATACTGTGTCCAATCTGATCGGTTGTTGGATATGGCCAATCTGATCTGTGTGGACTGTGTCCAATCTGATCTGTGTGTGGATACTGTGTCCAATCTGATCTGTGTGTGGATACTGTGTCCAGTCTGTCTGTGTGATAATGTGTCCAATCTGATCTGTGTGTGGATACTGTGTCCAATCTGATCGTGTATGGATCTGTGTCCAATCAGATCTGTGTATGGATGCGTGTCCAATCTGATATGGGGTGGATACTGTGTCCAATCTGATCTGTGTGTTATGATATTGTGTCTCAATCTGATCTGTGTATGATACTATGTCCAATCTGGTCTGTGTGTGGATACTGCTGTGTCCAATCTGATCTGTGTGTGGATACTGTGTCCAAACGATCTGGTGTGTGAATACTGTTCCAATCTTATCTGTGTATGGATACTGTGTCCAATCTGATCTGTTGTGGATACTGTGTTCAATCTGATCTTTGTGTGGATACTGTGTCCAATCTGATCTGTGTGTGGATACTGTGCCACCTGATCTGTGTGTATAGATCTGTGTCCAGTCTGATCTGTGTGGATACTGTGTCCGATCTGATCTGTGTATGGATATGTGTCCGATCTGATCTGTGTATGGTACTGTGTCCGATCGTTCTGTGGTGGATACTGTGTCCAATCTGATATGGTATGGATACTGTGTCCAATCTGATCTGTGTGTGTATACTGTGTCCAATGTGATCTGCATATGTATACTGTGTCCAATGTGATCTGTGTGTGGATACTGTGTTCAATCTGATCTGTGTATAGATATTGTGTCCAATCTGATCTGTGTATGGGTACTGTGTCCAATCTGATCTGTGTGTGGATACTGTGTTCAATCTGATCTGTGTATAGATATTGTGTCCGATCTGATCTGTGTTTGGATACTGTGTCCAATCGGGTACAGTGTTTAAGTCCGATTGATCGGGTGTGGATACTGTGTCCGATCTGATCTGTGTAGGATACTGTGTCCGATCTGATCTGTGTATGGATACTGTGTCCGATCTGATCTGTGCATGGATACTGTGTCCGATCTGATCTGTGTGTGGATACTGTGTCCAATCTGATCTGTGTTTGGATACTGTGTCCAATCGGGTACAGTGTTTAATCTGATCTGTGTATGGATACTGTGTCCAATCTGAACTGTGTGTGGATACTGTGTCAAACCTGATCTGTGTATGGATACTGTGTCCAATCTGATCTGTGTATGGTACTGTGTCCAAGCTTATCTGTGTGTGGATACTGTGTCCAATCATAGTAACATGTTAGTCACTAAATAGGTATCGTGTATAAGGTTTAGACCTAGTGGATTATGCGTTATACACCTCCAATCTTGTCTACGATGTAACTGTTATAGTCGACATGATGGGTATGGTATAAAGGTTGGGCTAGAAGACACATTTGTCCTTTATTTTCCTCCAATACTATGTTAACTATGTAGCTAGGTTAAGAGAATAAATCACGACTTCATGGGTGGGTATAAAGTTGGATCTAATATGGATGTATGTCCTTTTTTACACTCCTCCAATACTAGTTACGACGATGTAACACGTATAGTACAGCCATTATGGGTAGGGTATAAAGGGTTGGACTAGAATGGAAATATTTCAGTTATACAACCTCCAAATACGATGTTACCTACATGTAACGCGTTTGTAGGGGTAGGGTGAGGCCAGACAATTTATGGGTAGGGTATAAAGTTGGGACTTACTGATATGAAATTGTCTTTATACCACACTCTCCAATAACGTAGCTGTAAACCTAGAGGATGTCCTGTTATTAAGAGACATGCTGGGTTCAAAACAGGAAAAACAAAATTTGTTTAGGTGTTATAAAAACGGTTGGACTATGACTGGAGTATAGTCTTTATACAAGAGCCTCCAATACTATGTTCCTAATGTAACTGATTAGACAGACCTTATGGGGGATATAAAGGTTGGAACTAGATGGTAAAAAATTGGTTTGCTTATACAGACCATCCAATACTATGTTACTATGGTAACTGTTATACAGAACTTTATGGTTAGGCTAGGGTATAAAGTTGGACTAGATGTAATGTTTGTCTTTATACACCTCCAATACTATGTTACTATGTAACCTGTATGAACGAGCTTAAGGGAGATATAAAGTTGTACTAGATGGATGTGATGCTTATACAACCTCCAATACTATGTTACTATAGTACGTTTTAGACAGACATTATGGGTAGGTATAACAGGTTGGACTAGATGGATGTGTCTTATTACAACCTCCAATATCTATGTTACTAGTAAAGCTTGTTAGACAGACATTATGGGTAGGTAGAAAGGTGTGACTAATGGATGGATTGTCTTTATACAACCTCCAATACTATTGTTCATGTAACTGTTAGACAGACAGTGGTTAGAGGTATAAAGGTTGACTAGATGGAACGTAGTCTTTATACAACCTCCAATACTATGTTACTATGTACTGTTATACAGACATTATGGTGTAGAGTATAGGATGTTGGCTTAAGTATCACAAAATATGTATATATGTAAATATGTTAACTGTGTAGGCTGGGGGATTTCAACTCGTCTAGATGATACTAGAGTAGGGTCTCTTTATGGGTTAGGGGCACAGTACAAAACCTAATACATTTCTATTAATTGAGATACGAGATATTGGTTATTTTATATTAAACCTATCATACTATGTTTACTTTCGTTCAAATACAGACATTATGGGTAGGGTATAAGGTGTGAACTAGATGGAATGTATGTCTTTATACAACCTCCATACTATGTTACTAGTTAACTGTTATGACAGAATTATGGGTAGGTATAAGGTTGGACTAGATGGATGGATGTCTTTATACAACCTCCAATTACTATGTTACTATGTAACTGTTAACAGACATTATGGGTAGAGTATAAAGGTTGGACTAGATGGATGATGTCTTTATCAACCTCCAATACTATGTTACTATGTAACTGTTATAAGACATTATGGGTTAGAGTATAAAGGTGTGACTAAAATGGATTGGCTTATACAACAACTCCAATACTATGTTACTATGTAACTGTTATAGAGACATTTGGGTAGAGTATAAAGGTTGGACTAGATGATGGATGTCTTTATACACCTCCAATACTATGTTACTATGTAACTGTTATACAGCCACATTATTGGGTAGGTAATAAATGTTGGGACTAGATGTGGAGTATGTCTTTATACAACCTCCATACTATGTTACTATGTAACTGTTAACAGACATTATGGTAGGGTAATAAAGTTGGATAGATGGATTATGTCTTATACAACCTCCAATACTATGTTATCTATGTAACTGTATACAGACAATAGTGGGTATGATATAAAGGTTGGACTAGATGGACTATGTCTTTATACAACACCAATACTATGTTACTATGTACTGTTATACAGACATTATGGGTAGGGTATAAAGGTTGGACTGAGATGGACGTATGTCTTTATACAACTCCATACATGTTACTATGTAACTGTTATACAGAATATGTGGTAGGGTTATAAAGGTTGGACTGATGGATTGTCTTTATACAACCTCCAATACTATGTTACTATGTAACTGTTTACACAGACATTATGGGTAGGGTATAAAGGTTGGACTAGATGGATGTGTGTCTTATACAACCCCATACTATGTTACTATGTAACTGGTTAACAGACATTATGGGTAGGAGTTATAAAGGTTGGACTAGATGATGGTATGTCTTTATACAACCTCCAATACTATGTTACTATGTAACTGTTATACAGACATTATGTGGTAGGGTATAAAGGTTGGACTAATGGATGGATTCTTATACAACCTCCAATACTGATTTTACTATGTAAGTGTTATACAGACATTATGGGTAGGGTATAAAGTTGGACTAGATGGATGGTATCTTTATACAACCTCAATACTATGTTACTATGTAACTTTTATAGCAGACATTATGGGTAGGGTATAAAGTTGGACTAGATGGACGTATGTCTTTATACAACTCCAATACTATGTTACTGTAAGACTGTTAACAGACATTATGGGTAGGGTATAAAGGTTGGACTAGATGGACGTATGTCTTTATACAACCTCCAATACTATGTTACTATGTAACTGTATACAGACATTATGGGTAGGGTATAAAGGTTGGACTAGATGGACGGATGTCTTTATACAACCTCCAACTATGTTACTTGTAAACTGTTAACAGACATTATGGGTAGGTGTATAAAGGTTGGACTAGATGGATGTGTCTTTATACAACCTCCAATACTATGTTACTATGTAACGTTATACAGACATTATGGGTGAGGTATAAAGGTTGGCAAGATGGTGATGTCTTTATACAACCTCCAATACTATGTTACTATGTAACTGTTAAGACAACTTATGGGTAGGGTATAAAGTGTTGGACTAGATGGATAGGTGTCTTTATACAACCTCCAATACTATGTTTAACTTTATGGCCTATGGGTTATAAAAGATGATGGTATCGTTATCATAAACATACAACCGGTTATACATGTAACTAAAATAACGAACATGTTTTTAAACGATAACGACGTGTAGTACGATCACGACTTATTACATATCGTAATATGTGTTATCGATTAAATAGGTCTTAGTATTACATAAACGAACGTACATTTGAGATAGCACGGCGTTATATTTACCGATAAACATCCGACTATCGTAAATAACGGTCGTTATTCGTAAAATACTATGTTATCGTACGTTAACCGTGTATGTGGTATAAGTGGTATTGTAGATAACTCGATAATAGGATCGATTTTTTATAATAGGCCTATATGTAACTGTTTACAGACATTATGGGTAGGGTATAAAAGGTTGGCTAGATGGAGTATGTTTTATACAACTCCAATACTATGTTACTATGTAACTGTTTACAGACATTATGGGTAGGATAAAAGGTTGGACTAGATGGAATGTGATGTCTTTACAACTCCAATACTATGTACTATCAGTCAATCAAAGACTAACATTATTCTGTCTAGTGCAGCTAGTATTCAAATGAATTCAATAATTATCGAAAATGGGCTCTGAAGTCCCAAAGTATGTTCTGTTTTTGATTTCCTTCCACTTGACAGTTTCGTTCCAGCCCTAATACCATGGGTTGTCACCTGCCTAATGATTCCTACTTAGAGAACCATCAAAGACAGGAACATTAGTAGTGAAATATTTTTCTGACTTAAATCTGGATGGATTTCTTGGTAGGAATCAATTAGACAAGCAATACATTTTTTTTCTTAATTGTTGTACAATTTTAAGGGAAATCCCACCCCAAAAAAAAATGTACTTAGCTAAATCTCACCCCCTGTCCAAACACCATTAATTACTTTTTAAAAGATTAAAGGGGAACTGTGGTCTCCATATAAGTGATCTTATTAAAATGACTCCAGATCATGCTTCTAGTTGCAGTCTATCCATAGTTACAGCAGTGTAAAGAATGAATTTTTCCTGCTAGCACTGTGAGCTGTGACATCAACAGCACTTGGCGTCTGCCTCCAAGTTTAAGGTTGAAGCATGCCCACTGCTGGGAGAGAGCATCATCGCTGCATCATAAGCCCCGCCTCCAAGCTTCTACATTATTTTTATAGCTAGCAACAAGCCTGAAAATATTTAGAGGAATGACAGAGAATTGTTGCAGGTTTGTAACTAGCTCAGAAAAGATTGATTTTGGGGGAGGGGCTTATGACACAGTTTATCACATGCTTGTCACAGAACAATAGACAGGGCAGTCTGGGAAGTGTAACTATACTAGCCTAACATCTAGAGATGCTAGAGACATCCTCCTAGCCCTAGTCTTGTTTGAAAGGTATAAACATCACAATTTAAAGCAGTTTTTCCATCCTGTTATACATAGAATGTTATACACAGGGTCTATACACAGGGTGTTATACACAGGATGTTATACACAGTGGTAGTACCAGGATGTTATACACAGGATGTTATCACAGGATCTTACATACAGGATCTTACACCAGGTTCTTAAACGCAGGATCTTACACCAGGGTTTATACACGATGTTATCGCAGGGTCTTATAAACCGTGTCTTATACACAGGATCTTATCACAGGGTCTTATACACAGGATTTATACCAGGATGTTATACGCAGGTCTTATACACAGGATCTTAACACAGGGTCTTATACACAGGATCTTATCACAGGATGTTATACAACAGGATGTTATACCGCAGGGTGTTATACGCAGGATCTTATACACAGGGTCTTATACACAGGGTCTTATACACGGGTCTTATACACAAGATCTTATACACAGGGTCTTATACACAGGGTCTATACACAGGATCTATACACACAGGATGTTACACAGGATGTTATACGCAGGGTGTTATACGCAGGATCATTTATCACAGGGTCTTATACACAGGGTCTTTATACACAGATCTTATACACAGGGTCTTATACTTACTGATACCACCTGCAGGCTGGAGGAGGTATATAAGGAGCCTTGGTCAGGGCCGTTTCTAGCCATTTATGTGCCCTAGGCACCCTCCCACCTGAATGCAGCGACACGCCACAAATGAAAATACTGATTGGAAGGACAGGATCGGTTTCGTGGATGGGCGGTATGTGGCACCAGTGTTCTCCCCAGAAATTGTTTCAGCCGGGTAGGGCAGACATGAAATTTGGTGAGATCTGAGATGTTTTACCTTTCAGTGCTTTTCCAAGATATGGCATTAATAATTTCGTGCCAGAAATTACCATTAACCTTTAGTGCCAACAGACTATTAATACTTTCATGCCAGCCCTTTCCAGAGAATTTCTATATAGCCTTCAGTGCCAGCAGACTTCCCAATAGTATTGCCATTAACACTTTCAGTGCCAGGTATTCCATGAACCTCATGCCACACTTTTTAACACTTCAGTGCCAGAAAGTATTACCATAACCATTCAATGCCAACAGACTTTCTTATTAACACAACAGTACCAGCAGCGTATTACCTTACCCTTCCAGCTGTCAGCATTGACATGATATCAGTATGTACCTGCTTTCCATGTCTCCTCCATTGGATTGTTCACTCCTAACCTACTTAGAGTTCTAATTGGAAGTGTGGGGAAGAAGAAAAAGCAGGATAGGGATCTTATGGCTGCTAGTCACAGGGTCCCTGTTATAAAGCCCCCCCCCCCCCTCCTTCTGTACTAGATACAATGTTACACATTACACAGCAGAACAAGGAGAGTTTCACACAGCAAAATAAAGCGACAGGGAGATGCAGGGAGAAGAATACACCCTGGTCAACCATAGGTCCCTAGTTCTTTGCCTAGGTGCCTATGCCTAAAACGTCCCTGCCTTGGTGTATATGTCTTGTACAATACACATCACATCCTGTGTAGGGACAGAAACTTTTTTGGATTACACTTATTTTCACATGGAGCAGACCCAGGTGTGGTTTAACCTCCAATTTTGACCATACCATGTTGAAATAGATCTCAGCTCTGTAAGTAAGTTTATGCATTTGGCATATGTTGTGTTGTACCTAATATAAGTCAGTGCTATTCTTTATGTACATTTACTCATGGTTAAATAGTTATGTGAATAGTACACACATACATATACAACTTTCCTATATGTAATATCCTATACCCCCCCCCACCAATTGGTACTCCTAAAACTCAATGCAAACTCGTATGGAGATATAAATATATTTACATAATATAAGGGATATATAATTTTTAAAACAGTAAAAAAAAAAAACAGTAAAAAGTACCTGGGACAGGGAGGTAGTTTGGAACTTTCTACCTTCCAATATAATTTCTATAAGTGCAGCAGCACAAAGAAACAGCTGCCAGGCTTTCTGAATGCTTCACATTATGGGGAGTAGGAATAATCATTCCTACCCCCTTCCCCAGGTACTTGTCATTTTTTAAAAGTTATTTTTTTCAGTAGTTGTCCATGTCTATGCACGTGTGCTGCTTGTATGGGTGCACATGGCGAGAAGGGGGCAGTGCGAGGGATTGTGTTCCTGGTGCACAGGCATTGTGTTCCTAGTGCAGCGACATTGTGTTCCTAGTGCAGAGGCATTGTGTTCCTGGTGCAGAGGCATTGTTCCTAGGAGCATTGTCTGTGCAGCAGGCATTGCGTCTGGTGCAGAGTCATTTGTTCTAGTGCAGGCATGCTAGTGCACATCATGTGGGTTCCTAGTGCAGAGGCATGTGTTCCTTTGCAGAGGCATTGTGTTCCTGGTGTAAGGTATTGTGTTCCTAGTGCAGAGGCATTGTGTTCCTAGTGCAGAGGCATTTGTGTTCCTAGTGCAATAGGCATTGTGTTCCTAGTGCAGAGGCATTGTGTTCCTAGTGCAGAGGCATTGTGTTCCTAGTGCAGAGGCATTGTGTTCCTGGTGTAGAGGTATTGTGTTCCTAGCATGAGGCATTGTGTTCCTAGTGCAGAGGCATGTGTTCCTAGTGCAAGAATTGTGTTCCTAGTGCAAGGCATTGTGGTCCTATTGCAGGGCATTGTTTCCTAGTGCAGAGGCATTGTGTTCCTGTGTAGAGGTATTGTTTTCCTAGTGCAGAGGCATTGTGTTCCTAGTGCAGAGGCATTGTGTTTCCTAGTGCAGAAGCATTGTGTTCCTAGTGCAAAGGCATTGTGTTCCTAGTGCAGAGCATGTGTTTTCAGATGGTGGCAGAGGCATTGTGTTCCTATTGCAGAGGCATTGTGTTCCTGGTGTAGAGGCATTGGTGTGCTGTGTGGCATTGTGCCTAGTGCAGAGCATTGTGTTCCTAGTGCAGAGACGTGTTCCTGGTGTAGAGGCATTGTGTTCTAGCACAGAGGCATTGTGTTCCTAGTGCAGAGGCATTGTCTGGTGCAGAGGCATTGCGTTCCTGGTGCAGAGGCAATTTGTTCCTAGTGCAGAGGCATTGTGTCCTAGTGCGAGGCATTGTGTTCCAGGTGCCACTCCCCCTTCCCAGCACCACTGGCGCCAAAGAATAGGAAGTATTTTAGAATTCTACTGCCTATCGTGTGTTCAAGAACCAAACTCCAAGCCAATACAAAGATCGTTTTTACCATTCGCTTCCTTTTTAGATAGAAACATGGACTCCCTAATAATTGCGTGGCTGGTTTTCTGTTGTGCGTTTATGGATTTAAATGGTTCCCATGCGCACCTAAACACGTTCTATCACTGTATCGCACAGTGGGTGGACATTACTCCCATTAGCTTTAAAATAGTTCTTCTGGGCAGCCAATGCACTTATTTAAATTATTATGTGGTTAAATTAATGGGGTTAATTAGGATAATGTAGAAAGTGAAAAAGCAATTTAAAGAAATTGTTGACGCCCTTGGAAAAAGAGAAACTATCTCACCGCTGTAAGTGCTTCGTAAGGGAAGATTGTTTTTTAAAGGTACCTGCTGGAGAGGTAGATCGAAAACATTTTTACTAGGGATAAAATAAATATTAGGGACTGGTTTCGGCTGCTACTATTGATACAGATTCAAGTATCCCTGGTGCGTACTCTAAAGCCTGCCATACACATGTCTCATATTATACATTTCCCATTGGATTTGCTAAATATAGAGACGTTGTGGGGAACAAAGATGACCAACCACAATGCCCTCGAACCAATAAATCTATTAATATGCATGGAATGGTACATGATATGGTCACCTATTGTCTAGCACTCTGTTGCTTTTCTCCAGAGTATCAGGTTGTGACCCCAAGCTAACTGTATAGACCAAACAACACAGTCCACGAGAAGGAAGACACGGATGAAAACTACTACAAATGTGACAGTCAGAAGTCAGGAAGAATGTCAAGGTAGGCAGCAATCAGAGAATGCTTAAAAACAATGTACATAGCTCACAACTTATTGAAAACCACTCCTCCATCCGATTGTCCGCTGCTGACCGTTACTGCCTCTTGGTCCCTCAATATATATATCACTCAAACAATTAGCAGACAGACTCTCCAAACGAATTAGTTTATTCACCCAACGTGAGATTCATCTCCTGGCAATGTTTTGGGGACAGACACTCCAAAACGAATTAGTCCACTGCTTACGGTCAGCAGTGGACTAATTCGTTTTGGAGTGTCTGTCTGCAATTGTTTATGTGATAAAAACAATGTACAGAGAGAGTGTTATTGTGCCCTATGTGCCCAGGAAATTGACCATGGAGCGAGGAAGCACAGTTGAATCAGTAGTACAGTTCAAAGACCAAAGAGACAAGACTAATAATTATCTAAGAAGCGTGAAGCAAAAGCAACTGGAAAAAGAGAGCCATGCAAAGTCACGACACGTGCAATTTCACACAGCTGGGACTGTAAAATGAATGCCCATACACACAAAGCGTGGATCAGGAGGCATCCTGGAACTAAACACGGTATAATCATTATTATTGGGATTTAATAGCGCCAACATCTTCCGTAGTGCTTTAAAATTACATGTATACATTCACATCAGGCCCAGAAGAGCTTACAATCTAAGTACATTTATTTACAACCTATCAGTATATCTTATGATTGTGGGGGAAACCCAAGCACTGGGAGAACAATGTGTCCAAGGGTGGATTCGAACTCAGGACATCAGAGCTGCAGGCATCAGTGCTAACCACTGAGCCACCGTGCTGCCCACCAAGTACTATGAATTAATACTCCAAAAATATGGTGGAATCACTGCAAAAGTACAAAATGACAAATTCAATTCGTAACCTAATAAGATGGAGTTAACCACAGTAATTAGAATAAACCATGATACAGGAACCCAGGTAGTAGCCATATAGAATGTAGAGCAATGCTCTGTCAGTACCATTCAATACAATGAAAACAATGTATCACCGAGAGCAGGAAATTCAATATCCAGAATCACATTTCACGGCCTAAACACAGCCTGGACTATTTACTATTCTGTTTATTCCTGGAACATGGAGCCGTATTCCATTATTGTTCTGTACGTCCTTAATAACAAGCATGACTATGACCAACACATTATAGCATGAGATAGACTGTTCTATAAGAATAAACCATGTTCAGCCTGGCTATATCATTCCAGGGAATAAGTTTTGTATGTTGTAGATTTGTACAGCTGACACGCTACCCATACCTGAACCATTTTACGTACCGCAATGCATGCAGGATTTTAGCAAAGCATTACATACGTTATATCTGTATTTTTGGAACACATATGCCCAAGGTCATGCACACATGGTGGGACCACTCTGTTAGCATTAAATGGGCAATGCGAATCTTGATTTGATCTTAGTGCGTTCTGAATCGCTCGGTGCCCTTTATACTCTTTAAAGCTTCTTGCTTTATATTTGGGACCTCTAGAAATTATAGAAGATATCCCAGCATGCAAGAAACGTGTGTCTAGAACTACAAACCACAATCCAACCAATGTCTCACAATGAACAGGGAATGGGCAACTGGATAACGTTATTTGTACATTAGACAACTTCTGATTGGCTACTCTAATATGCATGTTTATGAGGAAGCCATGTTTTGCGGATATTTAGCACATGTTACTAAGCAAAAAAGGCATAATTAATGAAAAAAAAACACAAAAAAAAAACATTTTCCCCCTTAATGTTTTTCTAAAGAAAGAAAAACCTTTACGCCTTTCATTTCTCTTATCACCTGTAATTATTGCTAAGACCCCCTATTCCGAGTAATCAAACAACAGAAAGATCTCCAGAAACATGCTCGTCTTGGTAAATGTCTCCTCTGTTTATTGAATCCCACAGCAAAGCAGCAGGGCGCCCAGAGACCGTAATCAGTTTCCTTGCACGTTACTTGGTGTTTAATATCCTGTTGACTATTCACGGAGTCTAAACATTAATCAATGGCATTTGCTACTTTTCTGCCCTCTAGCTGAATCCTATCCAAATAGCTGCAGAATCCGCAATGTAAGTTCGTTGTCTCTCACTTTTAAATCACCATTAAGACTAAAGAGCCTCTTCTCTTCAGTTCTCTACCTTCTTAATAACCCTCAGATCTTCACACTGTGCATAGGAGGAATCTCACTCCTAATTCTCTTTTTTTGTTGAATCTTTATTGCTTTAACGGTCCACAAATCAGTTTTTTTTTTGGGGGGGGAGCCTAATATGATATGATGAGGTTTAAGGAAGGAAATCCAATAGGTACAATGGTCCTATGCACACTAACCCCAATGGGTGCAAAAAGTCCAATTCCCCTATTCAAAGGGAACGAAGTACTGAAGAGAAACAAAGTAAACTAGCACTCCAAAGTGAACTGTTTTATGTGAGCCAAACATCACAGGTAACACAACGTTTCGAGGGTAACACCCCTTCTCACCTGATGAAGGGGGTGTTACCCTCGAAACGTTTTTTTTCTTTTAAAGAAGGGAAACCCTACTAAGTACTGATATTTATACAACCAAGGACACATAATTATAAGTATAGATAAATTAATATACCTTGATCATGTAAGAACCTTATGAAAATAATATAATGTTAAATCAACCCCAACAACATTAGTTAGAAAGCTGACGGATGAGACTAACCTGTTATGCACAAAATGACTGCTGCCTCTTTCCTTCTCATTAGGTTTCTCCAAGCTCACTGAGCTCTTTTAGAACCTGGCACATGCCTAGAGGAAGCAGCTAGGGGATTAAAATTAAGTCATTGCTTGTAATGTCAACTCCCACATCCATGACTGACAGTTGTTAACCATAAGACCCAGCAGAAACGGATTTACAGAACATCGACAGCATTTCAGGTTTAGCCTTAATTTTCAGCTTTCTAGCTATTGCAGTTTTGGGGGTTGGATGTTTTGTTAACCTTCAGTATATACAATTATTCATTTAAAGGGATGAACTTGCCCTTGAGTTCCTTTTGGACTAATCTCCTAATTCATACAATGAAGTGAATATTAACGTTTAAAAAAAAAGATTAACCAGATAGAGGAAAAGAATTTAAAAGGCATGTAATACAAACAGGACGCTCTACTTATAGTTGGGCTTTTTCCCCTTTAAAGGATTTTGTGATTTTATACAGTACTGGTAATATTTATGGTCATAGAGCTGCTATCATTACATCAATGCCAATGTTAAAGCCAAGGTATCAATAATGACAGCTCCCGTTGAGAGACGGAAAGCTTTGTGCGTGCAATAAGGTGTCCAATTGTACTCAATTATTTAAATAGAGTTAATTTACAATAAATGCAAAGATGCCTCACCGAATAACCTTCTTTTAATATAGATTTGTTCTATGCAATGATCTTTAACTATTGTTTTAATAAATATAGTTTTTTATATTTCAAAACCAGGATATTGGGGGGACCTTGAAAAATACAATGAGGTTTCTTTAAAAGGGCAATGACAGCCTTTTACCCCATCCCCCCTCATAACAACCCAAAACGTTAGGTCCTCACTTCTGGGCTCATCATAGATTTCCAGCATTACTCAGAAGTTACAAATATGTGGCTTGCTTAGTTCTGCTCCCCTGGGTTGTGTCCAGAACTTAGCCAAAGGGAACACACGCTTCTATGAGAAAGCCTCTTCCTATTGGCCAAGCCCCAGGCTGAAGCTGGGGGTTGGACTAATCAAGCTGGTATCGTAAATTGGAGTAAAAATGTTGGAAACTAAAGTTGCCCAGGGATGAGGACCTAGAATTTTTGGTACTTTCATTGGAAGGGGGGGTGGTGGAAAGGCTGTAATTGTCCATTAATAATTACAGACAATTAATCGCTAAAATAATAATTATTTCTAAACCCACAATCAAGTCAGATGTGTGTTATTAAGGTGACTGACATTAGCAATTGTAATGACTTAAATTTCAGGTTGTAAAGGATAAATAAAATCCTAGACCCCAATAAACAGTTTTTGTCAGCTGTTTTCCAACGCTACATCCATCACAATTCCCCACTTTCCATAGATTTCAGCTTGAAAACTGCAGAAGAAAAGGAAAATTTTCCGCCTTGCCTGACCGAGAACACTTATAAATGTTCTCGATAATCCATCAATTTGATCAAATTTGCCATGTTTATCAGAATATCAGTTCTTTGTATGGGGCCTTAAAGGGCATCTATAATGAAAATAGGTTATTTTAAATTGACCATAACTGGAAACATAATTCTTTCCCAACCACTACTGTATATTTTTTTTTTGTGATCTACCCCTATTCCTTTAGATATCCAATCTAAAACTTCTTATATTTCAGCTTCAATCAAGTTCCCTGCTCTCAAAAACTTCTTCTGTTCGTGTTTACTGTAGCTGGAATGGTGACAGAGTTTTGACAGTTGGAATGCTGTATGCTGTGTGCAGGCTTGACAGTTGGTTTGTGGAAAAAAAGTCAGGTCGGATGGAAGTGGGAGTGGTTAAAAGAGGGAGGGGGGATACTGCTCCTAAACAAATGTGTGCTGGATTGATGGCATGCAGCAACACACGCAAATTAGAGTAAGTGCTACTTACATGTATTTAATCATAGATTAAGATGAGGCAAAGTCATTTTTTCAGTATAGTGTCCCTTTAAATACCCCAAACCATCAAAACCTTTTTTAACTGTACTTGACAGTTCTGCAAAACCTGACCACACTCCTAACAATCTGAGTTTTCAATCGACATCAATCTTGGAATAATTGTGTGATATATGGCCTCTCAAGCAGTTTATTCCCACCAGTTTAAACATTTGTATTATAATTGTGCCAGAAGATTGTAAGGTGTGGGTCCAAATTAAATTACTGACACAGTTCTGTGTGAGGGCTGTACAAACATGGAAATCTGGAATCAAAATGGCTGCACCGCTTTAAAAAAATGCATTATAATTGCTCTATGATAATGTACATCCCCTACTGGGTGATGTCAACAGATTAGTTTTGATTACAATTTTATTTACTTTGATGAGTAAAAAGGATTTAGCCTTTTTTTTTGCATTTAATTTGTCATGGCTCCATTTAATCCCCTTTAATGAAAATATCATGTCGCCGAGCAGTCAAGGATCTTTTAATTCAACAAATTCAATCCTTCCATCACTGTAGCCTGGAAAGACTTAATGGGGTAAGTAGAAGAGTGGATGAGGTAACTAGAACCAAATTGCATTCCATTACATATACATATTAATTGTATTTCCATTGGAATCTTTACATAACAAAAAGTGTATGCAATATTTTTAATACTGCGGTAATATAAATATCATGGGGCAGGGGGGTGGAGAGCTTCCAATCCTATTAGTTAAAGGGGGTTTCCAGCTGGATTTCACAATGTTGACAGTTCCCATTCTGGCTATTCTTGTGCACTTTCCTGATGTCCAGTTTTTTGGGCTTTTTGCTAGTTCTGCCTGTTGTGACAATCATCAGACCCCCTGCACTCTCCTGTACCCATGGTCCAAGCATGCTCAGTGCTGTATTTACTGTAAAATAAAGCCTTATTTTACAAAGCCGCTATATGTAGCGCTATATAAAATAAAATACATACAGTACATACATCACAGAAGCTTGGAAAGTGTACATACCATGTTTCTGCCAGTTTAAGTTACACCAAGCAAAACAGACATTTGTGGTGATTAGAGATGACGTTTTGACTAGAACCTCCGGTTCTGAAGTTCCGTGGGTAATGCTATGAACTTTCAGGTCTCGGATTTCCTGATTATTAGAAATTGAAAATATGGAGCTGCTTTTGAGGGTTACCAAATACACTAGGCTACTTTCCAGGGTTACTGAATTTAGCCTGTAATATATATATGGAAACTGGAAAATAGCTGGTGTGTAAAGGAAGTTTGTTTTATAAACATTACATTTGGTCATTTGCACCTTGGCCATGTGTTGTGCCTTGACCATTTCCCGGTGCCTTAGCCATCTTCTGCCATCTACCATGCTTTTTATACCCTTAATTGGAACTTTCGGATTTTTTTTTTTTGTCCCATTGACTCTAGGGTTTGTTTTCGGATTTTCGAATTTTGTAATCTGAAAACGGAATGGAACTTGCCATCTTTAAACATCTCTGTGGTGCTACATTCATTGCTACCTCCGAAAAAAGGCAGTTTTAAATGGCATTGCCTGTAAAGGATACTGGGAACTGTAGTATAGCTATTATGTTTTATTTAAAGTTATGGTGACCAATAACATCAGCTAGGGAATAGTTTCAAAAGTGTTTTATTGTGACATTTCCATTGCTGCCCTGAATGATGCGTTTTATAATCTAGTGACTTTGTTTTGTAGGAGATGTGGGATTTTGTAGTTTAACCAATAACACTCAAAGCAAAAGGCTGTAGGGATATATTCATTGCTGTACTGAAAGTAGTTGGTACTTTCTGCCCTACGCATTTATCAATCTGCATTTGAACCATTGTGGATGAATTTGCTCTGTCAGACAATTTACCAGTCTCTATATTAGTCTTTGGCAGCTATTTGCCAACCAGTTCCCCATTCTCTGCCAGCCAGTTTGCCAGTCATGTCAGCCAATTTACCAGTCTCTGCCAGCCAGTTCACTATTCATGTCAGCCAACCTACCAGGCTATGCCAGCCAATTTATCAGTCTATTCCAGCCAGTCTACCAGTCTCTGCCATTCCATGTACCATTTTCTGCCAGCCAGTTCACCATTCATGTCATAACATTACCAGGCTACCCAGCCAGTCCACCAGACTCTGCCAGCCAATTTACCAGTCTCTGCCAGCCAGTTCACTATTCATGTCAGCCAACCTACCAGGCTATGCCAGCCAATTTATCAGTCTATCCAGCCAGTCTACCAGTCTCTGCATTCCTGTACCATTTTCTCCAGCCAGTTCACCATTCATGTCATAC
Source organism: Hymenochirus boettgeri (assembly GCA_019447015.1). Lineage (NCBI taxonomy): Eukaryota > Metazoa > Chordata > Amphibia > Anura > Pipidae > Hymenochirus > Hymenochirus boettgeri. The sequence continues at coordinate 12,454,956 of CM033472.1, forward strand.
AATTTACCAGGCTACGCCAGCCAGTCCACCAGACTCTGCCAGCCAATTTACCAGTCTCTGCCAGCCAATTTACCATTCTCTGCAAGCCAGTTCACCATTCATGACAGCCATTTATCAGTCTCTGCGCCAGTCCACAAGACTCGTGTCAGCCAATTTACCAGTTTCTGCCTGCCAACGGTTCATCCTTCATGTGAGCCAATTTACCAGTCTCTGCCAGCAAATTTACCAGTCTCTGCCAAATAGTTCACGTTTCATGTGAGCCATTTTACCAGTCTCTGCCAGTCAGTCCACCATCTCTGACAGTCAATTTACCAGTCCTTGCCAGCTAATTTACCATTTTGTCAGCCCATTTCCAGACTATGGCAGCTAAAAGATAGACAATTCATAATTCTGTCAGTTATTCAACAATCTCTGCCAGCCAGTTCACTACTCTACCAACCAGTTCACAAATTGAACTAGCCAGTTTAACCAATTTTCTCCAGGCTATGACATCATAATAATCGTCTGTCAGCCAGTCATGTACCAGGTCTATGCCAGCCAATTCACCAGTCTATGCCAGCCAATCCACCAGTTTTCACACCCATTCCAAAAGCCCCACCCACTTTGTCGGCAAAGCAACGCAATATGCAACCAACTTATTTTCTCTTACACCCCCTTATTATTACACACCCCTTATTTCTGTGGATGCCTATGTATGAGGCTTCTATGGAAACAGGAATTGGATGAATAAAAGGCATCTGTTAGCATTCTAAAATAAATAAAAAATCTAAATTCAATATTACACGGGTAATGAACATATACTACAAATGTTGCTTTGCAATGCAAGTCACCAACTTATATCTAAAGAATTACCCAGTGTCCTTAGCTTTTCTCAGTGAGACTGCAAGTTCAATGGCCTGTTGTGCTCTTTATTCTGCCATTGATTGATGTGGTTCAGTCACTGATTACCAACTTGGGAAACATTCACCTTGCAGATAATTGAGGAGGAGCAAGTTGGTTTAGGTCTGCAAAGGGCCACAGAACCTGGAGTAGCTGAGTACATGGTGCTGATGCAAAAAGTGAGGGAAAAGTTTGCCAATGCTATTAATTTGCAGCAACCAATCAGAATGCTGTTACTGCACTAGTGGAGCTAAGTGGAGAACATTGAATTGGTTGCTACAGGTAAATAGCACTAAAAACTCATGCTCTTATTATTGCTGGTTCCTTGATGTCCACCAGGAAGCCAAAGTTTTCCAATATTATTTTTTTCTCGTATATAAAAGAACATTGACTGTTGGGTGACAGGAACCCATAAGCCTACTTATAGACAAATCGAGAATTAAAGCAGCCATTACCTGTAGTTCTACACAGCTCCATAAATGTCTATCAATTGCCTTCTAACCAGGAGATAATTGGGTTTGTCATATGCACTTCTTGTAATATTAAAGGTGATGCTATGCCTCCCCTGGTAAAATGATCTTGCCTACTTTTAGAATACTTAAATTCTAGCAGCCAATCTCCAGATACATTTGCTTAATGACATGTCATGGGTTCCTTTTCGTGTAGACTAAGAAGAGAAGCAGAACAGAAGATAAATAGATACAATAATGATGGCTAGACGAAAGATAAAGGATAGATGGAAGGTTTAAACAGAGGATATGAGTTAATGATCCACGGTGGGAGACAAAACTAGAGAATTAGTCTGAACCTGTATGAAGACCAAATAATCCCTTTCTGGAGCCCATCACTTATAGTCCTATCTACCATCTCTCACAACGAGACGTATGAAGGGCAGACACACTGATGTGATGCAGCATTTATATCATAAAGTCTTTATGCATTCTGATAGTATCCATGGTTTGGGCCACCTATCAATAACCTAATGCCTTTTCTATTTACTCTGGAGGGGAATAAAGGCATGGAACCATGTTCCGGACATGCTGAGTTTGCTCTGCAAAAAATATGCACCGGGCAAATTGAATGTCTACTGGCTTCAGCATAGATGGTCTCCTTGGCCTGGGCAATACATTATCATTTGCCAAGAAGCAGTGCACATTGTTGGTAGGGCCACCTCTTGATTTAAAGTGATTGTGTGTAAATGGACAATGTTGGATATAAGGGATTGGACTTCTGATAGAGATCACTTGAAAGAAGGTTATAACCCAAACGGTTAACGGTCAAAACGATATCACTGCCATATGACTCATACTGCCGGATTACTCAACACACACTCTCCCCATGTCACCATGACTATTAAGGACACCAAACATTATTACTATGTTTATTACCTTTCCAACCATCTCCCCTTACATGAAATACGAGTTTATTCAAAACGAGCCTCTGTTTCCTAGGTGAACGTTCATCAATATCTTTCATTCATTGTCCCTGGCCGGACGGTGGCCCACGAATCATGTTTTATAGCCTTATTACCCATTCTTCAATTCTCTAGTACGTGCAGTTACCAATACTCTCCTGAGTAATTTGGTGCTGACACAATAAACGCCTCTTATGCTAAATTAAATAGCCGAGGTCCTGGAAGGGATGAATCTGCTTAGTAATTTCTTTAAGAGAGGTTTTTTTTTTTTTTTTTTTACCTGGGGCGAGGTTTCTATCCTATAAAACACTGGAAGAGGGATTAATAGCTCTTGATAATAGTAGAAAGGGATGGAGGTTAGTGTGTGTGTGGGGGGGTAGAGATGGACACTTAATGTTTGACTTGTGTTCTTGATTCGGTTTTTGCCTGCCAGCTAAAAATAACTGATCACTCTGATGTAAGAGATATTCTATGAAGAAAAAAAATAAACAACAAATATAAATAATATAAATGTTCATTTTTTTGTATGGAAGAAAGAACGAGAAATCGCACAAAGCGAATGGTGGACTTTGCTGCAGGCTCTTAATTTGGACGCGAAGCTTAATTAATTTTAAGTCTTATTTTCTTCTTCCTCCTCTATTAACCCCATCATTACCGAACACTGTTTGATATTTTGGATTATGTCAAATATGAAGACATAACCCACACTACATATTGTACACGTGCCCCTAACAACACCCCCCCCCCACACACACACACACACACACAAATATACACACGTTTTACTCATCATAGAAAATCAATAGAAATTCACATTAATGATATCATAGCACCACTACAGCCACCTTGGCAGTTAACCCTTTCGAGACCACCGATGTCAGTTAACGAGGGAATCCTGCATATTTTCTGTAAGTGTGAGTTAGCCATATACAGAGACCATAAATATGTCCATTGGTCTTCCAACTATTTCTGCTTTGTCCCACAAATCCGTACTACTACACTCTCTGCTGGGTACCCCCCCCCCCACACACACACACACACCCTCCAGTTGAACCTCACAGAATGCGGCGAGTCAAGAGGTTAAAGATACAGATTCTGGGAATTCTCAATATTTTTTTGCTCATTTGGATGCAAAGCACATTAAATAAAAAAAAACACACTTGTTAGGAGAGAGAGACCTCTGGGAATTCTGGAGTCAGTTGCTGTTCATGCAATGCTTTCCCAAGGAAGGAATGATACATTCTGTGCTTTATTTCATGTTTTATATATATGGTACGGTTAAAGAAATAGAAACATGCTTCCCTAACACCAGCACATGGGCAATTTGGTAACAAGGTAATATCACACAACTTACCCATACGAACATCCGCCTTAAAAAAAAATCAAATACGAAAAAAAAAAACTTGTCTAAGGGAATCTGTTCTATTCCATCCCCGTGGCCGGAAGTAGCCATAGAACACACAACATTTATTGAAAGGGTTCCCTTCCAAGGTATCCGTTGAGTTTTTAGGGAGGTTTTAGAGGGGGGGGTTGGTCAATGTTGGGGTTGAGTATTTTTTTTTGTAAAGTTCTGGGTTGGTAGCGGTAGGACGAGACGTCAAGGAGGGTTGTCCTAAGGATTTGGGGTAGAAGAAGACAACGTTTCAATAGTCTAGTTCACAGACTCTGGCATCATCTTAGACCCAGCAGAGAATCTCACAGGTAGACAATTCAGAGGGTCTTCCAACCACACGTAGATCCCACATTCCTTCTTCTGTGTCATCCCACCCGCCCACCACCAAAAAATAATCACCCAGACAAAAAGTAATAGGGGCCACACACCGTCAACAGCCCCCCATCATGGTGCAGAGAGGAGCTACAAGTCTTCCCTCTGCTTGGAACATAAATAAGCCACTTCATCACCCAGTAACTGCTGGTTCTGTCTGCGTCCTCTGTACTACTGCTTTTTGCAACAAGCTCCTCTGCTGTACATTCAGATAAGGTTGAAGAGTGGTGGGAGGGTGGGGGGGAGTTAGGGGACAGGGTGACAGTCTGCTGGAGCCTTTACACAAGGTTGTGATATCCTTTCTCTGGATTGGGATGTCTCTCTTGTGTCTGTAAATTCAGCATCGTTTCCTTACAGCATCTGCTGTGGCATTGGATTGAGCAGGGACAGGGAGGGAGTGCTAAATCATTTAGGGAGAAGGAGGCTGTTCGCTAGAAATCTGCTCTAGTCATTGATTGTGCTTTGCTGACTGCGGCCCTTTAAAAAAAAAAAAAAGAAGAAGAAAAAAAAAAAAAAAAAAAAGAGATATTAATGTATAATGTATCGAGCTTCGGGTCTTCTAAAGGAAATAAACCTGTGTTTCCTAGAATATTGCAATGGGAAAATAAGGAATGTGTGAATAAAGTCAGAAATTCCGTGTTTGGATACTGTGTCCAATCTGATCTGTGTATGGATATGTGTCCAATCTGCTCTGTGTTGGATAATGGTCCAATCTGATCTGTGTATGGATACTGTGTCCATTCTGCTCTGTGTATGGATATGTGTCAATCTGATCTGTGTAGGATACTGGTCAAATCTGATCTGTGTATGTATGTGTCCAATCTGCTCTGTTATGGATAATGTGTCCATCGATCTGTGTGTGGAAACTGTGTCCAATCTGATCTGTGTGTGGAAACTGGTCCCATCTGATCTGTGTGTGGAAACGTGTGTCCAATCTGATCTGTGTGTGGAAACTGTTCCCTTTCTTGGTCTGGTTGAGGATAATGTGTCCATCTGATCGGTGTGTGGATACTGTGTACAATCTGATCTGTGTGTGTATCTGTGTCCAATCTGGTCTGTGTGAGGATTGTGTGTGTCCAATCTGTCTGTGTGTGGATACGTGGTCCAATCTGATCTGTGTATGGATAATGTGCCCAATCTGATCTGTGTGTGGAAACTGTGTCCAATCTGATCTGTGTGTGGATACTGTGTCCAATCTGATCTGTGTGTGGATACTGTGTCCAATCTGATCTGTGTGTGGATACTGTGTTCAATCTGATCTGTGTATGGATAATGTGTCCAATCTGGTCTGTGTGTGATAATGTGTCCAATCTGACTGTTTGTGTGGATACTGTGTCCAATCTGATCTGTGTGTGGATACTGTGTCCAATCTGGTCTGTGTGAGGATAATGTGTCCATCGATCTTGTGTGGATACGTGGTGCAATCGGTCTTGTGAGGATAATGTGTCCAATCTGATCTGTGTGTGGATACTGTGTCCAATCTGATCTGTGTGAGGATACTGTGTCCAATCTGGTCTGGTGAGGATAATGTGTCCAATCTGATCTGTGTGTGGATACTGTGTCCACTGGTCGGTGTGAGGATATGTGTCCAATCTGATCTGTGTGGATATTGTGTCCAATCGGGTACTGTGTCCAATCTGATTGTGTGTGGATACTGTGTCCGATCTGATCTGTGTGCGGATATTGTGTCCGATCTGATTGTGTATGGTACTGTGTCCAATCTGATCTGTGTATGGATAATGTGCCCAATCTGATCTGTGTTGGAAACTGTGTCCAATCTGATCTGTTGTGGGATACTGTGTCCAATCTGATCTGTGTGTGGATCCTGTGTCCAATCTGATCTGTGTGTGGATCTGTGTCAATCTGATCGGTGTATGGATATGTGTCCAATCTGGTCTGTGTGTGGATAATGTGTCCAATCTGATCTGTGTGTGGATCTGTGTCCAATCTGATCTGTGTGTGGATACTGTGTCCAATCTGGTCTGTGTGAGGATATGTGCCATCTGATCTGTGTGTGGATCCTGTGTGCAATCTGGTCAGTGTGAGGATAATGTGTCCAATCTGATCGTGTGTGGATACTGTGTCCAATCTGATCTGTGTGGGATACTGTGTCCAATCTGGTCTGTTGTGGGATAATGTGTCCAATCTGGTCTGTGTGTGGATAATTGTGTCCATCTGATCTGTGTGTGGATACTGTGTCCTTGATCTGTGTGGATACGTGTCCATCTGGTCTGTGGAGGATAATGTGTCAATCTGATCTGTGTGTGGATACTGTGTGCAATCTGGTCATGTGAGTATAATGTTCCAATCTGATCGTGTGGTGGATACTGTGTCCAATCTGATCTGTGTGAGGATACTGTGTCCAATCTGATCTGTGTGAGGATAATGTGTTCCAATCTGATCTGTGTTGGATACTGTGTCCAATCTGGTCTGTGTGAGGATAATGTGTTCCAATCGGATCTGTGTGTGGATATTGTGTCCAATCGGGTACTGTGTCCAATCTGATGTGTGTGTGGATACTGTGTCCGATCTGATCTGTGTGGGTATTGTGTCCGATCTGATGTGTGTATGGATACTGTGTGCCAATCTGATCTGTGGTGGATACTGTGTCCAATCTGATCTGTGTGGATATGGTGTCCAATCTGATCTGTGTTGTGGAAACTGTGTCCAATCTAATCTGGTTGTGGATACTGTGTCCAATCTGATCTTGTATGATAGTGCCATCTGATCTGTGTTGGAAACTGTGTCCAATCTGATCTGTGTGTGGATACGTGTCCAATCTGATCTGTGTGTGGATACTGTGTCCAGTCTGGTCTGTGTGTGGATAATGTGTCCAATCTGATCTGTGTGTGTATACTGTGTCCAATCTGATCTGTGTATGGATGCTGTGTCCAATCAGATCTGTGTATGGATTCTGTGTCCAATCTGATATGGGTGTGGATACTGTGTCCAATCTGATCTGTGTATGGATATTGTGTCCAATCGATCTGTGTATGGAACTATGTCCAATCTGGTCTGTGTGTGGATACTGCTGTTTCCAATCTGATCTGTTGTGGATATTTCTGTGTCCAACTGATCTGTGTGTGATACTGTGTCCAATCTTATCTGTGTATGGATACTGTGTCCAATCTGATCTGTGTGTGGATACTGTGTTCAATTCTGATCGTGTTGTGGATACTGTGTCCAATCTGATCTGTGTGTGGATACTGTGCCAACCTGATCTGTGTTATGGATAACTGTGTCCGATCTGATCTGTGTGTGGATACGGTGTCCGATCTGATCTGTGTATGGATACTGTGTCCGATCTGATCTGTGTATGGATACTGTGTCCGATCTGATCTGTGTGTGGATACTGTGTCAATCTGATCTGTGTTTGGATACTGTGTCCAATCGGGTACAGTGTTTAATCTGATCTGTGTAGTGGATACTGTGCCCAATCTGAACTGTGTGTGGATACGGTGTCAAACTGATCTGTGTATGGATACTGTGTCCAATCTGATCTGTGTATGGTACTGTGTCCAAGCTATCTGTGTGTGGATACTGTGTCAATCAGGTTACTGTGTCAATCTGATCGTGTGTATGGATACGTGTCCATCTATCGTGTGTGTACGGTGTCAATCTGATCTGTGTATGGATAATGTGGCCCAATCTGATCTGTGTGGAAACTGTGTCCAATCTGTCGTGTGTGGATACTGTGTCCAATCTGATCTGGTGTGTGGATACTGTGTCCAGTCTGTTGTGTGTGATAATGTTCCAATCTGATCTGTGTGTGGATACTGTGTCCAATCTGATCTGTGTATGGATGCTGTGTCCAATCAGATCTGTGTATGGATGCTGTGTCCAATCTGATATGGGTGTGGATACTGTGTCCAATCTGATCTGTGTATGGATATTGTGTCCAATCTGATCTGTGTATGGATACTATGTCCAATCTGGTCTGTGTGTGGATACTGCTGTGTCCAATCTGATCTGTGTGTGGATACTGTGTCCAAACTGATCTGTGTGTGAATACTGTGTCCAATCTTATCTGTGTATGGATACTGTGTCCAATCTGATCTGTGTGTGGATACTGTGTTCAATCTGATCTGTGTGTGGATACTGTGTCCAATCTGATCTGTGTGTGGATACTGTGCCAACCTGATCTGTGTGTATAGATACTGTGTCCGATCTGATCTGTGTGTGGATACTGTGTCCGATCTGATCTGTGTATGGATACTGTGTCCGATCTGATCTGTGTATGGATACTGTGTCCGATCTGATCTGTGGGTGGATACTGTGTCCAATCTGATATGGGTATGGATACTGTGTCCAATCTGATCTGTGTGGTGTATACTGGTTCCAATGTGATCTGCATTGTACTGTGTCCAATGTGATCTGTGTGTGGATACTGTGTTCAATCTGATCTGTGTATAGATATTGTGTCCAATCTGATCTGTGTATGGTACTGTGTCCAATCTGATCTGTGTGTGGATACTGTGTTCATCTGATCTGGTATAGATATGTGTCCGATCTGATCTGTGTTTGGATACTGTGTCCAATCGGGTACAGTGTTTATCTGATCTGTGTATGGATACTGTGTCCATCTGAACTGTGTGTGGATACTGTGTCCAATCTGATCTGTGTATGGTACTGTGTCCAAGCTTATCTGTGTGTGGATACTGTGTCCAATCTGATCTGTGTATGGATACTGTGTCCGATCTGATCTGTGGGTGGATACTGTGTCCAATCTGATATGGGTATGGATACTGTGTCCAATCTGATCTGTGTGTGGATACTGTGTCCAATGTGATCTGCATATGTATACTGTGTCCAATGTGATCTGTGTGTGGATACTGTGTTCAATCTGATCTTTGTATAGATATTGTGTCCGATCTGATCTGTGTATGGGTACTGTTTCCAATCTGATCTGTGTTTGGATACTTTGTCCAATGTGATCTGTGTATGAATTCTGTGTCCAATTTGATCTGTGTATGGATACTGTGTCCAATCTGTTCTGTGTATGGGTACTGTGTCCAATCTGATCTGTGTGTGGATACTGCGTCCAATCTGATCTGTGTGTGGATACTGTGTTAATCACAGGGGGAAAGTAATAGCTATATAAATAATAATCATTTATAACAAAATTACAGGGTTATTCAATAAAAGTTCTTATCGTTATTTGCCCCAGCCAATCAGGTGTAAGGTTTCAAATGTTAAATAAGATCTGATTGGTTGGGGCCAAATTAGCACCATTTTAAACGATATGTTTTAGCACCATTTTAAACTCCCTGTTAGTCTTTTAGTTTTGCATCCCCTCCTACCACAGTGGGTCCTGGAAACACATACATAGTTGCACATGAAGCAAATCCCACCCATCCCCACCCTCTTATCGCTGTCAAGTAACTACTAGCTGACCTTCCTATGTCCTCTCTGTAACCAAGACTTAACAGTTAGAAAACCAATTGTTACTCATTAAGAAAGAGGTCTGCAGAAACCAGTAAATGGCACAAACCTGCACAATGACAGAGGATTACCCACAGTGCTGCTGTTTTCACTGTTATCTGCTAGACAGGAATAGAATCCATTCAGAGTCATTTATGTTTTAGCTTAAGTTCTCCTTAAGTTAAGTAGAAATCTATCCAGTATTTGCACTGTATAAGTATGTCCAGCTTGATAATAACAGGTGTTTTCAGTAAATTAGAAATATAAGGTACACTCTAGGGTCAATATGGCAACTACTTGAGCTAGAAATAAAAGTATTGCACCACAGCAAAGGTGCCCAACTTACCATATGTGACTCGGTCACTTTTGGCACTTCAATCACCAGTCCAACCCAAGTCCACCTTCACCTGTTCATTTGGTCAGCAACCCACTAAAGAATCAGTGTGGCAAATCCCCTAGCTACATAAAACTCATATTAACAGAAAGAAAAGGAAAAAAATAGAAAGGCCGCCCTTCTAAAAAAGGGAAGAGAAATTAGACATAAACTAATTATTAAATAATGTTATTCTAAATCTATGCAGCAATGTTCATAGTATAATTTCCACCTAAGGATATGGTGTTACTATTAAAATAAAGGACAATTACATCTTCTCCAGGCCCCCTGGTCCACCCTCCTACAATTAACAATATTCTAAACCACTAGGTCCTCACTCGTGCTTCCTACCTCTGCTCGGTGAGCTTTTTTTTATAAGACTGAGCATGTGCAGAGGAGGCAGCAGGTAAAACAGCAGTCAATCATTGGCTGTGATGTCAGCACTTACTGCCTTGATTGGGGAGGGGCCAGCTTACTTTGCCAAAATGGGAACAATGATTATCTTTAAATGTCTGGTTAGTGATGCAGGTAATAATGTGCTGAATATATCAGTTGGGTTTTTGTTGTTTTAAGGGTGGACGTGCCCTTTAAGACAGATGTATTTTAGTGTAGTAATCACTAAAAATTAGCACATCATTTTAAATTATCAGTCAATATAAATCACATGAATTGTATTTTTTCGCCTGCAGATTTTTTTTCTATAAATGCTACTACATGCCTTTAAATTGCTGTTGCTAATTCTTTTTCTTGATCCCATGATCCTCAGCTGTCGGTGACATTAAAACATATGCATGTTGATGTTTGAGATGCTTCCAATGTTACTAATTTGACTGAACCAAAAATCCACAGATGCAACAGATTAATAATGAAAAATATTTCCCCCCACACACACAACTTTCCCCACAACTACACATGTAGTCACTTTTTGTAAAAGAATGAATACAGAAAAAAAAAAATTGTTTTTTATAATGTATTTTTTTTTTAATGGGACTGCTGACATCAGAACCAATGATTGACTGCTGTTTCACATGCTGCCTTCACTGCACATGCTCAAGCTTATAAAAAGCTCATTGAGCAGAAGGAGGAAGCAGATTCCTTTGCCAGAAAGGAATGTATTTTATCATTTATAATATCTGGTACAAGTCACCAGTTTTTTTACTTAAGGGTGAACATGCCCTTTTAATTCCTATTTTCCACAAGATGGAAGGCTATTTTCTAAACAAACACTTTTCAGGTCGAATTGGGAAATATCCTGCCAGCCCTTTGATTTAAACCGTTATACCTGATTTATGAATATTTTATTTATAGAGCGCTAAGAAAATTTTCTTTCCCCCCCTTGGTTACCAAGGAGCTTTTCTAACACAAGGCCAATAAGCTTTAATAAATATGCCCTGCAGAGAATTTTCTGCTATCGGAGATTTAGTAAATTTATTCACCCATATTGGATTTGTTTGGTTAAAATATATATAACAAATCCGTTGCAGACGTAACAGAGAAAGTAACAAGACCACCTGACCAAATGAGTTACATCCTCTTTTTACGGGATAAAAGCTAATAAGGGGTCCAGAAGACTTATTAGGGAGGGCGCCATGATTACAATCCTATCTAAGGTTTAAGAACTTGTCTAGTATACAGCTTACGTTTTTAAAGGCTAGCAAATGGGACTAGCTGAAGGACTGCATACATATTTATATATTCTTACATAGCCCTGCTAATTACATGCTGCTGGATAGTTGAAACAGATAGAGCTTCGATAGTTTATCTAATGATCAAACACAAGTTGGTGCTTGAGGAACAGCAAAGTAATAATGTATATCTGGGGTTACGCAAGGCCAGAGTTACCAGATGCAAGATTAAAAAGTAAGATTTCTAAAGAGAGGAGAATCATGAAGGTTTCATTACTCAAAGTTAATAAAACGATATATGTCAGTGAAAGCACAAAGATAATCAATAGAAAGCTGGGATAACATTCAGGAGGATCTATCACTGAGAAGAACATGTTTGGTCTGGTCTGAGAATGAAGAACTAGAACTTCCTGGTTTGGAGAACATTTGGGAACAATGTTGTTGATCGCTTGACGACTTCATTGACGCTCCATGAAAAGTAGACGTTTAACTAATTAAAGTGGCCATAGACACTACGATTGTGGTCATACGATTCTGGCTGGCAAATCTGGGCCATCTGGGCTTCTTTACCTCCACGACTTTGAGGCCACCAATAAGGACTAACAAGTTTACTTATCTAAGTATCTACCATTAATTCTTGGAGGCGATGTTATATCGACCATTTTTAGGCCGAATTAGTGCAAAACATATGCTACACAATGTATTATCTGCGTGGGTTTGACAATAATTTCATGTTGGCTGTGCCATTCCCAAAATAATATGGAAACAGCGTGGCTTAGCCTATGTAGTAAAGGTTAAGTTAAGATTAGTGCAACAATTTTGTGCAATCTTTATTACTGAGGCATATAGACCGATGCGGAACTAAAAATGTTCAATCTTACCTGACCGGGATCCCGCGGCCCGTAAATTTGCCCATAAATTCATGAGCATTTATATTTACTTCTGTAGGGACCTTAGTTTACCTTTAAATTCTGTCTGTTAATCCATCTATTGATCTATCAATCTACACAGAAGGCAGATCTGAAACCCAGTAAGTCAATATAAGCTCAATAATATATTCCTGCAGTAACTTTTAATCTTTCCTTTCATAATTTACAGCTGGAAAGGAAATGTCAGCACAATGCTAGCTATATAACGGAACTGTAATGATATAAATCACCAATGGAAATCTAATGATGTTCTTCACTATAAGGGCAAGAAACCCAAGTACTTCAAGAAGCCAGTTTAATTTTCAAGGTTCCTTGGTAATATTGTAACAGTAAATGTCTTTTACTTGACCTGAGCTAGATCGGGATATAAATGGAAAGCACGAAATGATAGAATTCATTTATATTGTTCACACTTATTGTATTGAATCTTGCACGTAAATTATTTCATGTGGATGGAATTTCCGTAGAGTTCCTCGCATAGTACAGAACATTACAAATGTGAACACTTCCCAGTGGAAACATTAGGAATAACCACAGCAAGGGAAATGTAATAGATTTATAGGACTGTCTTTTAAAATATATATAATAAAAAAAAGTGGGGTTAAAGGGACAGAAACCCCAAATTTCCACTGGATTTAGTACACTGCCTTCTACACAGCCATTGAAGGTCTTGTTCTGAGCAAAACATTTAAAGTTAACCCTTCAAATGAAAAATATTATATGGAAATTACAGCTCAAACCCCCAAACTGCAATAGTTAGAATTGATAAAAGTCTAACCTGACATGCTGCTTGATGTTCTGTTACCACTTTTTCTGCTTCCTGGTTCTTCTGGTTATGGATTTAACAGTTGACATCACAGCTAATTACTGAATGCTATTCCCCTCGCTGCCTCTGAGCATGTTCAAGCTTGTAAAAGAGCTTGGAGAGGAGGCAGAAACCTTTTTATACAGCAACATTTTGCTGCATAACAAGTTAGTGGCTCCTACATCCAATTTCAATGACAGTGTACATTCAATTTAAATTTGTAAAGCCTGCCATTCTCTATGGATAAATGAAAGCAATTAGTTCAACAAAATGACAAAATTAATTTAAGCCCAGCTAGAACTTCAAGGTTTGCTTTCTTCAGTTGCAGTTTCTATACTTATCAGTTGAAAGCAGGGGTGCCCTTACCATGAAGCAAACTGAAACATTTGCTCAGGGCACACCCTTGCGGAACACTCAAAAGGTGGCAGTAAAAAAAAAAAAACTCCTTCCTACAATAACGCATTTAAGCACCAGTCCGCCAATTTGTCTTAAGTCAGCCCACCACACCCACCTCCACAAGCCACACCTAATTTCCCTGATGAAGCTGACGCCCGTCTGCTGACATTTAAAAGTTGTTTCAGGTGTCAAAAACACTAGGAACACCCCTGGTTGAAAGTCACTGCTTCTAGGAGGCTAGCTTCCTTTAGACATTAGGAGGAACTATGCTTAAAGGACAATTATACTCACCTTTTCCCCGATCCACTGCAGCATAGTACCCAGGGTGAGGACCTAAAATCGCTAAGTCCTAACCCTGGGTTCTTTCTCTAACTCCTGCACTACTTACCGCAAATCTGCTTCGGCGATCCAGACTGTTCCACCTCTCTCCTACTGTCAGTGACAGTCGCGAGGCAGCCAATTGGAAGACACGCCTCCTTGCAGAGCGTATCTTCCTATTGGCTGCCTCGCGATCTGTCATTGAAGCAGGAAGAGCGGAGGAACGAAGCGATCGGCAAAGCAGATTTGGGGTAAGTAGTGCAGGAGTTAGAGAAAGAACCCAGGGTGAGGACTTAGCGATTTTAGGTCATCACCCTGGGTACTATGCAGCTATGGAGGAAGAGGAGCGAGGGTGAGGTGAGTATAGTTGTCCTTTAAGGTGGCTGTCCTTTAAATACAATATTTTTCAGCACTAATTCTTCCTTTACGTGCAACAGATAATGATAAAAAAAAAAGTTACTGTTAGAACAGCCTACATAACTGATTTCAGGGGAAAGAAGAGGGAATGTTTAACCCGGGGCTACCAACAATTTCAGAAAAATCTATTTGTCTGAACATGTAATATTATTATTTATTTCAATGAATGTCCGTCCAGCTAGTCTAATACATTTTCACAAAAAATCTCATTGTTTTCTTACATTGAATCCAAGTACATTTCTATTATCCTTAAACTTTGTTCAAAATAAAGTATCCAACTTAAGAGATGTGGACTGAAAATCAATAACTGTGTGTAGTCCTTTCAATATGTCCCGGGGACTGTAGCAAGTGAGTTCCCTTACAGTGTATCTCAGTTCCCTGGTCATTAATTGGGTCTAATTCTTTTTCAATAAGTCTGATTTTTATCCATCAGATATTGAGTAGGTCAGCGCTATTCAAGTTTGGTGTTTGTTCTCTAGAACGTACACATTTTATACTGATTTACAGCAGTTATTTCTTAACTCTCTCCTGGATGGAAACATTGTCCTTTATACTTTACGGTGAAATGAATGCTTCAGGTTTTTCTTTTTCAAGTATTTTCCCAATTGTTAGCAATTTACAAAGTGTATTTGGGTTAAAACCATCATAGCCCAGTTTTCCCAGATCACTGTTGACTGATCTGACCAGGACAGATCAGTCAACGGACAGATGGTACATCTGTCAATCAAACATTGCTGTATATTTGGTTAGCCCTGGTCTAAACAAGCAGACCAATGAAAATCTGCAAGTATCAGAACAAGACTATCAAGTTTAACTGTAAATAGACCTCACTTCACTGAGAAAGTGGAGTCTACCCCGCAATTTATTTGGGGGGGCAAACACCTGAGAGCTGATCGCCAACCGAGAGTTTAACCAAAGCAGAATGTGAGGTGGGTATGGGCCTTAAGCTTTTATCTATGAACTGTCTTGTCATTAGTTGGATATTGGACCGTTTGGGGAGACAATATCGTTTGTGCGCTGGTGATGATAGAATGACACTCGTGGTGCAGGTACAACATTGGGAATTTTGCAACTGGGAATGTTCATGACTAAACTTTCCAGCCAAGGCCAATTTGCAACACTTTTTTCTTTATTTTTACTGTTAAACGGACAAACAAACTTTCTTCTGAGCCGGAAGGATTTTTTTCTTTCTTTCTTTTCACCATTAGAATTTCCTAATGGGTCTACTTCCCCTGACACCCTTTCTCCAATGACTACAGTCGTACCCAGTTCCCTGGAGGTTCTTCATTATGCATTACATTGCTTCTAATCAGTCAAATGGCAAACCTCCCATTCATAACCTTTTCACTTATAACACAAATGCTGATGACAAAACTTACTAACCTGTAAAATATTTCACAACACATACCCACTAGAACTTCAGTAAAAGTTTGAAAGTTCGAATTCATACCCATTAAAGTCAATGGGAGAGTGATAGTTTTTCGAAAAGTCCAGATGGTTTACAGCTAAACTTACTGTAAATGGCTGTGGCACCTGTGAAATAGTCTGGGGAACATGTCACTATCACCAAAACTTGTTAAACACTTCTAAAATACGAGCGGGCAATTGTCGGCTTTTGCACAAGCTACATTCGAGGGTAACGGTCAATTTGAGGGTTACCGAACAATACTTGCGTGCGTTAGCAAAAATAGAACCATAAAAACGATGATTACCAAAATAGAACTATACTTTCGAGGATTATCGAAAACGAACAATACTTTTGAGGATTATTGAAAACTAACTATACTTTCGAGGGTTAGTGAAAATGATCCGTACATTCGAGGGTTACCGAAAAGGTAACCTAGGCCTGCAGTTACTTCCTTATCCAACTCCCTTGAGGGAATAACTGACTGCTTCCCTCTCTCTTCCTGGGAATTTAATGCAGAACTTGTGATAAGCGTTTTTATTGACTTCATGCAATTAAAACTTTATTTAGGAATTACTTAGAAAAACCAGTGAGGCATTTTTATAATTGGCAGTTTTTAGGCTGCAAGTCAATAAAACCATTGGTTTAGCACAATCTTCTCCTTAAATAATGTTTTGTGTGTGTGTGTGTGTGTGTGTGTTAATCACAACTTTAAACCACAAAAAGGTGTGACAATGAAAGTTCTATGAAGAAACAACATTGATCCCCGTTTTCTACGTGAAATGAGATTAGTTTAGCTTTTGCAGATCATCCGATGCAGTTCAGTAAGATCCAGTAGTTGTTCGGAATGTTATTTAGCGGTGTAATAATTCTACATAACTGTGAAATAATTACAGAATTTCTAATGAATCTAATAATTATAAGTGATGATAATTTCCCTATAGAGATTATTTTATCTGTTTACTGTAACGTTTTATGGCATCCTTCTTGTTAATCTCAAACCAAACAATCCAGCGTGATTATGAATATTAGTTTCCATTTCTTAGCCCATTTTATCTTCCTAAATTCTTATCTAGAAGAGTGTTTATCATTTTATAGATCATTATATTGTCTACATTATCTTTTCCAAATCCGAACCAGGGATAATAAGATAAATATACAAAACTCCATTGAACCAGACCAAATATTTAAAGGGAATGTCAACCCACCTGCCCCCAACCCCAACTGATATATTTAGCACATTATTACCTTTATCACAAACCAGATATTGAAGTTTAATTGTTATCTTCATTCTGGCAGAGTAAGATGGCCCCTCCCTCCATGCAGTCAATCACTGCTTCCTGTCTCTCTACTACGGCTGCTGTGTTCTTTTTGTGTTCCCGAGCAGTCACAGTAGAGACTGCTCACTCAGTGATTGGCCGTGATGTCACTGTCATGGCTGACACTGACTGCCTTACCTAGTAGTGAAGAGCAGATTGCAGAGCCGCAGAGGTGGATCACGGAGCTTGTATGTATAAAATCTCTTGCTGGAATCATTATAAACAAAAAAAAAAGTCCAGGTTTTGGGGTCAACGTAATGATATTTGTCCAGAGGGGTGGACAGTCCCTTTAAGCCCAGACCCAGTCCTGCCTTATCTCCTGAGTCGAGATGTCTGAAACCCTGAAGTTTCATTTCATTTTGGATTTAAAGAACTCGAGTGAAAAACCCAAAAATCTTAAAACAGAACTTACTTTGGAGGGTTACCGAATGTACAAGGTTATTTTCAGTAACCCTGGAAAATAACCTCGAAGGTTCGATAACCCTCGAAAATATGATCTGAAACTACTTTCAAGTTTCCAATCGTATTTTCAAGGCTTATTGAACATTCAAGGTTATTTTTGATTGTTACTGAATATAACCTTGTACATTTGGTAAATAAATATCTAGATTTATTTACCAAAAATAAGCTTGTACATTTGGTAACCTTCGAAAATACATTCCAAAATCCGGATGCTCCGCCTGGTTTCGGACAGAACATCTGGTTTATGGAAACGAGGGGATCTGTGTTGGTTCTGGGTCCAAATCAGTACCAGATCCCTTCTCTACTTCTGAGCCAAGGCATGCATCGCCTATGGGAATACCTGATTATAGAAGAAGTCTTCCATTAGGTTGGCCTGCGTAGAGAGGAGACTCACTTTTGGTTTTTCTTCCCTAAAGCCTTTCCAGACCAAACTGTCAACAAATATTTTAGGATTTGTGATAGATCTTCTGTTTGTGGTTTACTTTATGAGTCAGGTCTTTATTCGGGAAAGGCCCATTATCTTAAGGTCAAAGGCCAGCTGTACTCTATCCTTGGAAATTACATTGTGAACAACATGGAGAGAAGGTTGGTCTACCAGAATCATGAGATGAACCTTACACTGAGAACCCATTTGCTTTTTAGAGTTATGTATTTAATACCATATAATGTGAATTTGTAACTTTCAAAGTTGTTTTCATCAATCCATCAATATTCAGACATGTTCTGATCCTCTTGAATGATATATAAAATCATTTAAACGGGACTGTGAACATGTTATTTTGGACTATAATGTATTGATATTTCTCAGTTCTTTTGAACATTTTTGAAATTGATGATGTATGGATGGGTGGAAGAAAGGAAGAATGGATGGATGGATGGATGGTTGGATGGATGGATGGAAGAAAGGAAGGATGGATGGATGGATAGACAGACAGGCAGGCAGGCAGGCAGGCAGGCAAACAGACAGACAGATAGATGATAGATAGATAGATAGATAGATAGATAGATAGATAGATAGAATAGACAATAGATAGATAGACAGATAGATAGATAGATATATAGATAGATAGATGATAGATAGATATAATAGACAATAGATGCCTGCGAGTTCCGTGCACGTGCGTGACACAGGCATTACTGTTTGAGGCTCAAGAAGGAGAAAGCAGAGGAAATCTCAGAGGGGCAGAGCTTAACATTCAGCAAACCAGTAACAAGATGTCAGCAACTTTCAAGGCACAAATCAAGGCTCTGGAGGGACATAGGTAAAAAAATCTAATAATTATAAGTGATGATAATTTCCCTATAGAGATTATTTTATCTGTTTACTGTAACGTTTTATGGCATCCTTCTTGTTAATCTCAAACCAAACAATCCAGCGTGATTATGAATATTAGTTTCCATTTCTTAGCCCATTTTATCTTCCTAAATTCTTATCTAGAAGAGTGTTTATCATTTTATAGATCATTATATTGTCTACATTATCTTTTCCAAATCCGAACCAGGGATAATAAGATAAATATACAAAACTCCATTGAACCAGACCAAATATTTAAAGGGAATGTCACCCCACCTGCCCCCAACCCCAACTGATATATTTAGCACATTATTACCTTTATCACAAACCAGATATTGAAGTTTAATTGTTATCTTCATTCTGGCAGAGTAAGATGGCCCCTCCCTCCATGCAGTCAATCAAGTTTGTCACAGCCGACATCACAGCCAATAATTTGACTGCTGTTTCCTCTGATGCCTCCTCTGCACATGTTCAAACCTTTGCCAGAAAGGAATATAAATTATCATTAACTATCTGGTTACAAATACATGTAATAAACTGATAAAAATAGCAGTTGGGGTTGTGGGCAAATAACTGAGAAGTCACCAGTTTTTTTGTTTTAAGGGTTGACATGGCCTTTAAAGAAAACATGTATTGTCCAAACTTTGCCCTCAATGGGGTCTATTCAATGGGGAAAATCATTTCTTGCAGAACATGTCTTCCCATTGGTTAGGCCCTGGACCACAAGGAGAGGTAGAGCAACAACTGTACTAGTGTCCTTTAAAGTTCATTCATTAAATTTAAGTGAGGTGGGGGGAGGTATTATTATATAATTTTTTTTATTTCTATAAAAAATAATGCCGTGAAGTAAACTGCCATTTTAGGTTCTGCTAAAGTCCTTCTTCTTCCAAGGATTCCACTTCCTTGGAATGATCCTTACAGTAATTTCTACGGATTGGCTGTTGAATTGTGTCAAACATGCTCAGATCTCTACTGAGCAACTGAATCAACCCAGGGACCATAATGACCATAATGGACACTATTTGTTATCCTGCGCACAGGAAGTTAGTATTTTGGGAGCGTTTATAAACAGAGAAATCACTGGATGATTATGGTCACTGAAATAAGAAATGATTCCCCTTTTTATGTATTTGTGCTGATCTTCGCCTTTAACCATCTGGCATGTGACCACTTTATCCCAATATCAGTGAAATGTGTATTTTATTTATTTGGTTGTCTGTGTATTTAGAGGTTTGTTTGTTGTTCTCTATATTATTTATTTTGCATTAAAGACCGTTACATCTAAGAGGGATTATTTCTTAATCCTAATCTGAATGCCAGAATACCTCATCTTAATCCTAATATGAATGCCAGAATACCTCATCTTAATCCTAATCTGAATGCCAGAATACCTCATCTTAATCCTAATCTGAATGCCCTCTTGTTTCATTTCTATTGCTCCACCACCGCTTCCTGTCTCTCTACTGCGGCTGCTGTGTTCTTTTTGTGTTCCCGAGCAGTCACAGTAGAGACTGCTCACTCAGTAATTGGCAGTGATGTCACTGTCATGGCTGACACTGACTGCCTTACCTAGTAGTGAGATCAGATTGCGAGCCGCCGGAGGTGGATCACGGAGCTTGTATGTATAAAATCTCTTGCTGGAAGCAGAATTAATGATTATAAACAAAAAAAAAAGTCCAGGTTTTGGGGTCAACGTAATGATATTTGTCCAGAGGGGTGGACAGTCCCTTTAAGCCCAGACCCAGTCCTGCCTTATCTCCTGAGTAGAGATGTCCGAAACCCTGAAGTTTCATTTCATTTTGGATTTAAAGAACTCGGGTGAAAAACCCAAAAATCTAAAAACAGAACTTACTTTGGAGGGTTACCAAATGTACAAGGTTATTTTCAGTAACCCTGGAAAATAACCTCGAAGGTTCGATAACCCTCGAAAATATGATCTGAAACTACTTTCAAGTTTCCAATCGTATTTTCAAGGCTTATTGAACATTCAAGGTTATTTTTGATTGTTACTGAATATAACCTTGTACATTTGGTAAATAAATATCTAGATTTATTTACCAAAAATAAGCTTGTACATTCGGTAACCTTCGAAAATACATTCCAAAATCCGGATGCTCCGCCTGGTTTCGGACAGAACATTTGGTTTATGGAAACGAGGGGATCTGTGTTGGTTCTGGGTCCAAATCAGCGCCAGATCCCTTCTCTACTTCTGAGCCAAGGCATGCATCGCCTATGGGAATACCTGATTATAGAAGAAGTCTTCCATTAGGTTGGCCTGCGTAGAGAGGAGACTCACTTTTGGTTTTTCTTCCCTAAAGTCTTTCCAGACCAAACTGTCAACAAATATTTTAGGATTAGTGATAGATCTTCTGTTTGTGGTTTACTTTATGAGTCAGGTCTTTATTCAGGTAAGGCCCATTATCTTAAGGTCAAAGGCCAGCTGTACTCTATCCTTGGAAATTACATTGTGAACAACATGGAGAGAAGGTTGGTCTACCAGAATCATGAGATGAACCTTACACTGAGAACCCATTTGCTTTTTAGAGTTATGTATTTAATACCATATAATGTGAATTTGTAACTTTCAAAGTTGTTTTCATCAATCCATCAATATTCAGACATGTTCTGATCCACTTGAATGATATATAAAATCATTTAGACGGGACTGTGAACATGTTATTTTGGACTATAATGTATTGATATTTCTCAGTTCTTTTGAACATTTTTGAAATTGATGATGGATGGATGGGTGGAAGAAAGGAAGAATGGATGGATGGATGGATGGTTGGATGGATGGATGGAAGAAAGGAAGGATGGATGGATGGATAGATAGACAGACAGGCAGGCAGGCAGGCAGGCAGGCAGACAGACAGATAGATGATAGATAGATAGATAGATAGATAGATAGATAGATAGATAGATAGATAGATATAATAGACAATAGATAGATAGACAGATAGATAGATAGATAGATAGATAGATAGATAGATAGATAGATAGATAGATAGATAGATAGATAGATAGATAGATAGATGATAGATATAATAGACAATAGATGCCTGCGAGTTCCGTGCACGTGCGTGACACAGGCATTACTGTTTGAGGCTCAAGCAGGAGAAAGCAGAGGAAATCTCAGAGGGGCAGAGCTTAACATTCAGCAAACCAGTAACAAGATGTCAGCAACTTTCAAGGTACAAATCTAGGCTCTGGAGGGACATAGGTAAAAAAAAATTATGGCAACAGTATTTTTAAAGCTGCAGCTTCCAAATGAACATAACTTTATTTTACAGTGCACTTATCCTTTGAAAACAAAGGAGTTTAAGTATACATTACTGTGGTCATATGAATGAAAAGCATTAGCTGGAAGAATAGATGGAAGAAATGAAGGATGGAGGAATGGATGGATAAACAGACAGACAGATAGATATAGACAGAGATAGATGGATGGATGGATGGATGGATGGAAGAAAGAAAAGAGGGGTGGATGGATGGACGGAAGGATGGATGGATAGATAGACAGACAGACAGACAGATGATAGATAGATAGATAGATAGATAGATAGATAGATAGATAGATAATATACAGTATATATAATGACATATAATGTACAGATAATATACAGTAACCAAGTAATATATAGACTGGTCATTTTCCAGTGTACAGTATATTTCAGGTACGTAGATGACAGCTTTCTTTGCTGTCTAGTGCGGTATTTCAGTCACATGGTTTTGCCATTAGAACAGGGGCCGGGAACTATAAATGTGGTTACCAATAAAATTTACGATGCTTTTGCCTTTTTATTAAATTACCTTCTCGCGCACTGACAGCATTGTAGGAGGGAGATGAATAAGGAAATAATTATATTACAAATTTTTATCGGTCCATATTTTTCCTTTATTAAAATGGGCTTGTTCTCTGCCTGGACCGCTGGTAAAACTGTCACCCCCGAAAATTCATGCAAAAACACGGAACGCTGCAGAGAATCACAAAGAAAACCATCAGGGCTTATTATGAGAATCGTGTTTATTGAGCAGGACAAAAAGGAAATAATCAGCTCAGACCCTGATACCTTGCAATTTAAATTGTCATTCCCCACTGTGTTCATAAGGGAAATTAGCTGCAGATATGATAAGATCAGATTCATTTCAACTACAGACAGAAACACACACCTGTGGTTACTCTGTCTGCCTATAGGAAGAAATAATACAGTGACAATAATAGGTTTATCTTTACTGGGCAAAGTCCACCTTAAAACGAAATTGGTTCAAGCTTAAATTTCTGAATTTGCAGATTAAAATGATTGTTCTATGTAGTTCCTAACTTGAAGGGCATGTTCCCCCTTAAAATAAAAAATGGTTATAGGTCTGTTCATTTTCCTAAACCCCAACTGATATATTTTATACTTTATTACCTGCAACCAGATATTTAATTATTGTCCCCATTCTAGCTGCCTTGTGTTTTGTCCCCATTCTGGCAGAGTAAGCTTGATCATCCCTCCATGCAGTCAATCAAGGCTGTGACATCACAGCCAATAATGGACTGCTGATTCCCGTGCTGCCTCCTCTGCACATGCTCAAGCTAATTAAAGCTGCGTGAGCAAAGGGTGGAGGCAGATACCTTTTCTATAATGGAAAACAACTTGTGATTAAATATCTGGTTACAAATGTATGTAATAAACTGGTAAAAATAGCAGTTGTCATTATGGTCAGATAACTAACAAGTCACCATTTTTTGTTTTAAGGGTGGACATGCCTGTGAAAGCAGAAAAATCTTTCTCTATAGAAAGCATGCCCCCTCCCTTTACTTACTTACTATCGACCTTTGCCCATTTTGCCTATTGATTAGTATATCATATACTATATACATAGCTATAGTAATCTGTACTCAAAGGGGTATTTTTCTTTATAAATTACCGGTAGATGGAATTAGTAAAACTAAAATAGCTGCTAGTGAAACTGGAACCTGTAGGCAACTGGAGTAATCTGATTAAACAATAAATACATCCAATTTGATATAAATCAAAATAATCATTTATTTTTAATATAAATATGCAGGTATCAACCCCCCCTAGTGGTTGAAATTTTGTTTGTTGAAAGCACCATTTCAAAGCTTATAAATCGTTTACGTCTCTTACCAATATTTAGTAACAGTACAGGCTGATATTTTAATGCACATTTAAAGGAGACTAGACGGTGTTATTGACCTATAATGTAATTTGCCTTTATATGCTAAATTCAATGTCTGGGTCTTTGTGATGCTTGCAGATGCATCCAACTGTTATGTTGCTTTGCTCTTTATTTGTGCCTCATTTAACATACAAATGGAGCCTCCATAGCTTTTATGATCATACATGGTCACATATTTCTTTTACCGGCTGCATTGATTGCATTCTCCAAGCGCTTGACATTCCAGGCACTGTTATTTGAATATCAAACTAATTAAGCACTGAAGGATGAAATATCACCTAGCAGAAAGCTACTCAACAAAAGCATCCATCTGTCAGAGAACCTTCTAGAAGCTTTCAGGGATAAGTCAAAGGGCAAGAAATAAAAGTTGATGATTCTGTTACCAAAGTCAGGGTCATTCCATCTATCTACTGTCAACCATAAGAGACTACAAAAGAAAAGTCATTTCAAATGTTATATCATTTTGTATAACTGGCATGACAGCTATCCAGGTTGTTCTTTCTCTAAAGGAGGCCCTACACGCACAAATCCTGGTCATACAATGGCGGAATCTTACGAACGGTATTGGTCCAATCAAAATGTTTCCTTTGATCCAATAGGAAAACAAATACCTCACAATCAGAAAATTGGTC